>CM057351.1:53301823-53621825 GCA_030015575.1 Agapanthus africanus | reverse complement strand
ACCCTATATGACAAGGTGTGCTCTATGATGAGTGCTACTGAGTTACCTATTTCCTTTTGGGAGTTATGCACTTGAGAAGTTGCATACCTATTGAATAGGGTTTCCAATCAAATCAACTGCCTACCACTCCATATTGAGATATGGAAAGGGAAGAGCCCATGTCTTAATCTAGTTAAGATTTGGGGTTGTCCGGCCTATGTCTGAAAAGAAAAATCCGGACAAGCTCGAGGCAAAGTCAGTTATGTAGAACTGGAAATGTTCCAGCTATACAGACTGCAGCTGATGATTTGATAGAATCAAAGGATTCAGTAGATTCCAACGAACCTCAGCCTCTCCGCCGATCTAGTAGGGTTCCTCACCCACCTGAGAGATACTTCTGTTTCTCTATGACAGTGGGAGCGAGGATTGCATCATGAGATGATGACCCAACCTAGCTTCGAGCTGGCCATCAGGAGTAAGACTCTGTAAGAATGGCTGGATGCTTAGTGATCTGAGATGGAATCCATGTACACCAACAAAGTATGGACTTTGGTTGCTATATCTGAAGGGTTAAATCCCCATCAGGAGCAAGTATATCTTGAGAAGATTACTTGGTGTAGATGGAAAAGTTGAGACTTTCAAAGCTAGGACTTGTTAAAGGTTTTCGTCCATCGACCAGGCGTGGATTATGATGAAACCTTTTCAAGTAGCTATGCTTAAGTCCATCCAGATCCTACTTGCCAGGACTACATACCATGACTACGATATCTGGTGGTTGGGTTGTCTTGACTGCTTTTCTAAATGATGATTTGGAAGAGCGTCTATAAGTACACAGCCAGAGGGGCTTCATAGACAGTGGGAGCAGCGGAAACGTGTGCAAGATGTTTTATAGGATAAAGCAGGCATCGCGGAGTTGGAACATCTGTTTTGATGGATAAGTCAAAAGAGTTTGACGTCATCAAAATGGTAGATGAACCTTGTATAAACAAAAAGGTAGTAGGGAGTATGGTGACGATCCTCGTAGAGTACGTGGATGACATACTCATGATAGGGAAGGAGTTTCCTATGCTACGCTCGGTCAATCTCCGCTTATCACAATGATTCTCCATAAAGGATAAAAGTTATACCTCCTAAATCCAGGGTTTTGGATCTATGAGATAGATCTAATCGGATGTTAGGATTCTCACTAGTTGTAGTGAGATGGTATCAACCGATCCTGGGGAGAATCACTGGAAGGGTTCCAGGGTGATAAACATGACTGAGTGTCAGTCACAGGCATTGTCTTAATCCTCAGTAGAGGGACGGTATGTTGGAAGAGTTCCAAGCTAGATACCGTGACATACTAGACGATAAAGGCAGGATACATCGCTACTTAAGATGCTACCAAAGAGGCTGTTTTGGGTGTATATTGGTTCATGAGATGAACTACGTTCCAACCATTGTGAGACAATGGAGTTGTGGCTTATGCCAAGGAACGCCCGTCCCATCAGTGATCCAGACCATATTCTAAGGCAGTATCACCTGATCAAGGAGATGGTTGATCTCCAGGGTGATCGAGGTTTGGAGAGTAGACTCAGAGGACAACCACAGCGGATCCACTCACAAAGGCCTGTTCCCAGAGAGAGACTTTTATGGGATGGTTGAGTATGAGATACTACAACCACTGCTACAGATGGCCCTAGTGCAAGTGGGAGATTGTTAGTTATATGTATGCCCTAGAGGCCATTACTGTACATTGGATGCATATTGTAGTGGATGCTTGGACATATATAGGGAGGACTTTCTTGCTCGACATGATAGTATGCTATCTGGTTGATCTTTACCTTAACGTGTATACTGTTTGTCTCTCTGTTACATGTTGGTAAAGGCCCTTAGGATCTGTACTTGACTACCTGGACTATGATGCGGATCATACTAGTGGGGACATGGTAGTCCATAAGTACATCCTTCAAAGTCCCTAGTCGTGGGTGTATCGAGACGGGGCATCGATATAACCAGAGTAGACTAGCGTGTACCTTCTCGACCCATACAGATGGGCGATGGATGATCCCATATCCATTGGTGTTTGACATCAGAGATGATATACGGGTGCTCAGTAGAGACTGGGTACACTGGACGGACTCGCCGAGAACTCCCAGATGGTATTATTACCTCACGTCAGATGGCAGTTCTCTGGTGACACTGGTACAGAGTAGTCTGTTGACCCGAGATCGTCATAGAGTCTTGTGTGGTTCCTACTGTGCTTTGATTTCCATCTTACCACGTCCAAGAGGGCGTGCAAAACGGTGGTTTTTTGGGTACGGGTCCCGAGTCACATGGAGGCAATGAGCGATAGGAGGGGATTCGTCTCTCCCGTATAGGGAGTTGATGTTGCGCTGTGTTCGATTGGCTATAACAGGAAATCCCTGGCCAGGGTTGCTGAGATTTACTGGTAAGTGTTACCAGTAGTTTCTCGAATAGTTATAGACCTCATATCGACACGACTTATCGAGCTATTGGGGTCTGACATTTACCACCCCTAGGCGAGATATGCGACATATCAGACGAACAGACCGGACTGTACGGTAGTGTTACTGGTCGGATTCACTGGAGTGTGAGCGGGCTTGCTCGTCGATCTTCAGATTGCTCAATACCCGGGGTGGCCGTTACGTTTAGCAGACCGCTTGCGGCTTGTGGATGCTTGATATGATCATCATCTGCTGCCGGCGTATTGACGAGTCTTTAGAGTCCTACACAGAGGTTTCCTGGCTCAAGCGAAACGAAATAGGAGCGCATATGAGATATGTGCGGGACCGAGAATGATGCGTGTATGTGATACCGTATTTTCATTCTCGCGATGTGACATTGATCGGTTATATGTGATATAGCCGGGTTATCGGATCAAGTGTTGATTCGATAAGTTGTTACTAATGATACCAGTCGGTTATATGCGACATGACCCGGATCATTGAATCAAGTGTTTGATTTAATGATTAATGTATAATTATATATTTGATATATTACTTTGCATTAACTAGTATCGGTTCACTTTAGATGGATTTTCTCACTTGGATGTACAAGTTGTATATGTGATATACTTTTTGTGCATTTTATTGTATCATGTTTGATGATACATGTTGACTTGTGCTTGTGTAAAGATTAAACCATGGTTATATGAATGGTTTAGGGTTTTATAATACTTATTCATTTATTTATATTCATTATTCATTTAAGGAAAAGAAAAGAAAAATGGTGGCATTCTTTTGTTAATTCATGAAGCTTCATGAATACTTTGACTTAGTCACCATTTTTGTCTTCATTCCTAACCTAACCATTCACTTAACTTGGGTTTTGAAAGGTTCCTAGGCACCCTAGTGGGTTCTCACAAGGCATCGAACATGCCAAAATTAAAATTTTTAGTGCCGAGAAACCCTAGACTACGGATCTTTAACTAGATGTTTAGGCGAAATAGAAAAGCTAGTTAACAGTTAACTACTATGATACGGATATACAACCTTTGTAGATCCGGATTTCCACCTCCACGGCTCCGCAACGTCATGTCCTCGCTGTTCCATCATGAATCCTCGACTCGATCATCGGCTTCATCGGGAAAGCAAGCGGAATAGCTCGTCGGCTTTGTGTCAAAGACGATCTACGTCGAGGTTGCACAAACTCAAGCTCCGACTTCACAAACTTGTGAAACTTATGAAGAAAAACACCCAAAACGAAACTTGGCAAGAGGTAGAGGGTGAAGAAATAGAAGGTGGGTTCACTTTAGATTTGGATTTAACTCACTAGATCTCAACTTGCCATTGGAGTAGCAAGCTTGAAGAAGAAGAAGAAGATGAGCTCAAGAAAAGATTATGATAAGTGTTGTTATAAAAATAAATTTAAAAAACAAATACTTATCATAACTTGAACTAGGGTTAAGTGTAGAGAATTAAACCATGGTCACTAGGATGGGGTTAGGGTTAAGCATGAAGATAAGGATGGTTTGCAAAGTCAAAGCTTCATGAAGCTTCAACAAAATGACAAAGAAAGCCACCATTCTCATCTTATTCTTTTCCAAAATAAATAAACAAATAAATAAATAAATAAATGAAAATGCAAAACCCTAATTATCATATTAACCATGGATTAATTTTATACACTTAACTAAAAGATCAAGTATCATCAAACATGATACAAAAAGTGCACGAAAGTATATCACATATACAATGTGCAATCCAAAGTGAGAAAAATCCGTTTAAAAGTGAACCAATACTAGTTAATGCAAAGTAATATATCAAATATATAATTATACATTAAATCATTAAATCAACACTTGATTCAATGATCCGGTTATATCGCATACAAACCGACTAGTATTCAATGCATCGATTTATCGAATCAATGATTCGATAACTAGGTCATATCGAATATAACCATTCGAAACATATGTCGCGAGAATGAAATGCGGTATCACATACACGCATCATTCTCGGTCCTGCACATATCTCATATGCGCTCCTATTTCGTTTCGCTTGAGCCAGGAAACCTCTGTGTAGGACTCTAAAGACTCGTCAATACGCCGGGTAGCAGGTGGATGATCATATCAAGCACCCACAAGCCGCAAGCGGTCTGCTAAACGTAACGGCCACCCGGGGTATTGAGCGATCAGAAGATCGACGAGCTAGCCCGCTCACACTCCTGCGAATCCGACCGGTAACACTTACCATACAGTCAAGTCTCTTCGTCTGATACGTCGCATATCAAGTCTAGGGGTGGTAAACGTCAGAACCCCAATAACCCGATAAGTCGTGCCGATGTGAGGCCTCGTAACGGGGTCCGAGAAACTACTGGGTAACACTTACCAACAAATCTCTGATCAGCCCTGGCCAGGGACTTCCCTGTTACGGCCAATCGAGCACTGCGCAACATCAACCCCAAATACCGGGAGAGACGAAACCCCTCCTATCGCTCATTGCCTCCATGTGACTCGGGACTGTACCCAAAGACCACCGTTTTTGCACGCCCCTCATGGACGTGGTAAGGTGGAGATCAAAGCACAGTGGGAATCACACAAGACTCTATGACGATCTCGGGTCTACAGACTAACCTGTACAAGTGTCACCTGAGAACTGCCATCTGACGTGAGGTATAATACCATTCTGGGAGTTCTCGTCTGGCGAGTCCGTCCAGTGTACCCAGTTTCCACTGAGCACCCGTATACCATCTCTGATGTCAAACACCAATGGATATGGGATCATCCATCGCCCATCACATGGGTCGAGAAGCGTATACGCTAGTCTACTCTGGTAAATCGATGCCCCGTCTCGAGATACCCACGACTAGGGACCTTGAAGGATGTACTTATGGACTACCATGTTCCCACTAGTATGATCTGCATCATAGTCCAGGTAGTCAAGTACACATCCTAAGGGCTTTACCAACATGTAACTATAAGACAGTATAAAGAGACTAGTGTACATGTTAAGATAAATGGCAACCAGATAGCATACTATCATGTCGAGCAAGAAAGTCATCTCTATATATGTCCAAGCATCCAATATAATATACATAACCTGTACAATACTGGCCTCTAGGGCATACATACAACTAACAATCTCCCACTTGCACTAGGGCCAGCTGCTGTAGTATCTCATACCGAGCATCCCGAAGAGTCTCTCAAACTGTATCTGGGGAATGGCCTTCGTGAGTGGATCCGCCGTGTTGTTCTTCGTGTCAACTCTCCTGACCTCGATCTCCCGGCGATCAACTATCTCCCGGATCAGGTGATACCCGCCTCAGAATATGCCTGGACCGCTGATGGGACCTGGGTTCCTTGGCCAAAGCCACCGCTCCATTGTTATCGCAATACAAAGGTATTGGATGCTCAATGGATGGAACCACTCCAAGTTCAGTAATGAACTTCTTGACCCAGACAGCTTCTTTAGCAGCATCGTTGGCAGCGATGTATTCAGCCTCCATCGTCGAGTCTGCCACGGTTTCCTGCTTGGAACTCTTCCAGCTAACCGCCCCCTCCGTTAAAGGGGTAAAGACAAAACCCGACTGCGACTTAGAGTCGTCCTTATCACTCTGGAAGCTGGAATCGGTAAAGGACCTCCACTTGGAGTTCTCCGTTACCATACACCAAGAACATATCTCTAGTCCTTCGCAAGTACTTGAGAATGCTCTTCACAGCTGTCCAGTGACTCTCTCCAGGATCAGCTTGATACCTGCTCACCTACACTTAGTGAGTATGCTACATCGGGTCTGGTACATAGCATCGCATACATGATAGAGCCTACTGCCGAAGCATAGGGTATCCCTTGCATGCGAGCTCTCTCCAAATCAGTCTTGGGAGACATCTCTTTGGAGAGAGTGACTCCAGAGATCGTGGGCAAGTTCCCACGCTTGGACTCTTCCATACTAAACCTCTTTAGTATGGTGTCAATGTACCTGGATTGGGACAATCCCAAAATCCGTTTGGATCTATCTCTATAGATCCTGATTCCCAATATGCAGGAGGCATCACCAAGATCTTTCATTGAGAATCTTTGTGATAAGAAGAGCTTGACCGATTGCAGCATAGGAATGTCATTTCCTATCAAGAGTATGTCGTCCACGTACAATACGAGGAAGACAACCTTACTCTCTGCCACCTTCTTGTAGATACAAGGTTCATCTGGATTTTTGACGAAAATCAAACTCTTTGATAACGACGTCAAAGCAGATGTTCCAACTCCGCGATGCTTGCTTTAATCCATAAATGGATTTAAGCAGCTTGCCACACCTTCCCGCTGCTCTCAACTGTCTACGAAGCCCTCTGGCTGAGTCATGTACACGCACTCTTCTAAATCACCATTTAGAAAGGCGGTCTTAACATCCATTTGCCAGATTTCGTAGTCATGAAAGGCAGCAATGGCAAGCATGATTCGGATGGATTTAAGCATAGCCACTGGAGAAAAAGGTTTCGTCATAGTCCACACCTGGTCTTTGACGAAAACCCTTTGCTACAAGTCTAGCTTTGAAAGTCTCCACTTTCCCATCTACACCAAGTTTCTTCTTAAAGATCCACTTGCTCCCAATGGGTTTTACCCCTTTCAGGAGCAACTTCCAAAGTCCATACTTTGTTGGTGTACATGGAATCCATCTCGGACCGCATAGCATCCAGCATTTCACTGAGTCCCCACTAGTGATGGCCTGCTCGAAGCTAGTTGGGTCATCATCATCCATGATGCAATCCTCGCTACCCACCATCAATGAGAAAACCATAGTATCTCTCAGGTGGACGAGAAACCCTACTAGATCGGCGGAGAGGCTGGGGTTGGTCGGGTACTACCGAATCTTCTGGTTCCAATAAATCTTCAGTTATAGTTTGTGTTTCTGGAACTTCTTCCAGTTCTACCTCAGAGCCCACTAATCTCTTTTTGCAAGAAATTCCTTTTCTAAAAAGGTGGCATGTTGAGCAACAAACACCTTTTGTTGTTCACTGTGGTAGAATAGATATCCATACGAATTGCTTGGATATCCTACAAACTTACATAAAACTGATCGTGCCTCGAGTTTTGTCCGGGTTTTGCTTTTTTAACATAAGCCGGACAAACCCCATATCTTAACTCTTTTAAGAGATGGTCTCTTTCCATTCCATATCTCATATGGAGGTGGTAGGCACAGATTTAGTTGGAACTCGATTCAATAGGTATGTTGCTGTTTTCCAGCGCATATCCCCAGAAGGAAATAGGTAACTCAGCTGTGCTCATCATAGAGCGCACCATATCTAATAGGGTGCGGTTTCTCCGTTCAGATACACCGTTGTGCTGTGGTGTATAAGGAGGAGTCAGCTGAGAGAGAATCCATTCTCTTTTAGGAAGTCCAGGAATTCATTGCTTAAGTATTCCCCTCCTCGATCAGATCGTAGGATTTTAATACTTTTTTCCGGTTTGGTTCTCAACTTTCTTGCTTTATATTCCCTAAATTTCTCAAAAAGCTTCTGATTTGTGTTTCATCAGGAACACATACCCGAACCTAGAGAGATCGTCAGTGAATGTAATGAAGTATGAAGAACCATCCCTGGCATGTGTAGACATGGGACCCGCATACATCACTATGTATCAGTCCTAAGAGTTCGGTAACTCTTCTCTCCGTGTCCCGTAAAACGGAGTCTTGGTCATCTTGCCTTTGAGACATGACTGGCATGTGTCATAGGATGAAAAATTCAAACGGATTTAAATATCCATCCTTATGCAACTTAGCCAATCGTGTTGCATTGATATGGACCCAGTCTACAATGCCACAAGAAGGATTCGTTGAGTTTCAGAACTCTTCCTCTTGTGTGTGTTTGTTATGCTCAGGACTGTTGATTGGTTTAGAACATAAATGCTATTGCACAACGTGCCTGATCCAACCAACTTTTGGTTATGGAAAATGTTCATAACATTGTCCTGTAATACAAATTATATCCCTCTTTACTTAATAAAGAAACCGATATAATGTTGCATATCAGGTTCGGCATGTAATAGCATTCGTTCAGAACCAATGTATTACCAGTTGGTAATACAAGGTGATATTCCCCCGACAGTCTTAGCTGCAACAATTGCACCATTTTCCAACTCTAATGTCTTTATCACCTTCTCCAAGTTCTCTTACCTTTCCTAAGCCCATGTAACTGATTACATATATGGGATCCTGACCCGGTATCCAATACCCCAGGACCGTAGAGCAAAATGGAGAAACAGTTCTCAGTAACGAACACACCCGAAGAAAATGCATCAACATGTACTTTCTTCATTCGGGTGGCATGGGAATCCTGGTATTCCCCTATAATCCTGTTCATTCCTATAACTCTTATAGGAAAGAACGGAACCAACGTTCCCCAGCACAGTATAACATGCGGGTTCGGTCAATACATCCATTTTATTATCTTTATTAAGGCATGAAATGGTCGCTACCTGGAGAGAGAGAGAAGAAAACACTTTAGCGTATGCTCGTGCAAGATCAGATTGGTTATTTTTCTTATCTAATCAGGATGGCTCCCACTGCTTTTTATCAAATCTTCCTCCAAACCTTAAAAGGAAAGACTAGCCGGGATTAATTACACACTACAGGTTTCGCCAATCTTTCAGCCAGGCCAGTGTCGGTACTTTGAGGGAGGTCCCCCCGTGCTTTCCGCACGAACCTAATTACTGTAAACCTCTTTTTCCCAGAGGCGTAACCTCGTTATCACAACCTTTCTAGACACCTACTTGATCGGCTAATTGCACTGTGTAAAACTCTCCCAGGAGTAACTCTTACTCGCAGCGGGTATCAGGATCCAACTATCTCATAGAAGGTATGCAATCTCCCCCCCATTGCAAATTTCAACACTTGAAATTCCCGATAATATTTTGCCCCTAGCAACTTATGACCTTGGCTAAGGTCAACAAATCATAAGCGCTAGTCAAGTTCAACCCGTCATTTCCTGATTGAATTAAATCCACCCGTACGACCCTTGGCTAAGGTCAACAAAGTCGCACGACTACCCTAACTCAATCACATCTCATGTTTTAGCAGATAAATACTAATTAGCTACCGTACACCACGCCTTGGCTAAGGTCAACAAACGCAGCACGAATACTAACTAGTCTTTATCTGAAATGACGGAGGGCTACGCAGGTTTTTCATAAAAACCATGAGCGTAATGAACTTGATATCGTTGTAGAATCAAATGGAGTTTTGAATTGGAGTGATTTTGAGGCTTTTCTGGTTTTGCTAAAGGAGTCACTCCCGGTGAAGGGATCTCGGTCCTTTCCTCGTCGAATGAGGTGCGGGATATATCACATATATCACTGTGCAAAGCAAAAACTCTTAAAAGCAATCAAAACCAAACCGAGTGTGTAGCATCTGCCAGTTACTGCTAAAGGAGTCACTCCCGGTGAAGGGATCTCGGTCCTTTCCTCATTGAATAAGGTGCAGGGTATATCATATATATCGCTATGCAAAGCAAGAACTGTAGCTACCTGTTTTATTTAAAATCTGATTCTACAACATCTTAGGTTTCTTATCTTTCATTAATCACATTAATGAAGTCCCATCATTTAATACCTAAACATCACAGATAGATATAACGTACACTTATGCCATCCGCATTCGCCTCGATGTCCCCTCATGCACCGTTAGGTTAGGTAACTAACGACAGAGCAGGGCAGGGCTAGCGCGGGTGTAAAACATAAGTAACGTCTATATAATATATCATATATACTATATACTAAATCCATCACAGAATCACATCACAGATATCGCAGCAGAATAACCATATGAAATATTGGATATACTAGGACGTCCGTGTTTTCAATACGAGCCAGTATAAAACAAGGATTCCACGGTCGTGATGAATAGCCAATCCCACACCCCTAGACCCCTACGAGAGCGGCAAGCAACCCTACCAATTCTAGGGTTAGGAGACCCGGACTCGACTCCTCGAGTTGGTCTCCCACTGGACCCCAGAACCCGGTTACTTGTGCTCCCCTCCTTGGGTCTATCCTAGTGCAGAAAAGTAAATAATATACAAAGGGTGACAACTCCCGCATCCTGGAAGTGCCCCGAATAAAAGAATATTACATACAAGTTTTTACATGAATGAAAATGAAAAACACTCATCTCACATAAAAACCCCCGGCTATTCAAATACGACGATCCAATATAACATATCCAGCAACACATAACATCACATGTCATCAACGTAAGCAAGTATGCATACCCCAATTGTCCTTGACGTATAGCAACGAAACCGGCGATATGAACATACTACACTTACGGTCACAGAAAAGAAAGTGTAAAACTACAACAATTGGAATCCGCAACTACTTTAGACATCACATGCCTAACAGTTACAAACCCCGCATTTTAGTCCCATTATCGAAAACTCTTTTCAATATCATATGGGACTAAATTGCTAGATTTATAACATTCATTTAGTTATCACATAACTGCTTGTGAATTCCAATTATTGTATCCAATTCCGGATAAATAGAATATATCAAACTTTCCGATCGGACATTCGAACACCCAAGTTTTCCCGACACCGATCAACACATGAAATAGGTTCAAAGACATTCACTTCATACCTCAGTACCAACGGTCCAGCCGTAGAAGGGTCAAGCCAACGCCTCACATGTGGCACGCCGTACTGCCCCAAACCCGAAGGTTCAAAGGGCAGTTCAAGACGGTCACATAATCGAGTTAAGGTTTGTGTCTTCTAGAGGGACCATCGCGTTACTTGCACTACTTAGAACGTCTTTTAACCACACAATAATCCAACACTTGGATATTCCGGCAGGGGAAAACCTGGGTATTTATATCCGGTCGAACTCTTTAACATATTCTACAATTATCTGGAAAAACACTTAGACAAAATTTGATACCCCGATCGAAACATCGAAACCCCAAAACAACTGCAGAAAATTAAACTCTGAAATAAATGTTAAAAATTCCCAGAAAACTCAGCAGAATTTATCAGGAACTACTGTGCAAAAATTGAGGGGTGACGTCATCAATGCGCGGCGGAAGCGCCGCAGAAACCAGGTTTCTGCCGCTCTTCCGCCGCGGAATTTACTGTTCATGGGAAAAGTTTTGCGTCGTAATTCTTATATTTTTCTGCTGAATTTTTTAGCAATTTTTAATTTGGAAAAATCCCAGAATTTGGAAAAAGTCCAGAGAGCGATTTCGGGTTCGGATTTTTGGTTCGATCGGGTTTCAAACGTCGTCGGGACTTCGCCTAAGGCTCTAGCTAGTCTCTGATACCAGTGAAAGGTTCCTAGGCACCCTAGTGGGTTCTCACAAGGCATCGAACATGCCAAATTAAAATTTTTAGTGCCGAGAAACCCTAGACTACGGATCTTTAACTAGATGTTTAGGCGAAATAGAAAGCTAGTTAACAGTTAACTACTATGATACGGATATACAACCTTTGTAGATCCGGATTTCCACCTCCACGGCTCCGCAACGTCATGTCCTCGCTGTCCATCATGAATCCTCGACTCGATCATCGGCTTCATCGGGAAAGCAACTGGAATAGCTCGTCGGCTTTGTGTCAAAGACGATCTACGTCGAGGTTGCACAAACTCAAGCTCCGACTTCACAAACTTGTGAAACTTGTGAAGAAAACACCCAAAACAACTTGGCAAGAGGTAGAGGGTGAAGAAATAGGAGGTGGGTTCACTTTAGATTTGGATTTAACTCACTAGATCTCAACTTGCCATTGGAGTAGCAAGCTTGAAGAAGAAGAAGAAGATGAGCTCAAGAAAAGATTATGATAAGTGTTGTTATAAAAATAAATTTAAAAACAAATACTTATCATAACTTGAACTAGGGTTAAGTGTAGAGAATTAACCATGGTCACTAGGATGGGTTAGGGTTAAGCATGAAGATAAGGATGGTTGCAAAGTCAAAGCTTCATGAAGCTTCAACAAAATGACAAAGAAAGCCACCATTCTCATCTTATTCTTTTCCAAATAAATAAACAAATAAATAAATAAATAAATGAAAATGCAAAACCCTAATTATCATATTAACCATGGATTAATTTTATACACTTAACTAAAAGATCAAGTATCATCAAACATGATACAAAAAGTGCACGAAAGTATATCACATATACAATGTGCAATCCAAGTGAGAAAAATCCGTTTAAAGTGAACCAATACTAGTTAATGCAAAGTAATATATCAAATATATAATTATACATTAAATCATTAAATCAACACTTGATTCAATGATCCGGTTATATCGCATACAACCGACTAGTATTCAATGCATCGATTTATCGAATCAATGATTCGATAACTAGGTCATATCGAATATAACCATTCGAAACATATGTCGCGAGAATGAAATGCGGTATCACATACACGCATCATTCTCGGTCCTGCACATATCTCATATGCGCTCCTATTTCGTTTCGCTTGAGCCAGGAAACCTCTGTGTAGGACTCTAAAGACTCGTCAATACGCCGGTAGCAGGTGATGATCATATCAAGCACCCACAAGCCGCAAGCGGTCTGCTAAACGTAACGGCCACCCGGGTATTGAGCGATCAGAAGATCGACGAGCTAGCCCGCTCACACTCCTGCGAATCCGACCGGTAACACTTACCATACAGTCAAGTCTCTTCGTCTGATACGTCGCATATCAAGTCTAGGGGTGGTAAACGTCAGACCCCAATAACCCGATAAGTCGTGCCGATGTGAGGCTCGTAACGGGTCGAGAAACTACTGGTAACACTTACCAACAAATCTCTGATCAGCCCTGGCCAGGGACTTCCCTGTTATGGCCAATCGAGCACTGCGCAACATCAACCCCAAATACCGGGAGAGACGAAACCCCTCCTATCGCTCATTGCCTCCATGTGACTCGGGACTGTACCCAAAGACCACCGTTTTGCACGCCCTCATGGACGTGGTAAGGTGGAGATCAAAGCACAGTGGGAATCACACAAGACTCTATGACGATCTCGGGTCTACAGACTAACCTGTACAAGTGTCACCTGAGAACTGCCATCTGACGTGAGGTATAATACCATCTGGGAGTTCTCGGCGAGTCCGTCCAGTGTACCCAGTTTCCACTGAGCACCCGTATACCATCTCTGATGTCAAACACCAATGGATATGGGATCATCCATCGCCCATCACATGGGTCGAGAAGCGTATACGCTAGTCTACTCTGGTAAATCGATGCCCCGTCTCGAGATACCCACGACTAGGGACTTTGAAGGATGTACTTATGGACTACCATGTTCCCACTAGTATGATCTGCATCATAGTCCAGGTAGTCAAGTACACATCCTAAGGGCTTTACCAACATGTAACTATAAGACAGTATAAAGAGACTAGTGTACATGTTAAGATAAATGGCAACCAGATAGCATACTATCATGTCGAGCAAGAAAGTCATCTCTATATATGTCCAAGCATCCAATATAATATACATAACCTGTACAATACTGGCCTCTAGGGCATACATACAACTAACAGGTTTAGTCTCTACACATAACCATGGTCATGTTATGATAAAGATTGGATTATTCTTTTCTTTTTAATTAAACTTATCATAACTTTCTTCTTCTTCTTCTTCATCTTCTTCTTTGAAGAAGCTTGAGGTCATCAATGGTGGATTGATGATATGAGTGAGAAATCCAATTCTAAAGTCTACCCACTTCCTATTTCTTCATCCTCTACCTCTTGCCAAGTAGTAGAGTGTGTTTCCTTCACAAGTTTTTAGGGCTTGGTGAAGGTGGAGCTTGTTTTAGCGATGCCTCGACGTAGATCATCTTCGGCATGGACATCGACGACCTAGCTTGCCCATTCTCCGACGAAGCCGACGCTAGAGCCCGGATTTGATTTGGACAGCGGAGACGACTTCGTTGCGGAGCTATGGAGGTGGAGGACCGGATCTACAAAGGTTGTATATCCGTATTCTCATAGTTAATTGTTAACTAGTTAGCTTTTTCGCCTATTTTTCTAGCAAACGATCCGTAGTCGGGTCTCTCGGCACCTAGATTTTTTGAAATTGGCATGTTCGATACCTTGTGTGACCTCACTAGGGTGCCTAGGAACCCTACAGTGGCATCAGAGCCTAGCTAGAGCCTTAGGCGAAGTCCCGACGGAATTTGAAGTCCGAACGAACCCGAAACCCCGAACCAATATTGCTCTCTGTACTTTTTCTGAAAACGTGGATTTTTTCAAATTAAAAATATGCAGAGAACTCAGCAGGAAATTCTAAGAATTACGGTGGAATTTTTTTTTCATGAACAGTATTTTTAGCGGCGGAACCGCGGCATAAGCTTAGCTTATGCGGCGGTTCCGCGGCGGATGTATGACGTCAGCCGTACCTTGTTACACAGTAATTCATTGTTTCAGCTTCTGAGTTCTCTGGGTATTTTTAAAAATTATTCAAGAGTTGAATTTTCTGCAGTCGTTTTGGGGATTCGGTGTTTCGATCGGGGTATCAAATTTTGTCTATTTGGCTTTCCGGATAATTTTTAGAATATGTTAAAAAGTTCGACTGGATATAAATACCCAATTTTTCCCCTGTCGGGAAATTTCCAAGTGTTGGATTTTTCCGTAGCTTAACGACGTTCTAAGTAGTGCAAGTAACGCAATGGTCCCTCTAGAAGACAACAAACCTTAACTCGATTATGTGACCGTCTTGAACTGCCCTTTGAACCTTCGGGTTTGGGGCAGTACGGCGTGCCACATGTGAGGCGTTGGCTTGACCCTTCTACGGCTGGACCGTTGGTACTGAGGTACGAACTGAATGTTGTTAGACTAGTTTCATATGTTGATCTGTATCGGGAAAACTTGGGTGTTAGAATGTTCGATCGGAAAGTTTAACATTTTCTATTTATCTGGAATGGGATACAATAATTGGAATTCACAAATAGTTATGAGATAACTAAATGAATGTTATAAACGTAGCAGTTTAGTCTCACTTGATCGGTTGCCACGGAATTTTGATGTGATCAAAAGTCCGTCGCAATCACGTAGCGTACGCGGATACTCGCCGGGTAAACTTAATAGACAGCCTCGCTCCATAGCCCCGACCAAGTGACTATAGGAGAACCCCGTCACCGAAAGCATCCGTCCGGGTGCTCGCGGTAGCGGTGTTCCGCCTTGGTGCACTTCGTCGACGGTATCGGGGGTGCAGCCGTCTATTGAAGTTTGCGACGAGCATTCGATCAGTTTTTCGGGAATCTTGTTGAATTGCCCGACTTGATATTGAAAAGTGTTTTCGATAATGAGACTAAAATGCGGGGTTTATAATAGTTAGGCATGCGATGTCTAAGTAATTCATTTAGTCAGGCATGCGATGTCTGAGGTGGTTGCGGATTCCAACTGTTGTAGTTTTACACTTTCTTTTCTGTGACCGTAAGTGTAATATGTGATATTGCCGGTTTCATTGCTATATGTCAACGACAATTGGGATGCGCATATTTACTTACGTTGATGACATGTGATGTTATGTGTTGCTGGATATGTTATATTGGATCGTCGTGTTTGAATAGCCGGGGGTTTTTATGTGAGATGAGTGTTTTTCATTTTCATTCATGTAAAAACTTGTATGTAATATTCTTTTATTGGGGCACTTCCAGGTAGCGGAAGATGTCACCGTTTGTATATTATTTTCTTTTCCGCACTAGGATAGACCCAAGGAGGGGAGCATAAGTAACCGGGTTCTGGGGTCCAGTGGGAGACCAACTCGAGGAGTCGAGTCCGGGTCTCCTAACTCTAGAATTGGTAGGGTTGCTTGCCTCTTTCGTAAGGGTCTAGGGGTGTGGGTTTGGCTATTCATCACGACCGTGGAATCCGTGTTTTATACTGGCTCGTATTGAAAACACGGACGTCCTAGTATATCCAATATTTCATATGTTTCTTCTGCTGCGATATCTGTGATGTGATCATGTGATGTTCTGTGATAGATACAGTATATAGTATATATGATATATTATATAGGCGTTACTTATGTTTTACACCCGCGCTAGCCCTGCCCTGCTCTGCCGTTAGTTACCTAACCTAACGGTGCACGAGAGGACATCGAGGCGAATGCGGATGGCATAAGTGTACGTCATATCTATCTGTGATGTTTAGGTATTTAAATGACGGGACTTCATTAATGTGATTAATGAAATAAAAGAAACCTAAGATGTTGTAGAATCGAATTTCAAAATAAAACAGGTAGCTACAGTTCTTCCTTTGCACAGCGGTATATGTGATATATCCTGCACCTTATTCGATGAGGAAAGGACCGAGATCCCTTCACCGGGAGTGACTCCTTTAGCAATAACTGGCAGATGCTACACACTCGGTTTGTCTTTTGATTGCTTTTAAGAGTTTTTGCTTTGCACAGTGATATATATGATATATCCCGCACCTCATTCGACGAGGAAAGGACCGAGATCCCTTCACCGGGAGTGACTCCTTTAGCAAAACTAGAAAAGCCTCAAAAAACACTCCATTTCAAAATTCATTCGATCCTACAACGATATCAAGTTCATTACGCAATAGGTTTTCAGAAAAACCTGTTGTAGCCCTCCGTCATTTCAGATACGTACTAGTTAGTATTCGTGCTGCGGTTGTTTGGCCTCCGTCAAGGCGTAGTGTACGGTAGCTAACTAGTGCTTATCTGCTAGCATATGATGCGATTGGATTAGGGTATTCGTACGGCGTTGTTTGGCCTCCGTCAAGGGTCGTGCGGGTGGGTTTAATTCAATCAGGAAATGACGGGTTGAACTTGACTAGCGGACTATGGGTTGTTTGGCCTCCGTCAAGGTCATAGCGAGCTAGGGGCAAAATATTATCGGGAATTTCAAGTGTTGAAATTTGCAATGAGATTGCATACCTTCTATGAGATAGTTGGATCCCGATACCCGCTGCGAGTAAGAGTTACTCCTGGGAGAGTTTTATACATTACAATTAGCCGATCAAGTAGGTGTCTAGAAAGGTGTCAACGGGGTTACGCCTCTGGGAAAACGAGGTTTACATTAATTAGGTTCGTGCGAAAGCACGGGGGACCTCCCTCAAAGTACCGACACTGGCCTGGCTGAAAGATTGGCGAACTTGTAGTGTGTAATTAATCCCGGCTAGTCTTTCCTTTTAGGGTTTGAAGGAAGATTTGATAAAAAGCAGTGGGAGCCATCCTGATTAGATAAAATAATAACCAATCTATTCTTGCAAGAGCGCACGCTGAGTGTTTTCTTCTCTCTCTCTCCTGGTAGCGACCATATCACACCTTAATCAAGATAATAATACGGAATATTGACCGAACCCGCTTGTTATACTGAGCTGGGGAACGTTGGTCCCGCTCCAACTTATAATTGTTATAAGACAGAGCAGGAAATTGGGGATTACCAGAATTCCCGTGCCGCCCAAACGAAGAGAGTGCATGCTGATGCATCATCTTCGGGTGTGTTCATTACAAAGAACTGTTTCTCCGTATCCTCTACGTCCTGGGTATGTGATACCAGATCAGGATCCCAGATATGTAATCTGTTACATAGGGCTGCAGAAAGGTAGAGAACTGAGAACGGGTGATAAGTTTCATGAGGCAGAAAACGGGGCAAGTGTTGTAGCCAAGTCTGTTGGTCACTGTCACCCTGTATTACTATACATTGATTCTGAACGAATGTTATTAGATACCGAACCTGTTATGCAAAATCATATCTGTCTCTTTATTAGTAAAGAAACGATAAAATTTTGTATTGTTGGACAATGTTTTGAACATTTCCTATATCAAAAGTTGATCGGTTCAGGCACGTTATCTAAAAGCATTGATGTTCTAAATCAAACTACAGTTCTTAGTATATGGAACACATACAAGAGGAAGAGTTCAGAAATGAACGAATCCTTCTTGAGGTATTGTAGACTAGGTCAGATCAATGTGACCCGACTAGCTAGAGTTACATAAAGATGCATATTTAAATTAGTTTGAATTTACATCTTGTGAAACTCGCCAGTCATGTCACAAAGATAGGATGACCACAGCTCTGTTTATTGGAAACAGAGAAAGAGTTAGTAAACTCTTGGGATGATACATGTTGATGTATGTAAGGTCCCCTGTCTACACATGCCAAGACGAGTTCTTTATACTTCATTACATTCTCTGATAATCTCTCAAGATTCAGGCATATGTTCCTGTTGAAACATGAGTCCGAACCTTTTGAGATATTCACAGAATATAAGCGAGAAGTAGAGAACCAAAATAAGGGTATAAGTATTATGTCCTATGATGAGATCAAGGAGGAGAATACTTGAGCACGGAAATACTGGACTATTCTAAAGGAGAATGAGATTCTCTCTCAGCATTACTCCTCTGTATACACCATAGCACGATGGTATATCAGGGCGGAGCAATCACACCCTATATGACAAGGTGTGCTCTATGATGAGTGCTACTGAGTTACCTATTTCCTTTTGGGAGTTATGCACTTGAGAAGTTGCATACCTATTGAATAGGGTTCCAATCAAATCAACTGCCTACCACTCCATATGAGATATGGAAAGGGAAGAGCCCATGTCTTAATCTAGTTAAGATTTGGGGTTGTCCGGCCTATGTCTGAAAAGAAAAATCCGGACAAGCTCGAGGCAAAGTCAGTTATGTAGAACTGGAAATGTTCCAGCTATACAGACTGCAGCTGATGATTTGATAGAATCAAAGGATTCAGTAGATTCCAACGAACCTCAGCCTCTCCGCCGATCTAGTAGGGTTCCTCACCCACCTGAGAGATACTTCTGTTTCTCTATGACAGTGGGAGCGAGGATTGCATCATGAGATGATGACCCAACTAGCTTCGAGCTGGCCATCAGGAGTAAGACTCTGTAAGAATGGCTGGATGCTTAGTGATCTGAGATGGAATCCATGTACACCAACAAAGTATGGACTTTGGTTGCTATATCTGAAGGGTTAAATCCCCATCAGGAGCAAGTATATCTTGAGAAGATTACTTGGTGTAGATGGAAAAGTTGAGACTTTCAAAGCTAGACTTGTTAAAGGTTTTCGTCATCGACCAGGCGTGGATTATGATGAAACCTTTTCAAGTAGCTATGCTTAAGTCCATCCAGATCCTACTTGCCAGGACTACATACCATGACTACGATATCTGGTGGTTGGGTGTCTTGACTGCTTTTCTAAATGATGATTTGGAAGAGCGTCTATAAGTACACAGCCAGAGGGCTTCATAGACAGTGGGAGCAGCGGAAACGTGTGCAAGATGTTTTATAGGATAAAGCAGGCATCGCGGAGTTGGAACATCTGTTTTGATGGATAAGTCAAAGAGTTTGACGTCATCAAAATGGTAGATGAACCTTGTATAAACAAAAAGGTAGTAGGGAGTATGGTGACGATCCTCGTAGAGTACGTGGATGACATACTCATGATAGGGAAGGAGTTTCCTATGCTACGCTCGGTCAATCTCCGCTTATCACAATGATTCTCCATAAAGGATAAAAGTTATACCTCCTAAATCCAGGGTTTTGGATCTATGAGATAGATCTAATCGGATGTTAGGATTCTCACTAGTTGTAGTGAGATGGTATCAACCGATCCTGGGGAGAATCACTGGAAGGGTTCCAGGGTGATAAACATGACTGAGTGTCAGTCACAGGCATTGTCTTAATCCTCAGTAGAGGGACGGTATGTTGGAAGAGTTCCAAGCTAGATACCGTGACATACTAGACGATAAAGGCAGGATACATCGCTACTTAAGATGCTACCAAAGAGGCTGTTTGGGTGTATATTGGTTCATGAGATGAACTACGTTCCAACCATTGTGAGACAATGGAGTTGTGGCTTATGCCAAGGAACGCCCGTCCCATCAGTGATCCAGACATATTCTAAGGCAGTATCACCTGATCAAGGAGATGGTTGATCTCCAGGGTGATCGAGGTTTGGAGAGTAGACTCAGAGGACAACACAGCGGATCCACTCACAAAGGCCTGTTCCCAGAGAGAGACTTTTATGGGATGGTTGAGTATGAGATACTACAACCACTGCTACAGATGGCCCTAGTGCAAGTGGGAGATTGTTAGTTATATGTATGCCCTAGAGGCCATTACTGTACATTGGATGTATATTGTAGTGGATGCTTGGACATATATAGGGAGGACTTTCTTGCTCGACATGATAGTATGCTATCTGGTTGATCTTTACCTTAACGTGTATACTGTTTGTCTCTCTGTTACATGTTGGTAAAGCCCTTAGGATCTGTACTTGACTACCTGGACTATGATGCGGATCATACTAGTGGGGACATGGTAGTCCATAAGTACATCCTTCAAAGTCCCTAGTCGTGGGTGTATCGAGACGGGGCATCGATATACCAGAGTAGACTAGCGTGTACCTTCTCGACCCATACAGATGGGCGATGGATGATCCCATATCCATTGGTGTTTGACATCAGAGATGATATACGGGTGCTCAGTAGAGACTGGGTACACTGGACGGACTCGCCGAGAACTCCCAGATGGTATTATACCTCACGTCAGATGGCAGTTCTCTGGTGACACTGGTACAGAGTAGTCTGTTGACCCGAGATCGTCATAGAGTCTTGTGTGGTTCCTACTGTGCTTTGATTTCCATCTTACCACGTCCAAGAGGGCGTGCAAAACGGTGGTTTTTGGGTACGGTCCCGAGTCACATGGAGGCAATGAGCGATAGGAGGGGATTCGTCTCTCCCGGTATAGGGAGTTGATGTTGCGCTGTGTTCGATTGGCTATAACAGGAAATCCCTGGCCAGGGTTGCTGAGATTTACTGGTAAGTGTTACCAGTAGTTTCTCGAATAGTTATAGACCTCATATCGACACGACTTATCGAGCTATTGGGGTCTGACATTTACCACCCCTAGGCGAGATATGCGACATATCAGACGAACAGACCGGACTGTACGGTAGTGTTACTGGTCGGATTCACTGGAGTGTGAGCGGGCTTGCTCGTCGATCTTCAGATTGCTCAATACCCGGGTGGCCGTTACGTTTAGCAGACCGCTTGCGGCTTGTGGATGCTTGATATGATCATCATCTGCTGCCGGCGTATTGACGAGTCTTTAGAGTCCTACACAGAGGTTTCCTGGCTCAAGCGAAACGAAATAGGAGCGCATATGAGATATGTGCGGGACCGAGAATGATGCGTGTATGTGATACCGTATTTCATTCTCGCGATGTGACATTGATCGGTTATATGTGATATAGCCGGGTTATCGGATCAAGTGTTGATTCGATAAGTTGTTACTAATGATACCAGTCGGTTATATGCGACATGACCGGATCATTGAATCAAGTGTTGATTTAATGATTTAATGTATAATTATATATTTGATATATTACTTTGCATTAACTAGTATCGGTTCACTTTAGATGGATTTTCTCACTTGGATGTACAAGTTGTATATGTGATATACTTTTTGTGCATTTTATTGTATCATGTTTGATGATACATGTTGACTTGTGCTTGTGTAAAGATTAAACCATGGTTATATGAATGGTTAGGGTTTTATATACTTATTCATTTATTTATATTCATTATTCATTTAAGGAAAAGAAAAGAAAAATGGTGGCATTCTTTTGTTAATTCATGAAGCTTCATGAATACTTTGACTTAGTCACCATTTTTGTCTTCATTCCTAACCTAACCATTCACTTAACTTGGGTTTAGTCTCTACACATAACCATGGTCATGTTATGATAAAGATTGGATTATTCTTTTCTTTTTAATTAAACTTATCATAACTTTCTTCTTCTTCTTCTTCATCTTCTTCTTTGAAGAAGCTTGAGGTCATCAATGGTGGATTGATGATATTTGTGAGAAATCCAATTCTAAAGTCTACCCACTTCCTATTTCTTCATCCTCTACCTCTTGCCAAGTAGTAGAGTGTGTTTCCTTCACAAGTTTTTAGGGCTTGGTGAAGGTGGAGCTTGTTTTAGCGATGCCTCGACGTAGATCATCTTCGGCATGGACATCGACGACCTAGCTTGCCCATTCTCCGACGAAGCCGACGCTAGAGCCCGGATTTGATTTGGACAGCGGAGACGACTTCGTTGCGGAGCTATGGAGGTGGAGGACCGGATCTACAAAGGTTGTATATCCGTATTCTCATAGTTAATTGTTAACTAGTTAGCTTTTTCGCCTATTTTTCTAGCAAACGATCCGTAGTCGGGTCTCTCGGCACCTAGAGTTTTTGAAATTGGCATGTTCGATGCCTTGTGTGACCTCACTAGGGTGCCTAGGAACCCTACAGTTGATCTCGCACTGTGTCAAGGAGAGCCATTACACACAGTCGTCCCTGGCCAGGGCAAGCGAGATACACTAGTAGGATTCCAGTGTTATCTCAGGGTGTTCTGGGCTACACTCCGACACGACTTGTACCGCTATTAGGGGACTGATGTTTACCGCCCCTGGGCCCGCCATGCGATATTCTCAGACGAACAGACCGGACTGTACGCAGATTGTCACATTCAGGCTCAGTAGGAGTTCAGATGGGTTTCACCTCGTCAGTCTTCTTATCGGCATCTACCTGGGGGCCGTTACGCACAGCTAGTGCCGCTTGCGGTCTGTGGTTAAACCCACTGCCAGCGTAGTGTCGAGTCTTTAGAGTCCCACACAAAGAGCTATTCGCCTTTAGGCAAAAGAGTAGAGGTCGTATGGTTTTGCGACAGGATTCGGTCACATCCGTGCACTTGTGCACGTTTAGTGTCCGGGCAGTTATTACTAGCGGGCTTTGGTTTAAACCAGATCCTAGTATACGTTTTGGGATTGGTTTTATCTCGGTTGTATTCGTGTTCCCCGGAACGCGGATGCGGGTGTGTATGCACAGTTGACAGAGACAGAGGCAGAGGATTCTCATTAGGGTTGTTGACTGTTGACTTTTGCTAAACCCTAATGAGAATTAAAAATATGATTAACAATAATATTAATTAAGTATTATTGTGACATGGTTGGGTTGAAGGGTTGACCTTGTTGACTTGTTGACTTTGTTGACCGGTTGACTAGGTTGGACTTGATGACCACCATCATGACAATGGCTATCATTTCTTGGCATTGACTTTAGCTTGCTTGTTTTGTTCACAAATTGCATTTAATGCAAGAAATGATATTGCCATTTGATATGATAACAACCATCACATAATACTCAATTATTATTATGTGTTATGATTATTTTTGATTATGAGAGCAAGGGTGCAAAAGTCTCGCTCATTCTTTCATTTCCTTTCTCTCTCTTGCTCAAGCTCTCCCTCTTCCTCTTGCTCTCTCTCTAGTTCATGGTTCTATTGTCTCATGTGTTGAAAAGCAAGAACCATAGAGATCAAAACCCATTACTCTTCTCTACTCAGCCTAGTACACAAGGTCTAGCAAGCCAACTGTTCTAGTTTCTTCTAGTTTGAAGTAGAAGCCAAAAGGTAGAAGCTTTCGGGTGGATCCATCTTCGGCGCGAGGAGACGACGAGGTGAGGCCGATCTGACCACCGCAAGGAGTTGAAGACGAAGGAGTTCAAGTTAAGGTATAACCCCCTAACCGAGTAGGTAAAACTCCTAGTTAGGCTGTTAGATAGTTGTTTAACAAAGATCCGTATTTTGAGTCTATGTTACCACCCAAAGAAAAAATCGTTTTTCACCATTTCCGCAACCCCAAAGAACCGGGGACGGGTAACGTGGACTTACAGTGGTATCAGAGCCAGGTTAAACACTATCTAACATGTTAGCAAAGTAACTAGAAGTTCGATCGGAGAAAAAGTCGCGAAACATGCCCGAAAAATCAAGTTTCTGCCGATTCTGTTTTCTGTTCAAAAATTAATTAATCTTACACTAAAAATTGGCACAGGCTTTTTAGAACACACTGTAGAAAAATGGTCCATCGACTCGGTCAAAGCGCCGCGGAAACGCGGCAGGAGCTGCTCCCGCCGCGGATCCGCGGCCGAGTTGACACGGCCGTGGGCGATTTTTCCTGCAGTGTGTTCAGTGGGGTGTTTTGGGATTTTTACAATATGTTTTTTCTGCCCAGATTTTCCAGAAAGCAAAATTTGTTTTTGGGGCCTAAAAATCCGTATTTTGATCGAACTTCTAAAGACTTAAACTAACGGGTTTATATCTGTGATGTGATATATGTATTGAACGTCTGCTAATCGCTATACGTCGATTAGTGGGGGTTATACATATCTGTGATCTGTAATGTTGATGGTATGTGTATATGAATTCATTGGATTGTCGCGGATGAATAGCTGGGGGGGTTGTGAGATGAGAGTTTTCTTTATCTTTCAATTCATGTAAATTTGTAATTGATGTAATATTATTTATTTGGCCGCACAACCGGGATGAGGTTGTAGCCTTCATTGTATAATTTCTTTTACTGTTTTTGCTCCTAGAATAGACCCATGGAGGGGGTGCACAAACTACCAGGTACCTTGAAGTGCCGAGTGGCTTACTCACGTTGTTGAGGGAGGTTGCTTCACTTTGGGTATTTGGCGGGTAGTTTGCCGCACCCGTAGGGGTCTAGGGTGGGGTATTGGCTATTCACCACGACCGTGTAATCCACTTTTCCTTACAGGCTCGTACGAGTTGCTGATTCCTAGTATATCCAATGTGTTCATCTGTAATCTGGAATGGCTATCATTGCTATATATCTATATATGATATTTATTTAGGCGTTGCTTATGTTTTGCATCCGCGCTAGTCCAGCCCTCGCTCTGTCGTTAGTTAAGTAACCTAACGGGTAATGACGGGGCCCCGTGGCGAATGCGGATGGCATAAGCGTACGTCATATTTTGGTTGTTTTCTGCAATGGTAGGATAAAATGATGGGACACATTAAAATTAATGCAAGAAAATAAACCAAGTAAAAGTCGTTGGAACACTTTCAAAACCACTCGGTTCTTTTCAAAAACCAACTTTTAAATGCGGAGCTTGAGCCACTCCTTTTAAAAGCTATCTCGTTCCATCGATTATATCAAGTTCACTACGTTCATGGTTTCGCCAAAATCATTCGTAGCCCTCCATCATTTCAGTTAAATATTCGGTAGTATTTAAGCTATGTATTTTGACCTCACGCCAAGGCATAGTGATTGGTAGCTGCCGGATATTTATCTGTTGTATAGATAGAATGCGTTGGTTTGAGACAGTCGTACTGCCATTTTGGCCTACATCAAGGGTAGGTACGGGTGGGTTCAAATTAACCTGGATAATGATGGGAAGAACTTGACATGTGACTTATGACATTTTGACCTCACGCCAAGGTCATAAGAGCATGGGGCAAAAATCCACATCAGGAGTTTCAAAAGAATCTGAAACTTGCTAGCGCTGCATACTATTTGGAGTGTGATGATTCTGGTAGGATTCTTTCAGTTTTGTCATGCGATGATATTTGGATCCCGATCCTACTGTGAGTATATGCTACTCCTCGGGAAATTTCTCACTTAACGATCAATGCTATAAACCTAGTAGGTGTCTAGAAAGGTGTTAGCGGGGCTACGCCCCTGGGGAAAAGAGGTTCTTAAATTAAGGAACTTCGCGAAAGCGTTGGAAAACCTCCCTCGAAGTACCGGCACTGGCCTGGCTGAACGGTTAAGCAAGTATTGTACGGTGAGATTGATCCTGACTAATTCCTCCTTTTTGGTTTGAGGAGGGATTCGAGAAACAGTGGGTGCCATCCTGTTTAGACAAATTAAAAACCACTCTAAACTTGCAAGAGCATCATGCTGAGTGTTTCTTCTCTCTCTCCTAATTGCAGCGACCAATCGTCATGACCGGACTTAAGTTACTTCTAGATAAAAACATACTGACAGGGCCAAACTATAAAGATTGGCTCAGAAATGTCAAAATGACAATCACTTATGACAAGCTGGGATATATCCTTACCACCAAAGCTCCTCCTGTCCCAGGCCCTACCTCCAGCGTCGTGGATAAGGAAATCCGTAAGACCTGGGAGATCGATTGCGCGAAGGCCAAGTGCCTCGTGCTTGCCTATATGGACAATGAGCATCAGAGGAGGCACGAGAATATGGACCTGGAATCCATATTTCTTCATACAAAAGAACTGTATGGAGAGCAATCCCGTATCGCCAGATACGAAGTCTCGAAAAAGTTATTTTCGGCGAGATTAGCCATCGGATCATCGGCAGTGGAACACGTGCTTAAGATGATTGGCTTCATTGAGGAGCTCGCGGACCTTGGGACCACGTTAGAGAACGAGCTCTATACGGACTTGATTCTCCAGTCCCTTCCTTCCACTTACGCCCAGTTTATCCTGAACTTCAACTTGTAAGGAAAAGAAGTTGAACTTCCGGAGCTCCTCAACATGCTAAGGAGTGCAGAGGGCACCCTACAGAAAGGTAGGGAAACATCCACTTTGTTTGTAGGAGGATCTTCCTCTTCTAAGTCCAAGGCGAAAGCCAAGGGAAAGAAGAAGAAAGCCCCCGCCAAACCAAGAGGCGGTGTTAGTAAAGTGGAAACGAAGGGAAAAGCAAAGGCAACAAAGATAGCGGGGTAGCTTGTGGGAAAGGAAGAATGCTTCTATTGTCATAAGAAGGGACACTGTAATAAAGATTGCAGGGCTTGGAAGGCCAGAAACCAGGATCCGAAGCAAGTTGCGGCTTCGGCTTCAGGTGTGTATGTTATTGAAAACTGTCTTTCAATAAACTCTACTTCCTGGGTATTGCATACCGGATCAGGATCTCATATCTGTAATTCTTTACAGGCACTGAGAAAGCGTAGGGTTTTGAAGGCAGGTGATATGACCCTCAGAGTTGCAAACGGAGCTGGCATGGATGCTGAGTCCGTGGGGGACTATCACATGGGATTGTCAGAGGACACGTTTTGGTTTTGCGTAATTGCTATTTTGTACCCAATGCAACTTGTAATATCATTTCTGTATCTTTATTATCTAAAGAAGGTTATGAATTTGCATTTGTAAGCAATATTGTAAACATTCACCTTAATCAAGTTTTGATTGGGTCAGGTACATTAAGCAATGGTATATACGTATTAAACCAACCACAGATTTTCAATGTCCAGAATACACACAAAAGAAAGTCTCCGGAAATAAGTCATGCTTTCTTATAGCATTGTAGACTGGGTCACATCAATGAGAGAAGGTTGACGAAGTTACATACAGAAGGATATTTGGATCCGTTCGAATATCATTCATATGCAACTTGTCAATCCTGTCTCAAAGGAGAGATGACAAAGACTCCGTTCACTGGACACGGAATAAGAGCGAGCGAGCTCTTGGGACTCGTACACAGCGACGTGTGCGGTCCAATGTCTATGCATGCGCGAAGCGGTTATTCTTGCTTCATTACTTTTACGGATGATTTTTCAAGGTTCGGACATGTCTTCTTAATGAAGCATAAATCTGAAGCCTTTGAAAAATTCAAGGAATATAAGAATGAAGTAGAAAAACAAACCGGCAAAAGTATCAAGACACTGAGATCTGATCGAGGTGGTGAGTACTTGAGTGCCGAGTTCCTGGATTACCTAAAAAGGATTGGTATTCTCTCTCAGCTTACTCCTCCATACACTCCGCAACATAACGGTGTATCGGAGAGACGGAACCGGACCCTATTGGATATGGTACGTTCCATGATGAGCAACGCTGAGTTACCGCGATCATTCTGGGGATATGCACTAGAATAAGCTGCATATCTTTTGAACCGAGTTCCAACTAAGACTGTGCCTACCACACCATATGAGATATGGAGTGGGAAGAAACCCTATTTTCAATATCTGAAGATCTTGGGATGTCCAGCTTTTGTCAAAAAGCAGCATGCGGACAAACTCGAGGCACGCTCAGTACTGTGCAAGTTTGTGGGATACCCAAAGAACTCCAGGGGGTATCTCTTCTATTACGCAGAGGAACAAAAGGTCTTTGTTTCTCGTAATGCCCACTTTCTGGAACACCAGTTCTTAGAAAAGGAAATAAGCGGGAGCGCAATAGAACTGGAAGAAATTCCAGAACCATAGACTATTACTGAAAGCTTAGTAGAACCAGAGGGTTCAAAAGAACAGGACATTCCTACGCCGCTCCGCAGGAGTAGTAGGCAGTCTCATCCGTCCGAGAGATACTACGGTTTTCTCATAGACGGGGATAGAGAGGATTGCATCATTGATAATGATGAGCCTACTAGCTTCCAGCAGGCCATTCAAAGCGTTGACTTGGTAAAATGGCTGGATGCAATGCGGACCGAAATGGAGTCCATGTACACCAACAAAGTATGGACTTTAGACATTGCTCCAGATGGGGTAAAACCCGTAGGATGCAAGTGGATCTTCAAGAAGAAGATTGGTGTAGATGGATAGGTTGAGACCTATAAAGCTAGACTTGTTGCAAAGGGTTTTCGTCAAAGACCTGGTTTGGACTATGACGAAACCTTTTCTCCAGTGGTTATGCTAAAATCCATTCGGATCCTTCTTGCCATCGCTGCCTTCCACGATTATGAGATTTGGCAGATGGACGTAAAGACCGCTTTTCTAAATGGAAATTTAGAGGAGTGTGTCTATATGGACCAGCCAGAGGGTTTCATTCAGAGTGGGAGTAGCGGAAAGGTGTGCAAGTTGCTTAAGTCCATATATGGATTAAAGCAGGCATCGCGGAGTTGGAACATCTGCTTTGATGAGACAGTCAAAGAATTTGGCTTTATCAAAAATCCAGATGAACCATGCATCTATAGTATATTTGTAGCGAGAATTGTCATATTCCTCGTATTATACGTGGATGACATTCTTTTGATAGGAAATGACATTCCTATGCTGCAATCTGTCAAGGGGTTCTTGTCACACAGGTTTTCCATGAAAGACCTGGGTGATACCACTTACATTCTGGAGATCCGGATCCATCGTGATAGATCCAAGAGGATGTTCGCAGTCCAGGTACATCGACACCATACTGAAAAGATTCAGTATGGAAGATTCCAAGAGCGGTAATCTACCGGCTTGTCACGGGATCACCCTCTCCAAAGAGATGTCTCCCAAGACTGATTTGGAAAGGGATCGCGTGTCTATTATACCCTACGCTTCTGCGGTAGGCTCTATAATGTATGCGATGTTGTGTACCAGACCGGATGTAGCTTATGCACTGAGTGTGGTAAGCCGGTATCAGTCAAACCCTGGGGAGAAACACTGGATAGCGGTAAAGAACATTCTCAAGTACCTGAGAAGGACTAAGGAGATGTTCTTGGTGTATGGCGGAAAAGACCTCCAGATCGAGGCCTTTGCTGACTCCAGCTTCCAGAGTGACAATGATGATTCCAAGTCCATGTCGGGTTTTGTCTTTACCCTCAATGGAGGGGCGGTGTGTTGGAAGAGTTCCAAACAGGAAACCGTTGCTGACTCGACGATGGAAGCGGAATACATCGCTGCTGCTGATGCCGCAAAAGAAGCCGTCTGGATGAGGAAGTTCTTGAAAGAACTTCAGGTGGTTCCGTCCATTGTTGATCCAATACCTCTGTATTGCGACGACAATGGGGCTATAGCTTTAGCGAAGGAACCCAGGCCCCATCAGAAATCCAGACACATCTTGAGGCGGTATCACCTGATCAGGGAGATCGTGGATCGCTAGGAGATCGAGGTTCGGAAGGTTGCTTCAGAAGATAACACTACAGATCCATTCACGAAGGCCTTGCTCCAGACTCAGTTCGAGCGGCTGATCGAGATGATAGGTCTTCGATACGTCAGTACACGGCCTTAGTGCAAGTGGGAGATTGTTAGTGTATATACCCTAGAGGCCATTACTGTATCACACTAGTTTGTATATTACTTAATGGAAGCTTGGGATATTCACCATTGTATTGACAATCTTGCTCAAAATAGTAGTATGCTACTTGGTTTGTTTCTACTTCAATGTGTGTACATGTGTTTCTTTTAACATATCGCCTATACACATTAGTGGAGCCCTTAGGATCTTTACTTGATTACCAGCGTTGTGATGGCAGTCACACTCGTGGGGGCTGGGTAATCCACAAGCACATCCTTATGCAGGTCCCTAGTCGTAGGACTGTTGAGACAGGGCATCGACACTCCGGAGTAGACTAGCGTATGCGCTTCTCATCCCAGCAGGGGAGACGGTCTGTCCCACAGCCGTCAGTATGTCGTACTTGAGATAGTATGCGGGTGCTCATTAGGTTACGAGTACACTGGACAGAACTCGTCGGGAACTGATTGGTTGGTACTATACCTATCGTCAGTTGTCAGTTCCCAGGTGACATGAGTACAGCTTAGTCCGCTGACTTGACACTGTCACTTCGCCTCGAGTGTGTTCCCACTGTACTTTGATTACTACCCTACCACGGCTCAAAGGAGTCATGCAAACAGGTAGTAGTTGGGTGCAGTCCCGAAGCACTTGGAGGCAGTGGCGGTTAGAGAGGATTCGTCTCTCCCGGTATTGGGAGTTGATCTCGCGCTGTGTCAAGGAGAGCCATTACACACAGTCGTCCCTGGCCAGGGCAAGCGAGATACACTAGTAGGATTCCAGTGTTATCTCAGGGTGTTCTGGGCTACACTCCGACACGACTTGTACCGCTATTAGGGGACTGATGTTTACTGCCCCCTAGGCCCGCCATGCGATATTCTCAGACGAACAGACCGGACTGTACGCAGATTGTCACATTCAGGCTCAGTAGGAGTTCAGATGGGTTTCACCTCGTCAGTCTTCTTATCGGCATCTACCTGGGGGCCGTTACGCACAGCTAGTGCCGCTTGCGGTCTGTGGTTAAACCCACTGCCAGCGTAGTGTCGAGTCTTTAGAGTCCCACATAGAGAGCTATTCGCCTTTAGGCAAAAGAGTAGAGGTCGCATGGTTTTGTGACAGGGTTCGGTCACATCCGTGCACTTATGCACGTTTAGTGTCCGGGCAGTTATTACTAGCGGGCTTTGGTTTAAACCAGATCCTAGTATACGTTTTGGGATTGGTTTTATCTCGGTTGTATTCGTGTTCCCCGGAACGCGGATGCGGGTGTGTATGCACAGTTGACAGAGACAGAGGCAGAGGATTCTCATTAGGGTTGTTGACTGTTGACTTTTGCTAAACCCTAATGAGAATTAGAAATATGATTAACAATTATATTAATTAAGTATTATTGTGACATGGTTGGGTTGAAGGGTTGACCTTGTTGACTTGTTGACTTTGTTGACCGGTTGACTAGGTTGGACTTGTTGACCACCATCATGACAATGGCCATCATTTCTTGGCATTGACTTTAGCTTGCTTGTTTTGTTCACAAATTGCATTTAATGCAAGAAATGATATTGCCATTTGATATGATAACAACCATCACATAATACTCAATTATTATTATGTGTTATGATTATTTTTGATTATGAGAGCAAGGGTGCAAAAGTCTTGCTCATTCTTTCATTTCCTTTCTCTCTCTTGCTCAAGCTCTCCCTCTTCCTCTTGCTCTCTCTAGTTCGTGGTTCTATTGTCTCATGTGTTGAGAAGCAAGAACCATAGAGATCAAAACCCATTACTCTTCTCTACTCATCCTAGTACACAAGGTCTAGCAAGCCAAGTGTTCTAGTTTCTTCTAGTTTGAAGTAGAAGACAAAAGATAGAAGCTTTCGGGTGGATCCATCTTCGGCGCGAGGAGACGACGAGGTGAGGCCGATCCGACCACCGCAAGGAGTTGAAGACGAAGGAGTTCAAGTTAAGGTATAACCCCCTAACTGAGTAGGTAAAACTCCTAGTTAGGTTATTAGATAGTTGTTTAACAAAGATCCGTATTTTGAGTCCATGTTACCACCCAAAGAAAAAATCGTTTTTCACCATTTCCGCAACCCCAAAGAACCGGGGACGGGTAACGTGGACTTACAGGTATGTCCATTAATAATGGGATTCTCCTATTAATAGAGAGACGCGCCAACGTGGGATGCGGGACGTGGAGTGGCGGAGATCTCATTTTGGCGAGATATATGGAGCCGTTACGAGGGCGCTTGGACTCCGAGCTTTCGGTTGAATAGGAAAGCCGAGGAAGCTCAGCTCGGTGGATAACTCAGAGTCGAGAAAGGAGGCCGAGGAAGCTCAGCTGTAGGATTGCTCGGAAGCCGATTGCTAGGCGCATAGGGAAGGTACTTCGGAGAGATCTCCAAAAGGTCAGATGCAATCTCGAAGCTGAGATGCCAAGGAATGTCCCCTATGCATCATGCTTATTCCAGCACCGTAACCCCTAGAAATCTAGCGGACTTGCATGGATGACATGTCATACGCTACATATCGTGATATAGGGAATTCCTACTTATGAGCGTCATTACTAGCCTCCCACTCTCATTCCGACCAATTTGTTGGCCGGGTAGATGTCACGCCCCGCTTCCCAGTATACGGGCAGAGGACGCGACAAAGCCGCTACGTATTTACTGTGAAGTAAATACGCTAAGCGTATCTAAGCAATATAAAAGTAAAGCACAAGAGACAAGATATAATAAAACAACAACTTTATTTATTCACATTCTTTCTGTACAATACATGGAAAGTAAATACAACTGAAATAAAAAGTAATGCCTAAACAATGGCATAACAGAAAAGAAAAGTACTGAATGGGAAAGTGTACAATGACTAGAGCTCGGGGTCTTTACTGAATTGGTCCAAGTCTTCAGCAGTGGGTTCGATCTCTGATGGGTCCAGATCACCTGACGACATTCAAAGAAGAAAGAATGAGAATATCATCAGCGAACAGATCGCTCTGTAAGTCCCAAAGATAAGGGAGAAATAGAATAGACAGAATAAGAAGGTAGCTTTTAAAGTTATATTATATTGTGATGTTAACGCTGTTGTTTGTAGCTTGGTACAGAAGAATGCCAGAGTATACGGGAGGAGTCTCTATATGCCAGAGACTAGAGGCAAGTATAGTACAAGGAACCGTTTATGCCACGGTACAATAGCAACTGGATTCATATTAGGTGTATTAAGTCTTACAGTCTCGTGCCATTTTTAACACCTTCCGTACCAATCTACCCCTTAAACCCCGCGATGTCTTGATTGTATTGTTTGCATTGTATTTCAACTTGTAATTGAATTGTAATATAGATTGTATATTTGGATGACTTGCTGAAACCATGATATCAGTAAATGGATGTAACTGGAGAATCATGGATGTAACTGGAGAATCATGTAAATGGAAATATATCCATGGTTCGGTTCAGTCAATACAGATTGAATAGATTGAATATATGAATTCATGGATTCATGTTGAATTGTAATATTGTAGATTGTACTTGAATCATATTCAAGTCAGATTATTTATATTGAGACTCAGTCTAAGTCATACAATTAGAAAAGAAATTGAAGTCCTGATTGTTTTGATATTATCGGTAACCGCTGTACATGGGCGGCAGGATTTGTGTCTTTTTCAAAGACGATTACCGTGTTGATAACACTGTTTGTTAAGTTGTCTGCCTTAAATAGTTAAGCACCCACTTCTCCGGCTCCCTGAGGCTCAACAGACTGGTACCGCTTAAACCTATGTTTACTAGGGTTCTTATTGTAATTTAGTATAACTTGAGGGGTTTTATGTAAAAATAATTTTGTATAGTTTTCAAAATACAACTCAAGTATTTAATTATCGTCTTTATGTATATACAACAATTTAATGATCAAAATAAATATGTATACATGTTCGAATAGCATGAAATGAGTCAAGTATATTAATCGAGTAACTACCATAAACAATGCTGTAAAGAAATATTATGTACGACTAATTAATCAAGTCGAACGAATGCGAAATATAAACAGAAATATAGCTCTAAGTGTTTTTCATGTGTGAGTTCCAGTTTTACCTAAATACGACTACCGGTTTGGGAGATATATATGTTTTCGTATCGTCGCGCGAAACAGATTAGAATCTATTCGGCACCGTCACATATTTTAAAACATAGTTTCGGTCAATTTCCATCAGGTTTCAGGTTAAGAAAATTATTAGAAAATTGCAGGTGTTTCGATATAATTATCTAAAACACTAAGATTCATGCGATTTGGATTTCCTAAACTTTAGTTATGATCATTTTAATATCAACGTTTAAAACAGAAATTCAGATTTCTGGACAGCAACTATATATTCTATTGCAAAGCCTATATCGGATTGTTTCATGCATTTCTAAGTAATCTAATATACATAAAATTATAATTCTATCAATTGTGCATCTACACATCTAAAGTTTGTCACAAACGGACATCGGGTGTTCGAGTTATGTCTAATTTAAAAACAGTGTGCGAATCAGGACATATTATGTCCAGATCCGTCGCTTAATATTGTAACGCAGTTTTCTTTATCTTACGTTGGTTTTCAGTAAAAACATAAAACTAATAAAATATAGATTATTTGATGTAGATATCTAAAACACCTGAGTTTACTCAATTTGGATACCGGTATACCAAGTTATGTGTCCTAGAACTTAACCCATAACTGCAGTTTTCTATTTTACGAACAGTGAATAAAAACGATATAATTCATAAACCGTTAAGTGATTCGATCTAAAATTTTTACAGCGTGTACAGAAAAATATATTCTATCATATGTAAATTTCCTGAAATTTCCAGAAGTAAAAATTAATTTCTAAAATTTATTTTAAAGGTAAAGATATTGATATGCATGCTAAAATCGACAAAAAGATTAACTAGTATATTTTTTTTTATATAAGCTTCTCATTTTCTTTTAATAAGCAACCCGATTCCATGAGATATCGTAGATATATTGTGGCAAGAAATTTATGTTCTCACAACTCATAATAAACATTCATAGTCATGAACAAAGAATTGAAAACACTTTAATTTGAACAAGATACAATAAGATATTATTAAACCATATATAACCATATGTATCTAGACATATATATATATATATATATATATATATATGTGTGTGTGTGTGTGTGTGTGTGTGTGTGTGTGTGTGTGCGCGCGCGCGCGCGTTTATATTTGTTTTCTCTTAAGGATTATGATATGAAAAAAAACGGGTTCACGAAATATGAAAAGAGAAGAATAAGGAGAGGGAGGGAGGGAGAGAGAAGGGACTTAGATACATAAGCCGGTATTGTCACCGGGCTTGTCTATCCGCCGATAGCCCCGCGTTACTAGCGAGACCTTCTTGAAAACTTCTTTATGTTTTTCTTCTTGGACTCTAGGTGAAGAGAGAAAAATGAGATAAAAAAATGTGAGGAAGGAAAAGATAGAGGAGGACAAATAAAGATGGTGTAATGGTGAATTATATATAATAATATATGCATTCAATATGAGAATTAAAAGAGAAATGAAAGGTCACCATTTATTTTGGAAATGAAAGGTCTCATTTGTAAGTTATGAGAAGAATAAAAAAATTAATAAAAAAAAATAATTGCAAGAATGAGATTTGAACATGTGATCTATGGAATAACAGTGCAAAGACTTAACCAATGAGGTACAAGGTTGTTCATATACATATTTAATAAGAATTAAATATATGATGTTGCTTAAAAAAAGTGGGCTTTTGGGCTCATAGTTTTATTAAAGAAAATGAAAATGAAATTGAATTTGAGTTATGAGCTGGGTTATGTCTTATGTTTAATTTGAAAAAAGGTTAAAATTTAGTTTTAAAGAAATGTGTTTGGGAAAAATAGATAGAAGAATAAAATAATATATTTATAAAAAAAAATATACAGAAATAATAAGAATAAATAAATATAATATTTTACTAAAGAAAGAAAACACGTAGGTACAGTAATACTAGGGTCGTTACAGTAGAGACTGGTTATCATTCCGGTCTTAATAATTCAGCTCGGCGCCGAGGATTTTTCGTAATGGGTTGTATGAGAATGATGCGACGTTTGGCGGCTACGCCTCTCGGGTTTCTGGATCCACGTGGCGACCCACGAAACGTCTTGATTCCCGCACATATCTTTGGTGATGTCAGCGGATCGGCAAAATGACTGCGCTTTAAAGAGGACACCGCTTCGCTCTCTCAGTTTGTTGGCCCTCGTGCCACGTGTCCGCCGCAGGGTGGAGGGATGCCAGGGGTCATTAGTTGAATCCAAGTGAGGGGGAGGTGTCCAATGCTCGATCGCCACATGGAGTCCTTATGGCTGTTAGGTGCGACGCCTCATTTCGGCAGTAACAGAGTTAGGTCGTTGGATGGGTTTTTGTTCAATGTATAAATAGGGGAGGCCATCCCTTGGCAGACATTTTGCCCCAATTGCTTCTTGCCATCTGTGCCCGGCACACCTTTGCTTAGGTCGGAGTTTCAGCCAAAAACCCTTTTTCGGCCAATCCTTCCTTGAATCAGGTTAGATGTCTTCTTTCGAAGTATCCATTGATATAGTTGGGGTTGAGTCGGACGATAAGGTTTTAGTTTCCGAAGCCGAGTCCAGTGGGTCTTCTTCCTCCTCGGCTTCTGATAGCTGAGGAAGTTCCTCTTCGTTTTCTGCGTCGGGCTTGCCCTTTAGGGGGCAATGCCCTTGCACTTCATCGTCGAGGGCGAAAAGGGCCCCCAAGGCGCGCATCGAAAATATTCACGATGCGTTCTCGATGTTGAATCTTTTGGATGAGATTTCCCCCTGGCTATTCTCTTCGTCTGGCCACGGAGGGTGAGCGAGCAGACTGGTGCAGGGCAATGAGATTGTCCTGTATCCGGAAGCGTTTCGGGCAGGGATGCGTCTTCCTTCTCGTTTAAAATTTGCGCCGTACTCCATTGCCTCCATCTCGCTCTAGACCAGCTAGCGCCGAACTCGTGGAGAATTCTCCTCAGATTTCTGGTCCGGTTGAAAATTGATCGAATCCTTTTCGACTTGAGTCTTGTCCTCTCTTTTTTTGTTATAAAAATCACCCTGGTACCGGTAAGGACGAGTCGGGCTGGGTGTACTTTTCTTTCAAAAAACATAAGAGTAGGATGGACGGGTCTGGACTAGTGGTCGTCCCTTCTTCCATCCATGAATGGAAGAAAAAGTTTGTCTTCATCGGGCCTCCGGAAGGTGAGAATTGGCCCGTGCCCACCAAATGGCATAAGGCCGATTGCCCTAGGGTCAAACGGTCGAGTGCCTCGGGAGGCGAAAGTGGTGTCATAGTGGGAACTGATCCAGCGGGTCAATGTCCTGCTTTCCGAGCAGGCTTTGAGCTGGATGAGACCCAGTCCCGCACGCTTTGGGGATAAGTTAAGACTTCGCCGATCAATTTAGACTTAGCATAATTCTAGCATAATTTCGTTGTTTTAGTTGCTGACCCCACCCTCTTTTTCTTATGTATATTCCGCAAAGCAGATCGATCGCTCAAAAATCATGGCTGCCCTGGCCACCAAGACACAGGGGAGGAAAGACGGTGGCGCTAGCTCATCCCGACCCGCACCGAGTATGGTTCCCCGACAATCCCCTTCCGTCAGGGTCTCTGTAGCCCCTTCCATCCCGCAGGAACGCCGTGGAGAAGAGCATCATCAGAAACTTAACACCAGTCTTGTTGTATAATGGCACATGTTAAGCAAAATGTATGCCCATTAATGAAATTGCAATATTTGCAAGATTCAATACTAGATTTCTCCTCTCAGAGGTATAAACTTGTTTTGGAACAAATGATTGCAAGCTCAAGGGGAAATTTGGTTGCATGACCAATTGCACACTTCCAAATTGAAAAAAACCAAAGGAGCTTATGTCATGAAAAAACCAAATGACCGTATCAAAACTCTAACCGCTACCTTCTCAGGTCGAAAGCCCTTGTAATTTCCTAATTAATAACTACAACAGTGTCATCATACATACTCAAATTCTATATAAAATTCTTCTTAAAATTTTATCTATATCTAGTTATTACTTCACAACAGCAATTGCATTTAGACCCGACAACTAAGAGGGGAACAATCAAATTGCAATACACTTCATTTCACAAACAATAATCACAATCATGCTCAATATAAGCACTCGCCATAAACTACAACAAATCAAGAAAGTAAAATATAATCTATTTACCTAGAACCTGAAATTACCAATATAATAGCATAATAGCATCAAATCTACGATTGAAAAACTTACACACTTATTATCAACTGCTTCAATCACATAACAATCACCCCATTTGCCACTGTACCATCAAAAAATTGAACTTTTTTAGTCAAAAATCAAATTTTGAGCCCAAACAATTAAAAAAAATCCCAAAATTAAAATCAAATCAATCACGTCAAGAACAGGCTCCCATTTGTTAGAAGCATTCGACTGCATCATTGCGGTCGCCATCTGCGCTTTCGCCGCCTTTCCTGTCGCCGACTTCTCGAACTGCTCTAGCCTGCGATCGTTTTCTCGATCAAAATCCGAGGGAAAAGGTAACAGTTTGAGAAATTAGGGTTTTTGAATTTGAGGAAAAAATGTTGGCACCTCTTTTGAGCTCGGATCTGGAGGAAGAGGCTGGAGATCGATGAGAAGGGGTGATGGAGGTCCTTTTCAGGTCTCCGTCAGATGTTGTCTTCCGTTGATCTCCCGGTGAATTTTGGTGGTGATTTTCTGTTGCGTGTGGATCTCAATGGGTTTTGATGAGATTGGTTATTTGAGAAGTTTAGCGCCGCGCACCTGCAAAGAAGTCCCGGGGTGGTTTGGTACCACCGAGGACCCTCCGACGATCAAGTTAGTGCTAGATCCGAGCAGAGTAACGGCTGAGTGGAATAAAAAAAATGGCTTCCCTGACCCCTCTGTGATGGGGGTTTATATAGCGGCGGCAGCACGCAGCAGTAGACGCGAGAATCTCGCCGGCAGTTACGCTCCCGACGTCACGCCCGCGTAAAGAACGGATCGTCCATTAATGGGGATCGTGATGGCGTGGAACGTGGGACGTTGCTGACGGAGAATCTGCGCGCGACGAGATTCGCGGAGCGGCGGTTATGTTAGTTATGTATATGCCTTAGAGGCCATTGTTGTACATATGATGTATATTGTAATGGATGCTTGGATATATATAGAGAGCACTTTCTTGCTCGTCATGATAGTATGCTATTTGGTTTCACTTTATTTTAACATGTTGACTTGTATTGGTTTACTGTCTTTCTCTCACATGTTGATAAAGCCCTTAGGATCTGTACTCGACTACTGGGACTATGATGAGATCATACTAGTAGGGCCACGGTAGTCGATGAATACATCCTATAACTGTTCCTAGTCGAGGGTATATCGAGACAGGACATCGATACATCAGAGTAGACTAGCGTATACGCATCTTGACCCATATGATGGGCGATGGATGATCCCATATCCATCGGTGTTGGACATCAAGGATGGTATGCGGGTGCTCAGTGGAGACTGGGTACACTGGACGGACTCGCCGAGAACTCCCAGATGGTGATATACCATACGTCAGATGGCAGTTCTCCGGTGACACTGGTACAGGGTAGTCTGTAGACCCGAGATCGTCATAGAGTCTTGTGTGATTCCAACTGTGCTTTGATTTCCACCTTACCACGTCCAAGAGGGTGTGCAAAACGGTGGCTTTTGGGTACAGTCCCGAATCATATGGAGGCAATGAGCGATAGAAGGGGATTCGTCTCTCCCGGTATAGGGAGTTGATGTTGTGCTGTGTTCGATTGGCTATAACTGGAAGTCCCTGACCAGGGCTGATATAGAGATTTACTGGTAAGTGTTACCAGTAGTTTCTCGACCCGTTATGAGCCACACATCGACATGACTTATCGGTTACTGGGGTCTGACGTATACCACCCTTAGACTTGATATGTGACATATCAGACGAAGAGACCGGACTGTACGGGAGTGTTACTGATTGGATTCACAGGAGAACGTACATGCTAGCTTGTTTATCTTCTTATCGCTCAATACCTGGGTGGCTGTTACGTTTAGCTGACCGCTTGCAGCTTGTGGGTGTTTGATATGATCATCACCTGCTACCGACGTATTGACGATTCTTTAGAGTCCTACACAGAGGTTTCTTGGCTCAGGCAAAACGGAGTAGAGGCACATATGTGATATGTGCAGGATCGAGGATAATGCGATATGAGATACCGTATTATGTTCTCGCGATATTTAGATATGAACCGGTTCATCGGATCAAGTGTTGATTCGATGAATCGGTACATGATATATTAGTCGGTTATATTCGATATAGCCGGATTGTTGGATCAAGTGTTGATTCGATAATTTAATGTATAATAATATATATGATATATTGTATTACATTATCTAATATTAGCTCGCTTTATTATTTCATTTTCTCACCGGATAATACATTGATATATATGCGATATATGTTAATTGTATTATTTTCTTTTGTTACAAATATATAATATATATGTGATATATATTATAGTAATATGATATGATTAATAATGGAACATGTTTAGTGGAGATTAAATGAGGTTAGGGTTTGATTAGGGTTAGTTGCTTCATGCACCTTCTAGAAGCAATTCCTTTTGTCATGAAGAAGATATTATGGTTGATATTTATCCATGACTCATTCTTTAACCTAACCAAACCCTAGCCCTAGTTTATTCTCTACAAAGGTTATCCTAGTCATCCTTGACCATGGTTCCATGATCAATCATATATTCATTTCTATTATTCATCACAAAAGGATTATCTCATTATTCATCATCTTCTTCTCTCTTGAGCTTTGAGAAAGCTTGCTAGATTTTCATTTTGTGATCAATTCATGTGAGAATTTGATATTAAAAGATAGCATAAATACTACTCCATCATCCTCATCTAATCTAGCCCATTAGATTAGGGTGTTCACCTCATTAGAGTGAGAGAGCTTGAGTTATAGCAATTTCGACGTAGATCATCGGAGAAACGGAACACTACAAGCTAGCATGGATCGTTCGAGTCGTGGAGCCTCTCTTGAGTTCGGGAGATCATGGATCGCGGTGAAGGGACTTCTACTCGGAGCTTATGAAGCGAAGGAGCGGACTACAAAGGTTGTAATCCCTCACACTTTGTAGTAAAGATGTTTACTTGCATGTTAAACCCTAATAATCTAGCAATGATCCCGGCTTTGGATTGTTCGGCACGTCTAAAATTTTATTCGGGCATGGTTGATGCCTTATGAACCCTCACAAGAGTGCCTAGGAATCCTACAGTGGTATCAGAGCCTAGCTAGAGCATTAGGCGATGTGTATACGAAGTTAAAACTCCGAACGAACCCCGAAACGTCAAAACGAACCCCTCTCTGGACATTTTTTAAAAACTGTGATTTTTCTAAATTAAAAATACTTAAAAAATTCAGCAGAGAATTCTAAGAATTACCATGAAAAACGAGCCCCCAATTCTTTAATATGGCCGTGGAACGGCGGCCTTAAGCTACTTTTAGCGGCGGTTCTGCGGCATGAATAGTGTATTGGGGACGGTTCTTTATGCAGTAATATCCGATTCTATTCCTGCTTAATTCTGGGTATTTTTTAATCTTCCTTTAGTGTTCAGTGTTCTGGGGTTTATTTTGTAATCGTTGATTCGATCGGAATATTTAATTTTGTTATGTTTTCCGGATATTTAGAATCTGTTAAAATATTCGAGCGGATATCATTAACTCATTTTTTCCCGGCACGAAAAAATTTTCAAGTGTTGAATTTTTATCGGGTTTAAATCTTTCGGATAAACGTACAAGTAACGCGGCGGTCCCTCTAGAAGAACACAAAACTTAACTCGATTATGTGACCGTCTGAACCGTCTCTAAACTTTAGGGTTTGGGGCGGTACGGCGTGCCACATGTGAGGCGTTGGCTTGACCCTTCTACGGCTGGATCATCGGTACTGTGACAGATTCTGGGATTATTTGAACTCCGCTCAAGTATTGAGCTATTTAGAAAATTTTGGGTATTTGATTATCTGTTCGGAAAGTTTAATACTGTCTATTTATCTGGAATGTGATACAATATGTGGAATTCATATAGTTAGGCATGAAATGCGAAGTATGTGATATTTTGGATTTACGATGTCTAAAGTGATTGTGGATTCCAAATATTGTAGTTTTACAATTTCTTTTCTGTGACCATAAGTGTATATATAGTTATATTGCCGGTTTTCGTTGCGATACATCAACGACGATCGGTGTATGCATACTTACTTACGTTGATGGTATGTGATATTATGTGTTGCTGTGATATGTTATATTGGATCGTCGTGTTCTGAATAGCCGGGGGTTTTATATGAGATGAAGGTTTTTATTTTCATTCATGTAAAATTCATTTGTATGTAATATTCTTTTATTGGGGCACTTCCTGGATGAGGTTGATGTCACCAGTGTATATTATTTACTTTTCCGCATTAGGTAGACCCAAGGAGGGGAGCACAAGTAACCGGGTTCTAGGGTCCAGTGGGAGGCCATCTCGAGGAGTCGAGACCGGGTCTCCTAACCCTAGAACTGGCAGTGTTACTTGCCACTCTCGTAGGGGTCTAGGGATGTGGGTTTGGCTATTCATCGTGACCATGGAATCCGTGTTTTATACCGGCTTGTATTGAAAACACGGACATCCTAGTATATCCAACATTTCATATATGTTCTTCTGCTGCAATGTTCTGTGATGAGATCATATTACTGCCTGAGACGAATGCTTATACTATATATATATATATGCTGATATATAAATATTACTGCTTTCGTTTCTTCTGTGATGCTTAGGAAGCATAAGCTGATGGGATTTATTAATGAGATTAATAAAAAAAAAGAAACCTAAAAGATTTTGTAGAATCAAAACTTTATAAAAAGGGTAGCTACAGTTTTGCTTTGCATAGCGGTATATATGATATACCCTGCACCTTATTCGATGAGGAAAGAGCCGAGATCCCTTCACCGGGAGTGACCTCTTTAGCGAAACTGGCAGATACTACAAACTCACGGTTTAGTTTTTGACAGCTTATATAGTTCTTGCTTTGCATAGCGGTATATATGATATACCCTGCACCTTATTCGATGAGGAAAGAGCCGAGATCTCTTCACCGGGAGTGACCTCTTTAGCGAAACTGGCAGATGCTACAAACTCACGGTTTAGTTTTTGACAGCTTATTATAGGGTTCCTAGGCACACACTAGAGGTCTCACAAGGCATCAACCATGCCAAATTATAATTTTTCATGTGCCAAAGAAACCCTATACTAGATCGTTAACTAGAGTTTAGGCGATGCAAGCAAGTAAACAACTTTATTGCTAAAGGAAAGTGACTACAACCTTTGTAGATCCGGTCCTCCACTTCCTTGGCTCCGTGATGACGTCCCTTCGCTGTACCAATCGGAATCCGGACTCTGGCGAAGGTTTCATCGGAGAAATGATCGGGCTAGGTCGTCGACTTCGATGCCAAAGATGATCTACGTCGAGGCAACTCAAGATCAAGCTCCAACTTCACCAAGTCATAAAACTTGTGAAGAAAACACCCTATACTAGTTGGCAAGTGGTAGAGGATGAAGAAATAGAAAGTGGGTTCACTTTAGAATTGGATTTCTCACTCTTTTTCTCATGTTGCCATTGATGGTAGCAAAGGTTTTCTTCATCTTGAAGAAGAAGAAGAAGAAGAAGAAAAGAATATCATCATAATTATAAAATCACTTGATTAATTATATTAAATCAAGTGATCTTATCATATAGCAACCATGGTTAAGTGTAGAGAATAAACTAGGGTTAGATGAATGGTTAGGTTTAGGAAAGAAACAAAATGGTCAAGCTTTCAACACTTCATGAAGTTTCAACAAAAGAAAAAAATAAGCCACCATTCTATTTATCTTTCCAAAATGAATAAATAAATAAATGAAAAAGTAAATAAACAAAACCCTAACCATTAACATAACCATGGTTTAATCATACACACAAACTTTCATGTATCATCAAACATGATACAATCAAGTGCACAAAAGTATATCACATATACAATGTGCACTTCAAGTGAGAAAATCCTTTTTAAGTGAACAAATATTAGTTAATGTAAACTAATATATCTAATATATAATTATATATTAAATCATTAAATCAATACTTGATTTAACGATCCTGTCATATCGCATATAACTGACTAATATCAATAGTAACAACTTATCGAATCAACACTTGATCCGATAACCCGGCTATATCGCATATAACCGATCAATGTCACAAATCGTAAGAATCGAATACAGTAACACATACTGGTATTATTCTCGGTCCCGCACATATCTCATATGCGCTCCTATTTCATTTCGCTTGAGCCAGGAAACCTCTGTGTAGGACTCTAAAGACTCGTTAATACGCTGGCAGCAGGTGATGATCATATCAAACACCCACAAGCCGCAAGCGGTCTGCTAAACGTAACGGCCACCCGGGTATTGAGCGATCAGAAGATCGACGAGCAAGCCCGCTCACACTCCTGTGAATCCAACCAGTAACACTTACCGTACAGTCCGGTTTCGTCTTATGATATGTCGCATATCTCGCCAAGGGGTGGTAAACGTCAGACCCCAATAGCTCGATAAGTCGTGTCGATATGAGGTCTATAACAGTTCGAGAAACTACTGGTAACACTTACCAGTAAATCTCAGCAACCCTGGCCAGGGATTTCCGGTTATAGCCAATCGAACACAGCGCAACATCAACTCCCTATACCGGGAGAGACAAATCCCCTCCTATCGCTCATTGCCTCCATGTGATTCGGGACTGTACCCAAAAGCCACCGTTTTGCACGCCCTCTTGGACATGGTAAGGTGGAAATCAAAGCACAGTGGGAACCACACAAGACTCTATGACGATCTCGGGTCTACAGACTAACTTGTACCAGTGTCACCAGAGAACTGCCATCTGACGTAAGATATAATTCCATCTGGGAGTTCTCGGCGAGTCCGTCCAGTGTACCCAGTCTCCACTGAGCACCCGTATATCATCTCTGATGTCAAACACCAATGGATATGGGATCATCCATCGCCCATCTGTATGGGTCGAGAAGGTATACGCTAGTCTACTCTGGTATATCGATGCCCCGTCTCGATACACCCACGACTAGGGACCTTGAAGGATGTACTTATGGACTACCATGTCCCCACTAGTATGATCTGCATCATAGTCCAGGTAGTCAAGTACACATCCTAAGGGCTTTACCAACATGTAACAGAGAGACAATCAGTGCACACGTTAAAATAAAGAGTAACCAGATAGCATACTATCATATCGAGCAAGAAAGTCATCCCTATATATGTCCAAGCATTCTCTACAATATACATCCTATGTATAGTAAAGGCCTCTAGGGCATACATATAACTAAAAATCTCCCACTTGCACTAGGGCCATCTGATAGCAGTGGTTGTAGTATCTCATACTCAACCATTCCATAAAAGTCTCTCTCTGGGAAAAGGCCTTCGTGAGTGGATCCGCCGTGTTGTCCTCTGAGTCTACTCTCCTAATCTCGATCTCCTGGAGATCAACCATCTCCATGATCAGGTGATACTGCCTCAGAATATGTCTAGATCACTGATGGGACAGGCGTTCCTAGGCATAAGCCACAACTCCATTGTCTCACAATGGGAGGAACGATGTTCATCTCATGAACTATTATACATCCAGACTGCCTCTTTGGTAGCATCTTAAGTAGCGATGTATCCAGCCTTTATCGTCTAGTTAGCTACGGTATCTAGCTTGGAACTCTTCCAACATACCGTCCCTTTACTAAGGGTAAAGACAATGCCTGTGACTGACATTCAGTCGTTCTCATCACCCTGGAACACTTCCAGTGATTCTCCCCAGGATCAATTGATACCATCTCACTTCAACAAGTGAGAATCTTAACATCTATTTAGATCTATCTCATAGATCTAAAACCCAGGATTTAGTAGGTATCACTTTGATCCTATGTGGAGAATCATTGTGATAAGCGGAGATTGATCGAGCGTAGCATAGGAAACTCTTTCCCTATCAAGAGTATGTCATCCACGTACTCTACGAGGATCGCCACCATACTCCCTACTACCTTTTTGTATATACAAGGTTCATCTACCATTTTGATGAAGTCAAACTATTTGACTACTACATCAAAACAGATGTTCCAACTCCGCAATGCCTGCTTTATCCTATAAAGCATCTTGTATACGTTTCCGCTGCTCCCACTGTCTACGAAGCCTTCTGGCTGTGTACTTACAGACGCTCTCTTCTAAAACATCATTTTAGAAAAGCAGTCATGACACCCAACCGCCATATATCGTAGTCATGGTATGTAGCCGTGGCAAGTAGGATCCGGATGGACTTAAGCATAGCCACTGGAAATGGTTTTATCATTATCCATACCTGGTCAATGATGAAAACCTTTAACAAGTCTAGCTTTGAAAGTCTCAACTTTTCCATCTACACCAAGTAATCTTCTCAAGATATACTTACTCCTGATGGGGATTTAAACCTTCAGATAAAGCAACCAAAGTCCATACTTTGTTGGTGTATAAGGATTCCATCTCAGATCGCTAACCATCCAGCCGTTCTTACAGAGTCCTACTCTTGATGGCCAGCTCGAAACTAGTTGGGTCATCATCTCATGATGCAATCCTCCCTCCCACTGTCATAGAGAAATCGAAGTATCTCTCAGGTGAGTGAGGAACCCTACTAGATCGGCGGAGTGGCTGAGGTTCGTCGGTGTCTATTGAATCCTTTGGTTCTACCAAATCATCTGCTGTAGTTTGTATAGCTGGAACCTTTCCAGTTCTACATAACTGACCTTGCGTCGAGCTTGTCCGGATTTTGCTTTTAGACATAGCCCGGACAACCCCAAATCTTAACCAACTTAAGATATGGGCTCTTCCCTTATCATATCACATATGAAGTGGTAGGCAACTGATTTGATTTGAACCCTATTCAATAGGTATGCAGCTTCTCAAGTGCATAACTCCCAAAAAGGAAAATAGGAAACTCAGTAGTACTCATCATAGAGCACACCATATCACATAGGGTGCTATTGCTCCGCCCCGATATACCATCGTGCTATGGTGTATACGGAGGAGTAATGCTGAGAGAGAATCTCATTCTCCTTTAGAACAGTCCAGGAATTCCGTGCTCAAGTATTCTCCTCCTTGATCTCATCATAGGACATAATACTTATACCCGTATTTTGGTTCTCTACTTCTAACTTATATTCCGTGAATATCTCAAAAGGTTCGGACTTGTGTTTCAACAGGAACATATGTCTGAATCTTGAGAGATCATCAGAGAATGTAATGAAGTACAAAGAACCGGTCTTGGCATGTGTAGACAGGGGACCTTTATGCATCAACATGTATCATCCCAAGAGTTCACTAACTCTTTCTCTGTTTCCAGTAAACGGAGCTATGGTCATCTTATCTTTGTGACATGACTGGCAAGTTTCACAAGATGTAAATTCAAACTGATTTAAATATGCATCTATATGTAACTTCAGCTAGTCGGGTCGCATTGATATGACCTAGTCTACAATACCTCAAGAAGAATTCGTTCATTTCTGAACTCTTCCTTTTGTGTGTGTTCTGTATACTAAGAACTGTAGTTTGATTTAGAACATTAATGCTTTTAGATAACGTGCCTGAACCGATCAACTTTTGATATAGGAAATATTCAAAACATTATCCAACAATACAAAATTTTATCATTTCTTTACTAATAAAGAGACTGATATGATTTTGTATATCAGGTTCGGTATCTAATAACATTCGTTTAGAATCAATGTATTTAGAATACTGGGTGACAGTGACCAACAGACTTGGCTGCAACACTTGCCCCGTTTTCTGTCTCATGAAACTTATCACCCGTTCTCAGTTCTCTACCTTTCTGTAGCCCTATGTAACAGATTACATATCTGGGATCCTGATCCGGTATCAAATACCCAGGACGTAGAGGACATTGAGAAACAGTTCTTTGTAATGAACACACCCGAAGATGATGCAACAACATGCACTTTCTTCGTTTGTGCGGCACGGGAATTCTGGTAATCCCCTATTTCCTGCTCTGTCTTATAACAATTATAAGTTGGAGCGGGACCAACGTTCCCCAGCTCAGAATAACAAGCGGGTTCGGTCAATTTATCCGTATTATTATCTTGATTAAGGCGTGATATGGTCGCTACCTGGAGAGAGAGAGAAGAAAACACTCAGCGTGCGCTCTTGCAAGAATATATTGGTTATTATTTTATCTAATCAGGATGGCTCCCACTGTTTTTATCAAATCTTCCTTCAAACCCTAAAAGGAAAGACTAGCCGGATTAATTACACGCTACAAGTTCGCCAATCTTTCAGCCAGGCCAGTGTCGGTACTTTGAGGGAGGTTCCCCGTGCTTTCGCACGAACCTAATTAATGTAAACCTCGTTTTCTCAGAGGCGTAACCTCGTTAACACCTTTCTAGACACCTACTTGATCGGCTAATTGTAATGTGTAAAACTCTCCCAGGAGTAACTCTTACTCGCAGTGGGTATCGGGATCCAACTATCTCATAGAAGGTATGCAATCTCATTGCAAATTTCAACACTTGAAATTCCCGATAATATTTTGCCCCTAGCGTGCTATGACCTTGACGGAGGTCTACAAACCATAAGCTACTAGTCAAGTTCAACCCGTCATTTCTTGATCGAATTAAACCCACCCGCACGACCCTTGACGGAGGTCAACAAGGCCGCACGACTACCCTAATCCATTCTGCATCATATGCATAAGCAGATAAATACTAGTTAGCTACCGCACACTACGCCTTGACGGAGGTCAACAAACGTAGCACGAATACTAAGTAGGACTTATCTGAAATGACGGAGGGCTACGGCAGGTTTTTCTGAAAACCTATTGCATAATGAACTTGATATCGTTGTAGAATCAAATGATTTTAAAATGGAGTTTTTTGAGGCTTTTCTAGTTTTTCTAAAGGGGTCACTCCCGGTGAAGGGATCGTCAGCCCTTTCCTCGTCGAATGAGGTGCGGGATATATCACATATATCACTGTGCAAAGCAGAAACTATAGAAGCTACCAAAAGACAAACCGAGTGTGTAGCATCTGCCAGTTATTGCTAAAGGGGCCACTCCCGGTGAAGGGATCATCGGCCCTTTCCTCATCGAATAAGGTGCAGGATATATCATATATACCACTGTGCAAAGCAAGAACTGTAGCTACCTGTTTTATTTTTGAAATTCAATTCTACAACATCTTTAGGTTTCTTTTACTTTCATTAATCATATTATTGAAGTCCCATCATTTAATCACCTAAACATCACAGATAAATACGACGTACACTTATGCCATCCGCATTCGCCTCGATGTCCCCTCGTGCACCGTTAGGTTAGGTAACTAACGACAGAGCGGGGCAAGGCTAGCGCGGGTGTAAAACATAAGTAATGTCTATATAATATATCATATATACTATATACTGTATCCATCACAGAACATATCACATGATCACATCACAGATATCGCAGCAGAAGAATCATATGAAACATTGGATATACTAGGACGTCCGTGTTTTCAATACGAGCCAGTATAAAACACGGATTCCATGGTCGCGATGAATAGCCAAACCCACACCCCTAGACCCCTACGAGAGCGACAAGCAACCCTACCAATTCTAGAGTTAGGAGACCCGGACTCGACTCCTCGAGTTGGTCTCCCACTAGACTCCAGAACCCGGTTACTTATGCTCCCCTCCTTGGGTCTATCCTAGTGCGGAAAAGTAAATAATATACAATGGGTGACATGTTCCGCAACCTGGAAGTGCCCCAATAAAAGAATATTACAGCTATGTTTTTACATGAATGAAAATGAAAAACACCCATCTCACATAAAAACCCCCTGGCTATTCAAACACGACGATCCAATATAACATATCCAGCAACACATAACATCACATGTCATCAACGTAAGTAAATATGTCCATCCCAATTGTCGTTGACATATAGCAACGAAACCGGCGATATCACATATTACACTTACGGTCACAGAAAAGAAAGTGTAAAACTACAACAGTTGGAATCCACAACCTTTTTAGATATCGCATGCCTAATCAAATGAAATACTTAGACATCGCATGCCTAACAATTATAAACCCCGCATTTTAGTCTCATTATCGAAAACTCTTTTCAATATCAAGTCGGGCAATTCAACAAGATTCTCGACATTCAGATCGAATGCCCGTCGCAAACTTCAGTAGACGGCCGCACCCCCGACGCCGTCGATGAAGTGCACTAAGGCGGAACACCGCTGCCGCGAGCACCCGAACGGATGCTTTCGGCGACGGGGTTCTCCTACAGTCACTTGGTCGGGACTATGGGGTGAGGCTGTCTATTAAGTCTACCCGGTGAGTATCAGCGTACGCTACGTGATTGCGACGGACTTTTGATCACATCAAAATTCCGTGGCAACCGATCAAGTGAGACTAAACTGCTATGTTTATAACATTCATTCATTTATCTCATAACTACATGTGGATTCCAAATATTGTATCACATTCCAGATAAAATAGAAAATGTTAAACTTTCCGATCGAACATTCAAACACCCAAGTTTTCCCGAAACAGCTCAACACATGAAATAAGTTTAAAAACATTCACTTCATGCCTCAGTACCAACGGTCCAGCCGTAGAAGGGTCAAGCCAACGCCTCACATGTGGCACGCCGTACTGCCCCAAACCCTAAGGTTCAAAGGGCAGTTCAAGACGGTCACATAATCGAGTTAAGGTTTGTTGTCTTCTAGAGGGACCATCGTGTTACTTGCACTACTTAGAACGTCATTAAACTACGGAAAAATCCAACACTTGGAATTTTCCCGGCAGGGGAAAAAGTGGGTATTTATATCCGATCGAACTTTTTAACATATTCTAAAATTACCCGGAAAAGCACATAGACAAAGTTTGAAATTTCCGATCGAATCATCGAAGCTCCAAAACACCCCAAAAAACTCAACTCTTGAGTGCAAATTAAAAATTCCCAGAAAACTCAGCATCTGAAGAAACAAATTACTGTGCAAAAATGGAAGGATGATCTCATCATATAGCCGCGGAACCGCCCCATAAGCCAAGCTTCTGCCGCGGTTCCGCCGCTCTTTAGCCGTATCTTTTAGTCATTTTTGCACCGTAATTCTTAGAACTTCCTGCTGAATTTTTTAAGAATTTTTAATCTGGAAAAAACCCAGTTTTGAAAAAATGTCCAAAGAGGGGTATTCGGTTAGGGTTTCGAGTTCGAACGGACTTCTAGCTTCGTCTACTCATCGCCTACCGCTCTAGCTAGGCTCTGATACCACTGTAGGGTTCCTAGGCACACACTAGAGGTCTCACAAGGCATCAACCATGCCAAATTATAATTTTTCATGTGCCAAAGAAACCCTATACTAGATCGTTAACTAGAGTTTAGGCGATGCAAGCAAGTAAACAACTTTATTGCTAAAGGAAAGTGACTACAACCTTTGTAGATCCGGTCCTCCACTTCCTTGGCTCTGTGATGACGTCCCTTCGTTGTACCAATCAGAATCCGGACTCTGGCGAAGGTTTCGTCGGAGAAATGATCGGGCTAGGTCGTCGACTTCGATGCCGAAGATGATCTACGTCGAGGCAACTCAAGATCAAGCTCCAACTTCACCAAGTCATAAAACTTGTGAAGAAAACACCCTATACTACTTGGCAAGTGGTAGAGGATGAAGAAACAGGAAGTGGGTTCACTTTAGAATTGGATTTCTCACTCTTTTTCTCATGTTGCCATTGATGGTAGCAAAGGTTTTCTTCATCTTGAAGAAGAAGAAGAAGAAGAAAAGAATATCATCATAATTATAAAATCACTTGATTAATTATATTAAATCAAGTGATCTTATCATATAGCAACCATGGTTAAGTGTAGAGAATAAACTAGGGTTAGGTGAATGGTTAGGTTTAGGAAAGAAACAAAATGGTCAAGCTTTCAACACTTCATGAAGTTTCAACAAAAGAACAAAATAAGCCACCATTCTAATTATCTTTCCAAAATGAATAAATAAATAAATGAAAAAGTAAATAAACAAAACCCTAACCATTAACATAACCATGGTTTAATCATACACACAAACTTTCATGTATCATCAAACATGATACAATCAAGTGCACAAAAGTATATCACATATACAATGTGCACTTCAAGTGAGAAAATCCTTTTTAAGTGAACAAATATTAGTTAATGTAAAGTAATATATCTAATATATAATTATACATTAAATCATTAAATCAATACTTGATTTAACGATCCGGTCATATCGCATATAACCGACTAATATCAATAGTAACAACTTATCGAATCAACACTTGATCCGATAACCCGGCTATATCGCATATAACCGATCAATGTCACAAATCGCGAGAATCAAATATAGTATCACATACTGGTATTATTCTCGGTCCCGTACATATCTCATATGCGCTCCTATTTCATTTCGCTTGAGCCAGGAAACCTCTGTGTAGGACTCTAAAGACTCGTCAATACGCCGGCAGCAGGTGATGATCATATCAAACACCCACAAGCCGCAAGCGGTCTACTAAACGTAACGGCCACCCGGGTATTGAGCGATCAGAAGATCGACGAGCAAGCCCACTCACACTCCTGTGAATCCAACCAGTAACACTTACCGTACAGTCCGGTCTCGTCGTCTGATATGTCGCATATCTCGTCTAGGGGTGGTAAACGTCAGACCCCAATAGCTCGATAAGTCGTATCGATATGAGGTCTATAACAGTTCGAGAAACTACTGGTAACACTTACCAGTAAATCTCAGCAACCCTGGCCAGGGATTTCCGGTTATAGCCAATCGAACACAGCGCAACATCAACTCCCTATACCGGGAGAGACAAATCCCCTCCTATCGCTCATTGCCTCCATGTGATTCGGGACTGTACCCAAAAGCCACCGTTTTGCACGCCCTTTTGGACGCGGTAAGGTGGAAATCAAAGCACAGTGGGAATCACACAAGACTCTATGACGATCTCGGGTCTACAGACTAACCTGTACTAGTGTCACCAGAGAACTGCCATCTGACGCAAGGTATAATACCATCTTGGAGTTCTCGGCGAGTCCGTCCAGTGTACCTAGTCTCCACTGAGCACCCGTATATCATCTCTGATGTCAAACACCAATAGATATGGGATCATCCATCGCCCATCTGTATGGGTCGAGAAGCTATACGCTAGTCTACTCTGGTATATCGATGCCCCGTCTCGATACACCCACGAGTAGGGACCTTGAAGGATGTACTTATAGACTACCATGTCCCCACTAGTATGATCTGCATCATAGTCCAGGTAGTCAAGTACACATCCTAAGGGCTTTACCAACATGTAACAGAGAGACAATCAGTGCACACGTTAAAGTAAAGAGTAACCAGATAGCATACTATCATATCGAGCAAGAAAGTCATCCCTATATATGTCCAAGCATCCACTACAATATAGATCCTATGTATAGTATGTTAGTTATATGTATGCCCTAGAGGCCATTACTATACATAGGATGTATATTGTAGTGGATGCTTGGACATATATAGGGAGGACTTTCTTGCTCGACAAGATAGTATGCTATCTGGTTGAACTTTACCTTAACGTGTACACTGATTTTCTCTCTGTTACATGTTGGTAAAGCCCTTAGGATGTGTACTTGACTACCTGGACTATGATGCAGATCATACTAGTGGGGACATGGTAGTCCATAAGTACATCCTTCAAAGTCCCTAGTCGTGGGTGTATCGAGACGGGGCATCGATATACCAGAGTAGACTAGCGTGTACCTTCTCGACCCATACAGATGGGCGATGGATGATCCCATATCCATTGGTGTTTGACATCAGAGATGATATACGGGTGCTCAGTGGAGACTGGGTATACTGGACGGACTCGCCGAGAACTCCCAGATGGTATTATACCTTACGTCAGATGGCAGTTCTCTGGTGACACTGGTACAGAGTAGTCTGTTGATCCGAGATCGTCATAGAGTCTTGTGTGGTTCCCACTGTGCTTTGATTTCCATCTTACCACGTCCAAGAGGGCGTGCAAAACGGTGGTTTTTGGGTATAGTCCCGAGTCACATGGAGGCAATGAGCGATAGGAGGGGATTCGTCTCTCCCGGTATAAGGGGTTGATGTTGCGCTGTGTTCGATTGGCTATAACAGGAAATCCCTGGCCAGGGTTGCTGAGATTTACTGGTAAGTGTTACCAGTAGTTTCTCGAAATGTTATAGACCTCATATCGACACGACTTATCGAGCTATTGGGGTCTGACGTTTACCACCCCTAGGCGAGATATGCGACATATCAGACGATCAGACCGGACTGTACGGTAGTGTTACTGGTTGGATTCACTGGAGTGTGAGCGGGCTTGCTCGTCGATCTTCAGATCGCTCAATATCCGGGTGGCCGTTACGTTTAGCAGACCGCTTGCGGCTTGTGGGTGTTTGATATGATCATCACCTGCTGCCGGCGTATTGACGAGTCTTTAGAGTCCTACACAGAGGTTTCCTGGCTCAAGCGAAACGAAATAGGAGCGCATATGAGATATGTACGGGACCGAGAGTAATGCGTGTATGTGATACCGTATTACATTCTCGCGATAAATGTATCGATTAGGTTATATGCGATATACCCTAATTATCGAATCAAGGATTGATTCAATAAACCGGTACATAGGATACTAGTCGGTTATATACGATATGACCGGATCGTTAAATCAAGTGTTGATTTAATGATTTAATGCATAATTATATATTTGATATATTACTTTGCATTAACTAGTATCGGTTCACTTTAAATGGATTTTCTCGCTCGGATGTGCGCATTGCATATGCGATATGATTTTGTGCACTTGCTTGTATCATGTTTGATGATGCATGCAAACTTGGGTTTGTGTAAAGATTGAACCATGGTTTTATGAGTGGTTAGGGTTTATTATTTTCTTATTCATTTATTCTATTTAGTTATTCATTTGGAAAAAGAAAAAGAGTGAGAAAATGGTGGCTTTTTCTTTGTTTGTATATGAAGCTTCATGAAGCTTTCATTAAGTCACCATTTTGTCTCTTGTTAAAACCTAACCACTCCACTTAACTATAGTTCTCTCTCTACACTTAACCATGGTAAGAGTTATGATAAGAATGGATTTTCTTTTCTATTTTAATTAATTCTTATCATAACATTCTTCTTCTTCTTCTTCATTTCTTCATGGAAGAAAGCTTGCTCCATTAATGTCAAGTGATGAAAGAGAGTGAGAAATCCAATTCTAAAATGAACCCACTTCCTATTTCTTCATCCTCTACCTCTTGCCAAGTAGTATAGGGTGTTTCCTTCACGAGTTTTCATGGCTTGGTGAAGGTGGAGCTTGATCTAGCGATGCTTCGACGTAGATCATCTTCGGCATGGACATCGACGACCTAGCTCGCCTATTCTCCGATGAAGCCGACGCTAGAGCCCGGGATTTGTTTTGGACAGCGAGAGGACTTCATTGCGGAGCTATGGAGGTGGAGCACCGGATCTACAAAGGTTGTATTTCCGTTTCCTTTTAGTTAAGATGTTAACTAGTTTACTTTTTCGCCTAGAAATCTAGCCAACGATCCGTTCTAGGGTTTCTCGGCACCGTTTAAATTTGAAATTGGCATGGTTGATGCCTTGTGAGACCTCTTGGGAGTGCCTAGGAACCCTACATAGTAATGGCCTCTAGGGCATACATATAACTAACACTTATATAGTTCTTGCTTCGCACAGCGGTATATATGATATACCCTGCACCTTATTCGATGGGGAAAGAGCCGAGATCCCTTCACCGGGAGTGACCTCTTTAGCAGAATTAGAAAAGCCTAAAAAACACTTCTTTTTCAAAAACTATATGATTCTACGACGATATCAACTTCATTACGCTCATGGTTTTCTGAAAAACCTGTGTACCCCTCTGTCATTTCAGATAGATATTATTTAGTATTCGTGCTATGTTTGTTGACTCAGTCATGGCGTAGTGTACGGTAGCTAAATAGTGTTTATCTGCTAAAACATGAGATGTGATTGGATTAGGATAGTCGTACGGCCTTGTTGACTCAGTCAAGGGTCGTACAGGTGGGTTTAATTCAATCGGGAAATGTACGGGTTGAACTTGACTTGCGATTTATGGTTTGTTGACTCAGTCAAGGTCATAGATCGCTAGGGGCAAAATATTATCGGGAATTTCAAGTGTTGAAATTTGCAATGAGATTGCATACCTCCTATGAGATAGTTGGATCCCGATACCCACTGCGAGTAAGTGTTACTCCTGGGAGAGTTTTACACAGGACAATTAGCCAATCAAGTAGGTGTCTAGAAAAGTGTTAACGGGGTTACGCCTCTGGGAAAACGAGGTTTACTTTAATTAGGTCCGTGCGAAAGCATGGGGAACCTCCCTCAAGTACCGACACTGATCTGGCTGAAAGATTGACGAAATTGTAGGGTGTAATTAATCCCAGCTAATCTTACCTTTTAGGGTTTGAAGGAAGATTTGATAAAAACAGTGGGAGACATCCTGATTAGATAAGATAATAACCAATCTAATCTTGCAAGAGCATACGTTAAAGTGTTTTCTTCTCTCTCTCTCCAGGTAGCGACCATGTCAGGCCATAATCAAGATAATAATATGGATGTATTGACTGAACCCGATTATTATACTGAGCAAGGGAACGTTGGTCCCGTTCTTTCTTATAAGAGTTATAAGAATGAACAGGAAACAGGAGAATATCTGGATTCTCAAGCCGCCCAAAAGAACATGCATGCTGATGCATCTTCTTCGGGTGTGTTAGTTATTGAGAACTGTTTCTCAGTTCACCCTACGTCCTGGGTATTAGATACCGGATCAGGATCCCACATATGTAAATTGTTACATGGGCTACGTAAAGATAGAGAACTGGGAAAATGTGATCATTCCGTTAAAGTAGGGAATGGGGCAAATATTACAGCCAAAGCAGTTGGCGAATATCACTTACTATTACCAAGTGGTAATACACTGATTCTGAATGAGTGCTATTATATACCGAACATGATGTGCAACATTATATCAGTTTCTTTATTAAGTAAAGAAGGATATAATTTTGTAGTATAGGATAATGTTATGGACATCTTCCTAAATCAAAAGTTGATTGCATCAGACTCGTTAAATAATGGCATATTCATTCTCAATCAAAATACAGTCCTCAATATACAAAACACATACAAGAGGAAAAGTTCAGAAATGAATGAATCCTTCTTGTGGCATTGTAGACTTGGTCATATCAATGCAACACGACCGGCTAAGTTACATAAGGATGGATATTTGAACCCGTTCGAATTATCATCTTATGATACTTGCCATTCATGTCTCAAAGGTAAAATGACCAAAGCTCCGTTTAGTGGACACGGAGAAAGAGTTACAGAACTCTTAGGACTGGTACATAGTGATGCATGCGGTCCTATGTCTACGCATGCCAGGAACGGTTCTTCCTACTTCATTACATTCACTGACGATCTCTCTAGATACAGACATGTGTTTCTGATGAAACACAAGTCTGAAGCTTTTAAGAAATTCAGAGAATATAAGCACGAAGTAGAGAACCAAACGGGCAAAAGTATTAAGATTCTTCGATCTGATCGAGGAGGAGAATACTTAAGCAATGAGTTCCTAGATTATCTAAAAGAGAATGGAATTCTCTCTCAGCTTACTCCTCCTTATACACCACAGCACAACGGTGTATCGGAACGGAGGAATTGCACCCTATTAGATATGGTGCACTCTATGATGAGTAAGGCTGAGTTGCCTATTTCCTTCTGGGGGTATGCGCTTGAGACAGCCATACACCTATTGAATATGGTTCCTACCAAATCAGTGCCTACCATTCCATATGAGATATGGAGTGGGAAGAGACCATATTTTAAACGAGTTAAGATATGGGGTTGTCCGGCCTATGTCAAAAGGCAGAATCCAGACAAACTCGAGGCACGATCAGTTCTTTGCAAGTTTGTAGGATATCCAAAGAATTCTCAAGGATATTTTTTCTACCAAGCTGAGGAACAAAAAGTATTTGTTTCTCATCATGCCACCTTTTTGGAAAAGGAATTTCTTGCAAAAGAAATCAATGGTAAAGAGGTAGAGCTGGAAGAGGTTCCAGCAACACAAACTACAACTGATGATTTATTAGAACCAGAGGATTCAGTAGTACCAGACGAACCCCAGCCTCTCCGCTGATCTAGTAGGGTTTCTCATCCACCTGAGAGATACTACGGTTTTCTCATTGATGGTGGAAGCGAGGATTGCATCATGGAAGATGATGACCCGACTAGTTTCGAGCAGGCCATCACGAGTGGTGACTCTGTGAAATGGCTAGATGCAATGCGATCTGAGATGGAATCCATGTACACCAAAAAAATATGGACTTTGGAAAATGCTCCTCAAGGGGTAAAACCCATTGGGAGCAGGTGGATCTTTAAAAAGAAATTTGGTGTAGACGGAAAAGTTGAGACTTTCAAAGCTAGACTTGTTGCAAAGGGTTTTCGTCAACGACCAGGTGTGGATTATGACGAAACCTTTTCTCCAGTGGCTATGTTTAAGTCCATCCAGATCTTACTTGCCATTGCTGCATACCATGACTACGAAATCTGGCAAATGGATGTTAAGACCGCCTTTCTAAACGGTGATTTAGAAGAGTGCGTGTACATGACTCAGCCAGAGGGCTTCGTAGATAGTGGGAGCAGCGGAAAGGTGTGCAAGCTGCTTAAATCCATTTATGGGTTAAAGTAAGCATTGCGGAGTTGGAACATCTGTTTTGATGTTGTAGTCAAAGAGTTTGACTTCATCAAAAATATAGATGAACCTTGTATCAATAAGAAGGTAGTAGAGAGTAAGGTTGTCTTCCTCGTATTGTACGTGGTTGACATACTCTTGATAGGAAATGATATTCCTATGCTGCAATCAGTCAAGCTCTTCTTATCACAAAGATTCTCAATGAAAGATCTAGGTGATGCCTCCTGCATATTGGGAATCATGATCTATAGAGATAGATCTAAACGGATACTAGAATTGTCCCAATCCAGGTACATTGACACCATACTAAAGAGGTTTAGTATGGAAGAATCCAAGCGTGGGAACCTACCCACGATCTCTGGACTCACTCTCTCCAAAGAGATGTCTCCCAAGACTGATTTGGAGAGAGCTTGCATGCAAGGGATACCCTATGCTTCGGCAGTAGGCTCTGTCATGTATGCGATGCTATGTACCAGACCCGATGTAGCATACTCACTAAGTGTAGTGAGTCGGTATCAAGCAGATCCTGGAGAGAGTCACTGGACAGCTGTGAAGAACATTCTCAAGTACTTACGAAGGAATAAAGAGATGTTCTTGGTGTATGGTAACGGAGAACTCTGGGTGGAGTCCTTTACCGATTCCAGCTTCCAAAGTGATAAGGACGACTCTAAGTCGCACTCGGGATTTTTCTTTACCATCAATGGAGGGGCGGTATGTTGGAAGAGTTCCAAACAGGATACTGTTGCAGACTCGATGATGGAGTCTGAATATATCGCTGCCAACGATGCTGCCAAAGAGGCCGTCTGGATAAAGAAGTTCATTAGTGAACTTGGTGTGGTTCCATCTATTGAACATCCAATACCTCTGTATTGTGATAACAATGGAGCTGTGGCGTTGGTCAAGGAACCCAGGTTCCATCAAAAGTCCAGACATATTCTGAGGCGGTATCACCTGATCAGGAAGATAGTTGATCGTCGGGAGATCGAGGTCAGGAGAGTAGATATGAAGGACAACACTGCGGATCCACTCACGGAGGCTATTCCCCAGATACCGTTTGAGAGATTATTCGGGATGCTAGGTATGAGATACTACAACAGCTGGCCTTAGTGCAAGTGGGAGATTGTTAGTTATGTATATGCCTTAGAGGCCATTATTGTACATATGATGTATATTATAATGGATGCTTGGATATTTATAGAGAGGACTTTCTTGCTCGTCATGATAGTATGCTATTTGGTTTCACTTTATTTTAACATGTTGACATGTATTGGTTTACTGTCTTTCTCTTACATGTTGATAAAGCCCTTAGGATCTGTATTCGACTACTGGGACTATGATGAGATCATACTAGTGGGGCCACGGTAGTCGATGAGTACATCCTATAACTGTTCCTAGTCGAGGGTATATCGAGACAGGGCATCGATACATCAGAGTAGACTAGCGTATACGCATCTTGACCCATATGATGGGCGATGGATGATCCCATATCCATCGGTGTTGGACATCAAGGATGGTGTGCGGGTGCTCAGTGGAGACTGGGTACACTGGACGGACTCGCCGAGAACTCCCAGATGGTGATATACCACACGTCAGATGGCAGTTCTCCGGTGACACTGGTACAGGGTAGTCTGTAGACCCGAGATCGTCATAGAGTCTTGTGTGATTCCAACTGTGCTTTGATTTCCACCTTACCACGTCCAAGAGGGTGTGCAAAACGATGGCTTTTGGGTACAGTCCCGAATCATATGGAGGCAATGAGCGATAGAAGGGGATTCGTCTCTCCCGGTATAGGGAGTTGATGTTGTGCTGTGTTCGATTGGCTATAACTGGAAGTCCCTGGCCAGGGCTGATATAGAGATTTACTGGTAAGTGTTACCAGTAGTTTCTCGACCCGTTATGAGCCACACATCGACATGACTTATCGGTTACTGGGGTCTGACGTATACCACCCCTAGACTTGATATGTGACATATCAGACGAAGAGACCGGACTGTACGGGAGTGTTACTGATTGGATTCACAGGAGAACGTACATGCTAGCTTGTTTATCTTCTTATCGCTCAATACCTGGGTGGCTGTTACGTTTAGCTGACCGCTTGCAGCTTGTGGGTGTTTGATATGATCATCATCTGCTACCGGCGTATTGACGATTCTTTAGAGTCCTACACAGAGGTTTCTTGGCTCAGGCAAAACGGAGTAGAGGCACATATGTGATATGTGCAGGATCGAGGATAATGCGATATGAGATACCGTATTATGTTCTCGCGATATTTAGATATGAACCGGTTCATCGGATCAAGTGTTGATTCGATGAATCGGTACATGATATATTAGTCGGTTATATTCGATATAGCCGGATTGTCGGATCAAGTGTTGATTCGATAATTTAATGTATAATAATATATATGATATATTGTATTACATTATCTAATATTAGCTCGCTTTATTATTTCATTTTCTCACCGGATAATACATTGATATATATGCGATATATGTTAATTGTATTATTTTCTTTTGTTACAAATATATAATATATATGTGATATATATTATAGTAACATGATATGATTAATAATGGAACATGTTTAGTGGAGATTAAATGAGGTTAGGGTTTGATTAGGGTTAGTTGCTTCATGCACCTTCTAGAAGCAATTCCTTTTGTCATGAAAAAGATATTATGGTTGATATTTATCCAACTCATTCTTTAACCTAACCAAACCCTAGCCCTAGTTTATTCTCTACAAAGGCTATCCTAGTCATCCTTGACCATGGTTCCATGATCAATCATATATTCATTTCTATTATTCATCACAAAAGGATTATTTCATTATTCATCATCTTCTTCTCTCTTGAGCTTTAAGAAAGCTTGCTAGATTTTCATTTTGTGATGAATTCATGTGAAAATTTGATATAAAAAGATAGCATAAATACTACTCCATCATCCTCATCTAATCCAGCCCATTAGATTAGGGTGTTCACCTCATTAGAGTGAGAGAGCTTGAGTTATAGCAACTTCGACGTAGATCATCGGAGAAATGGAACACTATAAGCTAGCATGAATCGTTCGAGTCGTGGAGCCTCTCTTGAGTCCGGGAGATCGTGGATCACGGCGAAGGGACTTCTACTCGGAGCTTATGAAGCGAAGGAGCGGACTACAAAGGTTGTAATCCCTCACACTTAGAAGTAAAGATGTTTACTTGCTTGTTAAACCCTAATAATCTAGCAAAGATCCCGGCTTTGGGTTGTTCGGCACGTTTAAAATTTTATTCGGGCATGGTTGATGCCTTATGAACCCTCACAAGAGTGCCTAGGAACCCTACAGGTTATGCTTTTGAGCGGCGGAGTTGGTCGGGGGGCAGCGGAAGACGGCTTCGGCTGGGAGCTCGAGGACGAGCGAGGAGGCCGAGGAGTCTTGGTCTTGTGGCAGCTCAGGGCGAGCTGTGGGCCGAGGAGGCCAGTTTGCAGGAGGGCCTCAAGGAGGGCCAGCTTGTGCTTGTAGGTCGGGTGCAGGGTTGGCCTGGCCGACCCCTGTGGGCCCTTCCTTTTGGGTTCTGGGACACGTCATCTGCCACGTGTCTTGATCTGGGAGATCGCCAATATTGAGCACCATCATTAGCCCCCCACTCTTATCCCGACCAGCTAGCGGGTCGGGTCAGGAGTGGACTGCTGGGCCTCCCGAGGTGAGCTCTTCCCTAAGGTTTCATTGGGACGAATCCCCGGGCTGTCAGTTATCTCTTCTGCTAGCGAATCAGGGCGAGATCTCTGCATTTAAGGAGGGTGCGTCGGTTTGTGCTTTCTGCCATTGAAGCGACGGTCCACGCGTCAAGCGTCGGTTGGCCGATGCGACGTATGCAGGCCTGCAGCGTCTGATGGGATGCGGCCCAGTGTGGGAACGACATGTGGAGCAATCGGTGCCGTTGGACCTAAGGAGACGTTTTGGTGGGAGATGAAGGGCGCCGTTGGATGAGGTTGCTCGCAGCAATAAACCGGGGTGGGGCCCATCCTAGGGCCTTTACTCCTTCATATTTCCCTCTTCTATGTCCTGGTTGCTCGGCGCTCGTCTTCTTTCTCTCGCTTTCGTTTCCTGAGGATTCCCTTTCCCAAGGTTAGATGTCTTTCTTTATAGAGTCAGATGATGTTGTAGGAGTAGGTTCTAGGGACCCCTTAGTTATGTCTGAGTCCTCCCGGGGAGCAGGGGTCGGATCCTCTCCCCGGGATCGTGCGGCAGGGGCAGCCCCCAAGGAGGAAGCGACAGATGCGGCCTCCAGCACTTCGTGCTGGGTGAGGCATGAGGATGAGCTTGCCAATACTCGGGCTTGCTTCCACATCCCCTCGCGTTACACGCTCCGACTGGCCAAGGAGGGGGAGAGGGCGGATCAAGTACGGGGCAGGGAGATCGCCCTTTATTTGGAAGCTTTTTGGGGCGGAATGCGCCTGCCCTTCTCTCCCAAGGTCGTCACAACGCTGAATTTTTTCGGTTTGGCTCCTAGCCAATTGGTGCCGAACTCGTAGAGGATCCTCCTCGGGTTCCTGATCCGCCTGAAGTTGCAGGCGTTCCTTTAAGCCTCCCTCCTCGATTCTTCTCTTGTCTTCAAAAATCACCCTGGTGGTCGAGAGGGCGACCCGAGGTGGGTCTATCACTCCTTTAGAAAGCGGTCGGGGGGCGCCGCAGGGACAGGGGTCGTGGCCCTGCCCTCTTCCATTCATGATTGGAAGAAGAAAATTTTCTTCGTTACCCCCCCTCCCCCGCGGGCGAGGACTGGTCCGTGCCTACAAAGTGGTGAGGGAGAAATGCTTGCCGGGGAACTAGTCCGATGACCCCGCCGCTGTCACGACCCGCAGGGTACGGAACGTGACCAGCACTTAAGTTACAAAATGTCTCAAGGCGTCCGTAAAATAAGTAAGCCGAAGCCCAGAAATCAAAACTTGATTTAGAAATAGAGTGAAGGAAAATCAATTTATTTAAAGCAATTTATACCATTAAATCACATCCAGTATTTTTAAAAGCAATATCCCTTTTTCCCAAAAATTCCGGCAGAGTCTCCTTTGTAAAACAGGCCCCCAAACGGGTACAAATCCGGAATATAAATGAATAACATGTAAAATGGCATCCCCAAGCGGGAGCTAGCTCTTCGCCTCAAGGCGGTCACAAATCCCATGCAATGTAAAATAACAATGTGCATAAGTAAGTATGAAGGAACAAGTAAAATAACATGTCGACTCAAGTGAGCTCGACCCCAAATATAAGATAAATCCACAAGTCTCACAGCCTCGTCTCTAGGTTAATATACAATAATCTAAATAACTGGTAAGGCTGAAATAGTAGATGGATTACTCTAGATATAATGAATATATAAGGTGGTACAAAATGATAACATAACCCACCGATGAGCAAAAGCCTCGAGACCAAGCAAAAAGGGCAAAAGAAGCTAATGTGTCCGCCGCTACAGTACTGACGGAGCGGACCTGCAGAAAAGCTGTGGCACAACGGGGGTGAGTTGCCAGCTCGTGAGTAATAAATAACATCTACAAAGGCTATCACATGCATGCACACAAGTATCCTAGCATCTCTAAAACAGACGTGGCAGGGTATAGTAGCAGGTATGTATGCAGCATGAATATACTAACATGTATGTATGCCACATGAATGTCACGACCCGAAAGTACGGAACGTGACCGGCACTTAGATTACGAAGCGTCTAGAGGCGCAACGCAACCTAAGTAAGCCGAAGCCCAGAAATCTAAACCATATTAAAGAAGAAGAAGTAAAAGAAACATGAAGAAAAACAAGTTTAAAAGTATCAGCAAATTTTCTCAAAAATTTCGGCAGAGTCTCCTCCATAAAAACTGGCCCCCAAACGGGTACAACAAGTATAATATAAATAAACAATAAAAAGCATCCCCAAACGGGTGCTAGCATCAACGCCAACAGGCGGAAACAACCACAACAAGCACAATAATATACAACGCCAAAGGGCGAGGCTCAAAACTCAAAGAAAACAAAACCACCATATCAGAATAAAACATGCGCGACTCTAAGGTCGAAATAAAAAAAATACTGGTCCAATAAACTTATCAAGTAATACAAGTATGGTTGATGGAGCTTACTAGATACAAATGAATGAATAAAATACAATGGTGGTTCAGATACAAGTGAACCAACCTACCATGCAAATCATCCTGAAAGAAAAGATGTGCCAGCCAGCTTCCAGGGAAACCTGTACATCGAACCTGTAATAAAATTTGGCACAACGGGGGTGAGTTGCCAACTCGTGAGTAGAATACATCTACGAAAAGAAATCGAATGCACGACGCTATCCTAGGTCATAATAATACACTATTATATCCTAATCATCTAGTAATAGCAGGGTAAAACTACGTGTAAATGCAGATACTCCGTGCTCGTGTCAGTGCCTCATATAATACTATGTCATATGAATGGATATGCATGCATCATGAATATAAAATAACCAATCCTAAAATCCAGAAATATCTGTATAAGAAATCTTTAGCTGTTATCATAGTAAAATGTGTATAGGAATCTGAAATCTCAACAATGAAATGTAAGTCCACGTTGCGACCCCCGGTTCTTACGGGGAGGCGGAAACGGTATAAAAATCAAATTTTTAGCGCAAGGGGCAACATGGACTAAGCAAAGTCGGGATCTTTGACTAAACTAAAACTAGCAAACTTAGCTTAAAGAGAGTTAGCTACTCGGATGGAGATGGTTATACCTAAACTTGAACTCCTTCGTCTTCAAGCTCCGATGGTGGTTCGATGGCTCCTTCTCGTTGTCTCCGTACGCCGAAGATAGATCCACTTGAAAGCTCCAACCTTTAGCTCCTTCTTCGTTCTTTGAAGAAACTAGTTCACTTGGTTTGCTAAACCTAGTGAACTAGAATGAGTAGAGAAGATTTAGAATGGGATTTTATCTATGGTTCTTGATTCTCAACTCATGAGACAAGAGAACCATAGATCAAGAGAGGGAGCAAGAGGTTGAGGGTGAGAGCAAGAGGAGAGCTCAAGAACAAGAGAGAGAATGAGCAAGAAAGAATGAGCAAGTATTTTGTCTCTCACCCTCTCATAATCCAAAGCAATGATAACTCATCATATTAACAAAAGTCTTATGTGATGGTTAGAAGCAACCACAACCATATCATTTCATGCACTCATTTTACACAAATGAGCAAGTAAACAAAAGTCTTTGCCATGAAATGATGGCTATGGTTATCATGATGGTCAACTAGTCAAGCCTAGTCAACCGGTCAACAAGTCAACAAAAGTCAACAAGTCAACAAAGTCAACAAGTCAACAAAAGTCAACAAGTCAACAACCATATCACCATAATACTTAATTAATATAATAGTTAATCACATATCATATTCTCATTAGGGTTGAGCATAAAGTCAAATAGTCAACGGTCAACTGTCAACAACCCTAATGAGAATCCGCTGCCTCTGCCTCCCTGTCAACTGTGCATACACACCCGCATCCGCGTTCCGAGGAACACGAATGCAAACTGGATAAATCCAATCCCATAAGGTACACTAGGATCTGGCTTAAACCAAAGCCCGCTAGTGTAAACTGTCCGGACACTGTACGTGCACAAGTGCACGGATGTGACCGAACCCTGTCGCAAAACCATGCGACCTGTCGCAATACCATGCGACCTCTACTCTTTTGCCTAAAGGCGAAAAGCTTTCTGTGTGGGACTCTAAAGACTCGACACTACGCTGGCAGTGGGTTTAACCACAGACCGCAAGCGGCACTAGCTGTGCGTAACGGTCCCCAGGTAATGCCGACAAGAAGACCGACGAGGCGAAACCCATCTGAACTCCTACTGAGCCTGAGTGTGACATTCTCCGTACAGTCCGGTCTGTTCGTCTGATACATCGCATGGCGGGCCTAGGGGGCGGTAAACGTCAGTCCCCCAATAGCGGTACAAGTCGTGCCGGAGCGAAGCCCAAAACACCCTGAGATAACACTGGAAACCTACCAGTATATCTCGTTTGCCCTGGCCAGGGACTACTCGTGTAATGGCTCTCCTAGACACAGCGCGATGTCAACCCCCAATACCGGGAGAGACGAATCCTGTCTAACCGTCACTGCCTCCAAGTGCTTCGGGACTGCACCCAACCACTACCTGTTTGCACGACTCCTTTGAGCCGTGGTAGGGTAGTGATCAAAGTACAGTGGGAACACACTCGAGGCGGAGTGACAGTGTCAAGTCAGCGGACTAAGCTGTACTCATGTCACCTGGGAACTGATAACTGACGATAGGTATAATACCAACTAGTCAGTTCCCGACGAGTCCTGTCCAGTGTACCCGTAACCTAACGAGCACCCGCATACTATCTCAAGTACGACGTACTAACGGCTGTGGGACAGACCGTCTCCCACACTGGGATGAGAAGCGCATGCGCTGGTCTACTCCGGAGTATCGATGCCCTGTCTCGATAGTCCTGCGACCAGGGACCTGCATAAGGATGTGCTTATAGATTACCCAGCCCCACTACTGTGACGGCCATCACATCGCTGGTAATCAAGCAAAGATCCTAAGGGCTCTACTAATGTGTATAGGCGATATACAAAAATAAACACATGTACACATTGAAGTAGAAACAAACCAAGTAGCATACTACTATTTTGAGCAAGATTGTATATACAAGGTGAATATCCCAAGCATCCATTAAGTAATATACAAACTAGTATGATACAGTAATGGCCTCTAGGGCATATACACTAACAATCTCCCACTTGCACTAAGGCCATGTACTGGCGTATCGAAGACCTATCATCTCGATCAGCCGCTCGAACTGAGTCTGGGGCAAGGCCTTGGTGAATGGATCTGCAGTGTTATCTTCTGATTTTACTCTCTTTACCTCGATCTCCTGGCGATCAATGATCTCCCTGATCAGGTGGAACCGCCTCAAAATGTGCCTGGACTTCTGATGGGACCTTGGTTCCTTCGCTAAAGCTATAGCGCCGTTGTTGTCACAATACAGCGGTATTGGATCAACACTGGTAGGAACCACCTGAAGTTCCGTGAGGAACTTCTTCATCCAGACAGCTTCCTTTGCGGCATCGCAAGCAGCTATGTACTCCGCTTCCATGGTTGAGTCAGCAACGGTTTCCTGCTTGGAACTCTTCCAGCAAACCGCCCCTCCATTGAGGGTAAAGACATAACCCGACATGGACTTGGAGTCATCCTTGTCACTCTGGAAGTTGGAGTCAGCAAAGGCCTCAATCTGGAGGTCTTTTCCGCCATACACCAAGAACATCTCCTTAGTCCTTCTCAGGTACTTGAGAATGTTCTTTACTGCTATCCAGTGTTTCTCCCCTGGGTCCGACTGATACCGGCTTACAACGCTCAATGCGTATGCTACATCTGGTCTGGTACATAACATCGCATACATAATAGAGCCTACCGCAGATGCGTATGGTATTGATGACATGCGAGCCCTTTCCAAATCAGTCTTGGGAGACATCTCTTTGGAGAGGGTGATTCCGTGACAAGCCGGTAGATTACCGCGCTTGGAATCCTCCATACTGAATCGTTTCAGTATGGTGTCGATGTACCTTGACTGTGAAAGTCCCAACATCCTTTTAGATCTATCACGATAGATCTGGATCCCCAGAATGTAGTTGGCATCGCCCAGGTCCTTCATGGAGAACCTTTGTGACAAGAATCCTTTGACTGACTGTAGCATAGGAATATCATTTCCTATTAGGAGAATGTCATCGACGTACAAGACGAGGAATACCACATTTCTCCCTACAATCTTACTGTAAATGCATGGTTCATCTGGGTTTTTGACAAAGTCGAATTCTTTGACAGTATCATCAAAGCAGATGTTCCAACTCCGCGATGCCTGCTTAAGTCCATAGATGGACTTGAGCAACTTGCATACTTTACCGCTGCTCCCACTCTGATTGAAACCCTCTGGCTGATCCATATAGACGCACTCTTCTAAATTTCCATTTAGGAAAGCCGTCTTAACGTCCATCTGCCAGATCTCATAATTGTGGAAGGCAGCAATGGCAAGAAGGATCCGAATGGATTTAAGCATGGCTACCGGAGAAAAAGTCTCGTCATAGTCCAAACCAGGTCTTTGACGAAAACCCTTTGTAACGAGCCTAGCTTTATAGGTTTCAACCTGCCCATCTACACCAATCTTCTTTCTGAAGATCCATTTGCAGCCTACGGGTTTTACCCCTTCTGGAGCAAAGTCCAAAGTCCAAACTTTGTTGGTGTACATGGACTCCATCTCGGTCCGCATTGCATCCAGCCATTTTACCGAGTCACCGCTCTGAATGGCTTGCTGGAAGCTAGTAGGCTCATCATAATCTATGATGCAATCCTCTCTATCCCCGTCTATGAGAAAACCGTAGTATCTCTCGGGCGGATGAGACTGCCTACTACTCCTGCGGAGCGGCGTAGGAATGTCCGGTTCCCCTGAACCTTCTGGTTCTACTAAGGTTTCAGTAATAGCTTGTGGTTCTGGAATTTCTTCCAGTTCTATTGCGCTCCCACTTATCTGATTTTCTAAAAACTCAGTTTCCAAGAAGCGGGCATGACGAGAAACAAGGACTTTTTGCTCCTCTGCGTAATAGAAAAGATACCCCTTGGAGTTCTTTGGGTATCCCACAAACTTGCACTGTACTGAGCGTGCCTCGAGCTTGTCCGCATGCTGCTTTTTTACAAAAGCCGGACATCCCCATGTCTTAAAGGATTTAAGACAGGGTCTCTTCCCACTCCATATCTGGTATGGTGTGGTAGGCACTGTCTTAGTAGGAACTTGGTTCAAGAGATGTGCAGCTGTTTCCAGTGCATAACCCCAGAAAGATCGCGGTAACTCAGCCTTACTCATCATGGAACGAACCATATCTAATAGGGTTCGATTCCTTCTTTCCGATACACCGTTGTGTTGTGGTGTGTATGGAGGAGTACGCTGAGAGAGAATTCCATTCTCTTTTAAGTAGTCCAGAAACTCGGCACTTAAGTATTCACCACCTCGATCCGATCTTAGGATCTTGATACTTTTGCCTGTTTGTTTTTCTACTTCATTCTTATATTCTCGAAATTTCTCAAAGGCCTCGGATTTGTGCTTCATTAAGAAGACATGTCCAAACCTAGAGAAATCATCTGTGAAAGTAATGAAGTATGAATATCCGCTTCGCGCATGTGTAGACATTGGACCACACACGTCACTATGTATAAGTCCCAAGAGCTCGCTCGCTCTTACTCCGTGTCCAGTGAACGGAGTCTTTGTCATCTTTCCCATGAGACAAGATTCACAAGTGGCATAAGACTGGTACTCGAACGGATCCAAGTATCCTTCTTTATGTAACTTAGTCAACCGTGTCTCATTGATGTGACCCAGTCTACAATGCCATAAGAAAGCCTGATTTAATTCTGGATACTTTCTTTTAAGTGTGTTCTGGACACTGAATATCTGAGCTTGATTCAATACGTACATACCATTATTTAATGTACCTGACCCAATCAGTGCTTGATTTAGGTGGATGTTTACTACATCGCTTACAAAAGCAAAATCATATCCTTCCTTAGAAAGTAAGGATACAGATATGATATTGCAAGTCGCACCTGGTACATACAAACAGTCACGCAGAATCAATATCTGCCCAGTTGTCAGTCCTAGGTGATATTCCCCTACGGATACAGCATCCATGCTCATTCCGTTAGCAACCCTGAGAGTCATATCACCTTTCCTGATAACCCTACGGTTTCTCAGACCCTGTAACGAATTACAGATATGAGATCCTGATCCGGTATCCAATACCCAGGAAGTAGGGTTAACTGACAAACAGTTCTCAATTACAAACACACTCGAAGCCGAAGCCACAACATGCTTCGAATTCTGGCTGCTGGCTTTACAAGCCCTGCAATCTTTCTGCCATAGTTCATTCCCGTTACAATAGGAACGTCCCTCTTTTACTATATCCAGTCCTGAAACTTTTGCCCTTGTTTTTCCTTTTTCTTCCCTGGTTTCTTTCAGGGTATAAGCAGAGGGCAGGGACTGTTGAATTAGGTCAGTACTTGACCCATTCGCCAACGTGGTCTCCAGGTCCGTGAGCTCAATATAGCTGGTCTCTGTAAGGACGTTGCCCCTTACAGATGACCCGACTGCCAACCTCGCTTGAAGCAATTCGTTCGAGGTCTCATATCTTGCGATACGAGATTGCTCTCCATATAAAACTTTGTTATGGAGGAAGATAGAAACTGAGTTCATCTTCTCGTGCTGCCTCTGGTTTGTACCATCAACTGAGGCTAACACGAGGCACTTGGCTTTCGCACAATCCTTTTCCGATGTCCTGCGGATGTGAACATCCGTGACAGGGGAAACTGGACCTGAGACAGCAGGGTTTTGATTAGTTAAGAGGTGTCCCAGCTTGTCATGGGCAATGGACATCTGGACAGACCTTTGCCAGTCATAACAGTCAGGTTCAGTCATATTTTTATCTAGACGTAACCTAGGCGTGGTCACAGGGTCGCTGCAATTAAGAGAGAGAAGAAGAAACACTCAGCATGATGCTCTTGCAAGTTTAGAGTGGTTTTTAGTTTGTCTAAACAGGATGGCTCCCACTGTTTCTCGAATCCCTCCTCAAACCATAAAGGAAGAATTAGTCAGGATCAATCCCACCGTACAATACTTGCTTAACCGTTCAGCCAGGCCGGTGTCGGTACTTCGAGGGAGGTTTTCCAACGCTTTCGCGAAGTTCCTTAATTAAAGAACCTCTTTTCCCTGGGGGCGTAGCCCCGCTAACACCTTTCTAGGCACCTACTAGGTTTATAGCATTGATCGTTAAGTGAGAAATTTCCCGAGGAGTAGCATATACTCACAGTAGGATCGGGATCCAAATATCATCGCGTGACGAAACTGAAGGAATCCTACCAGAATCATCACACTCCAAATGGTATGCAAATCTAGCAAGTTTCAGTACTTTTGAAACTCCCGATGTGGATTTTTGCCCCATGCTCTTATGACCTTGACTAAGGCCAACAAATCATAAGTCACATGTCAAGTTCTACCCATCGTTGTCCAGGTTAATTTGAATCCATCCGTATATACCCTTGACTAAGGCCAACAAAGTAATACGACTGTCCCAAACCAACGCATCTATCTATGCAACATATGAATGTCCACCAGCTACCAATCACTGTGCCTTGACTAAGGCCAACAAACACAGCTTGAATACCGTTGAATATTCATATGAAACGACGGAGGGCTACGAATGGTTTTGGCGAAACCGTGAACGTAGTGAACTTGATTTAGTCGATGGAACGAGATAGCTTTTAAATGGAGTGGCTCAAACTCCGCATTTTAAAAGTTTGTTTTTGAAAAGAACCGAGTGGGTTTTCGAAAGTGTTCCAACGACTTATACTTGGTTTATTTTCTTGCATTAGTTCTTTTAATGCATGTTTTGCTTGCATTAGTTCTTTTAATGCGTGATATTCTTGCATTAGTTCTTTTAATGTGTCCCATCAATTAATCCTACCATTGCAGAAAACAACCAAAATATGACGTACGCTTATGCCATTCGCATTCACCACGGGGCCCCGTCATTACCCGTTAGGTTACTTAACTAACGACAGAGCGGGGGCTGGGCTAGCGCGTTTGTAAAACATAAGCAACGCCTAAATAATATCATATATAGATATACTGCAATGATAAAACATTTCAGATCACAGATAAATACATTGGATATACTAGGAATCTGTAATTTGTACGAGCCTGTAACAAAAACAGATTACACGGTCGCGGTGAATAGCCAATACCCCACCCAAGACCCCTACGGGTGCGGCAAACTACCCGCCAAGTACCCGAAGCGTAGCAACCTCCCTCATCTCCATGAGTAGGCCACTCGACACTTCGGCATACCCGGTAGTTTGTGCACCCCTCCATGGGTCTATCCTAGGAGCAAAAACAGTAAAAAGAAATTATACAATGACGGCTACAACCCCGACCCGGTTGTGCGGCCATACAAATAATTATTACATCAATTTACAAATTTACATGAATTGCAAGAAAAGAAAACTCTCGTCTCACAACCCCCGGCTATTCACCCGCGACAATCCAACATATTTATATACACATTCCAGCATCAAACACAGATCATGTATAACCCCGACCAATCGACTTATAGCGATTAGCCGACGTTCAATACATGCAAACATCACAGATATAACCATCATAGTCAAAGTGCAGTGAAGTTCGGAAAAAAAATACGGAATTATAGGACCCCAAAAGGAAATTTCTTTTCTGGAAAATCTGGGCACATATAATATATTTCAAAAATCCCAAAACCAACACAGACACACACTGCACGAAAAACGATGCAGAGAAGACGACAAACTGCGGCGCTTCCGCGGCACATGCCTACCTAGTGCGGTGGAAGCGCGGCGGTTTGAACGAATTAGGGCAACGTTTTTCTTGGGTGTTCACACAAAACCCTGAGCCGAATTTAGGTATATAAATTTTTTCATTTTGAGCCAAAAAAATTTCAACAGAAACTCAGGTTTTGTAAAAGTTTGGTTTTTGGATTTTTCCGGTTCCGAACTTCGTTACACTTCACTACCAAGCTAGTTTAAGTTTAGTTAGGCTCTGATACCACTATAAGTCCACGTTGCGACCCCCGGTTCTTACGGGGAGGCGGAAACGGTATAAAAATCAAATTTTTAGCGCAAGGGGCAACATGGACTAAGCAAAGTCGGGATCTTTGACTAAACTAAAACTAGCAAACTTAGCTTAAAGAGAGTTAGCTACTCGGATGGAGATGGTTATACCTAAACTTGAACTCCTTCGTCTTCAAGCTCCGATGGTGGTTCGATGGCTCCTTCTCGTTGTCTCCGTACGCCGAAGATAGATCCACTTGAAAGCACCAACCTTTAGCTCCTTCTTCGTTCTTTGAAGAAACTAGTTCACTTGGTTTGCTAAACCTAGTGAACTAGAATGAGTAGAGAAGATTTAGAATGGGATTTTATCTATGGTTCTTGATTCTCAACTCATGAGACAAGAGAACCATAGATCAAGAGAGGGAGCAAGAGGTTGAGGGTGAGAGCAAGAGGAGAGCTCAAGAACAAGAGAGAGAATGAGCAAGAAAGAATGAGCAAGTATTTTGTCTCTCACCCTCTCATAATCCAAAGCAATGATAACTCATCATATTAACAAAAGTCTTATGTGATGGTTAGAAGCAACCACAACCATATCATTTCATGCACTCATTTTACACAAATGAGCAAGTAAACAAAAGTCTTTGCCATGAAATGATGGCTATGGTTATCATGATGGTCAACTAGTCAAGCCTAGTCAACCGGTCAACAAGTCAACAAAAGTCAACAAGTCAACAAAGTCAACAAGTCAACAAAAGTCAACAAGTCAACAACCATATCACCATAATACTTAATTAATATAATAGTTAATCACATATCATATTCTCATTAGGGTTGAGCATAAAGTCAAATAGTCAACGGTCAACTGTCAACAACCCTAATGAGAATCCGCTGCCTCTGCCTCCCTGTCAACTGTGCATACACACCCGCATCCGCGTTCCGATGAACACGAATGCAAACTGGATAAATCCAATCCCATAAGATACACTAGGATCTGGCTTAAACCAAAGCCCGCTAGTGTAAACTGTCCGGACACTGTACGTGCACAAGTGCACGGATGTGACCGAACCCTGTCGCAAAACCATGCGACCTGTCGCAATACCATGCGACCTCTACTCTTTTGCCTAAAGGTGAAAAGCTTTCTGTGTGGGACTCTAAAGACTCGACACTACGCTGGCAGTGGGTTTAACCACAGACCGCAAGCGGCACTAGCTGTGCGTAACGGTCCCCAGGTAATGCCGACAAGAAGACCGACGAGGCGAAACCCATCTGAACTCCTACTGAGCCTGAGTGTGACATTCTCCATACAGTCCGGTCTGTTCGTCTGATACATCGCATGGCGGGCCTAGGGGGCGGTAAACGTCAGTCCCCCAATAGCGGTACAAGTCGTGCCGGAGCGAAGCCCAAAACACCCTGAGATAACACTGGAAACCTACCAGTATATCTCGTTTGCCCTGGCCAGGGACTACTCGTGTAATGGCTCTCCTAGACACAGCGCGATGTCAACCCCCAATACCGGGAGAGACGAATCCTGTCTAACCGTCACTGCCTCCAAGTGCTTCGGGACTGCACCCAACCACTACCTGTTTGCACGACTCCTTTGAGCCGTGGTAGGGTAGTGATCAAAGTACAGTGGGAACACACTCGAGGCGGAGTGACAGTGTCAAGTCAGCGGACTAAGCTGTACTCATGTCACCTGGGAACTGATAACTGACGATAGGTATAATACCAACTAGTCAGTTCCCGACGAGTCCTGTCCAGTGTACCCGTAACCTAACGAGCACCCGCATACTATCTCAAGTACGACGTACTGACGGCTGTGGGACAGACCGTCTCCCACACTGGGATGAGAAGCGCATGCGCTGGTCTACTCCGGAGTATCGATGCCCTGTCTCGATAGTCCTGCGACCAGGGACCTGCATAAGGATGTACTTATAGATTACCCAGCCCCACTACTGTGACGGCCATCACATCGCTGGTAATCAAGCAAAGATCCTAAGGGCTCTACTAATGTGTATAGGCGATATACAAAAATAAACACATGTACACATTGAAGTAGAAACAAACCAAGTAGCATACTACTATTTTGAGTAAGATTGTATATACAAGGTGAATATCCCAAGCATCCATTAAGTAATATACAAACTAGTATGATACAGTAATGGCCTCTAGGGCATATACACTAACATGAAATCTATGGAAATCCGTGTCAAGCATCAACACAAACATGTAAATCTCAAGTCTCATAGTCTCAATACCTCGGGCTCCGTCAGTCCGGATCGGCCCATATCATCAAATCTCACGACAACGGTCGGTATCCTCCGGATATCCGCCGTGCCAGACATCACCGGTAGGTAGCCTTCCCCTGCCAGGCTCATCGTCTACAACTCGATCTTCTTGCCCCGGGGTACCATACCGGGCCCACCATGTACCCGAGACGGTTCATCCACTCCTCGAATCGGGTCTCGAAATCCAACAGAAAACATGAAATCTCATGGTGGACGACACATACAAAACGAGAAAACCACATCTTATTTCAAAAAGAGAGGAGGAGAGAGAGAGAGAAGTTTTTATATATTCTTGCGGTTTTCCCCGAAAATCCAGAAATCTCATAGAAACCCAAATCTCAAAATCATGAGTAAGTATATGATAAGTGTCAGCATATGCCCATAATACTGCATGATAACATGAAAATATGAATGCATGAATGTCTAAGTAATAATTATCATGTCTATACTAATATCAGAGAGTAATCACAATATTATATCGGTCAAGTTGTTAACTGATTCTATCAATAAAAGATAATATAATCTAAAGTGTACGTGACATAGCAATTACCGATGATGATGTGTGTGAGCCGGCAAATAAGTGTGCGTGGAATATGCGCATCATCGGTAATGGTGCTGGTGTCCTAACAGGTAAGGTTTATACTGATTATAGCAACATATGCAAGAACATGCACCATGATGATTACAGTATGAATGCAAGACAGATGTGCATTATCCACCCCTCTACGACATACGAGAACAACTATCACTATATGAATCGAACATAAACTAGTGTCCATCTAACCTCCTAAGGAACTTAACCTAAGAACTAGTCATTAAGAAACAAGAGTCTACCTAGGTCTGAATCAATATCTCTAATAGTCGGCGATCCAGCCTCAATAGCGTCACGTACGAAGTACGGCTTCCTCGAATCAAGAGTGTGGATCAATCATCATATCTATGCCTCGTACGGTAAAATCCATCGTACGGCATCCCAATATCGGGGTACGGGTCAAGTATCTCCTAGGTGTCTCATTATTCGTATAATGTCATCACCAACACATCTCATGATCAAGGTGCTAAACTGTAATCGCCTACATCAATCATATATCATTACCATCATAATAAGCATCATTAGTTTATCCTTAGAAACATCATGTCATGTATCATATTGTGATTAAGTCATACTGATATCATATCGTCCTCAAGTCACACCTCTATGATATCGAAATCAGATTACACCTATATAATGTCGTAATCAAGTCATACATATCCCATATCGTGATCAATCACAGGTTACAGTCCGGGTACTATTTTAGAGTCCTATGTACCTCAATATCATCACTACCCCTTATAATTTAAGTATACATGTTGATTATCTTATCCTCTAATGATTCGCTAACACTTAATACGACTGTATTGCCAAAAATCACAGCATCAAGCCCAGTTACACTATTTCATCATACCTCGGATATCATCTCACATCAATGAATCCCACATACGTGTTGTATATATATGTATATATACCTATACCTAGTTCTTTATATATACACACATACACGTATACCCCATGTCGAGTTTCAATGTGTGCGTGTGTATGTTTCTATCTGAAACCTACGAACCTCTTCCAAGGTACTCATCCTCAGATATGGTTTTCCTAAATCAGTCTGGTCCAGCCTAGGGTCATTACTAGGGTCCTACTCATTAAGAATTTAGGGTCACATCTGGTTTCCTAATGTCAATAAGTACTATTCCTATTCTACGTTGCGGGGGTGCTAAACGCCATCCACCCGACTTCCCCCCGTAGATATGCATCTACTCACCTGGTCCATGTCTGCCGAAGACGGTGTCGCCATCATCCTCTTCATCGCCCGCAGTCCACGTGAGAGGTACCTAAACGCAAACATATAAATAGTATCGTAAACTGAATCATATACGAAAGTCAAACGATACAAAGAACAAGCATAGGTTAAAACCTATGTCCCGTCCACGCAAAAGAACCAAATATCGCTCGATATCGGCGTACAAACTCCGATGGATCGAGATAAACATTAACAACTAACTCGTAGTTTTAAAACACATTACCTATATTATAAAACATGATTAAATCCATCGAAACCCTAAAATCCATCAAATCGCCCGATTTCGTAAAACCCGAAAATGCCAATTTACCGTTTTTCTTCAAAACTTGACATTTAAATGAAACCAATGGTCATAAAACACATTAAATAGCATAACTAGACTATACAACCCCTTACTTTATTTTTATTACACAATTTTGCATTTATTTGAAATTTCTAGTTTGCAACTTTTAACAATTTTAACATTTTTCAAGCAAAATACCACAATTCCACCGCAAAACGTGATTTTTCATGAATTAATGTATTAAACCATAATTCATAATGATAATGATTTAATGAAACCATAAATTATATTTTTAATCACATTTATTTAGAAATTTCTAAAATCTAGTTTACAAATTAGCAATTTTTATCACAATTTATTAATTTATCAATAGAAATTAGCAATCAAACTAAGTTTTTCTTTCCATTAACATGCTAAAGTTCTCACTAAAACTACAATCTAATGATAGAAACCTTACTTGGAATTTTATATTACCCACATATATTTTTTACAAAAACTAGTTAGCTAAATAGCTCCATTTAAACAATTTTAAATGAAAAATTTACAATTCAACAACCATGCAAGATTTTCCAATTCTAAAAGTGTTAAACTAACTATTATAACCCTAATTATTTAATAAAAATAACAACTTGATTTTTCAAACCCTAACTTGAATTTTAAAAGTAGTAAATAGAATTAATATATTAAATCTAATTATGCTTAAATGAACATCTAATAACAATAAATCAAAAGAAGGAAATTTATACCTCCAAAATATGAAACCCAAACATGAAATAAGCCTCCAAAATGCATGCTTTCCATCTCCAAAATCCATGCTAAATAGGTCAAAGGAAAATGGTAGAGGTTGGATGTTGATTTTTGAGATTTATTTTTGGAATTTTTGATGAATTTTGATGATTTTTAATGCAAAAATGATGGGGGAAAAATTTTGGGGCTACCCATGGAGGGGAGGCCGGCCATGGAGAGGGAGGAGGGTGGAGAGAGAGAAAAAATGTGTGGTATTGTGTAGAAAGTTCATAAATAATGCATTTTTTTCACTTAAACCCTTTATTATCTAACTTTTTCAATTTAACCCTTTTCCTAGAAATTTCTAGAACCATGGAGAGATTTTGGAAAAGATTTTGCATATTACACACTTGATTCTAATATACCATGGCTCATTTTTACAAATTAAAACCATTCAAATTTGTAATTTACACTAATTTAATGCATAAATAAAGCTTATGTTAATATTTAAAATAATTAATTTAGGAAAAATATTTAATTAAAATAAAAATTTATAAGTGACTAAATAAACACCATTTACTAGTAATAACATAATTAAAATAGGTATTTTTGAAATTATAATGAAAAACAATCACGGCTAGGTTTTACGAAAAATACATTTTACTTTGCCGAAAATCATAAAATTCACTTAAACAATTTTATTCATTTAATTATTTATTTAATTATTTTTAAAACGTTACAATGAATCTCCTAGCAGGTATGTATGCCACATAAATCAACTCATGATCTCCACATGTAAGTATAAGAATCATTCTTTCCTTTTGTTTTGAAACTCTTTTTAAATATCGGCATAATACTCATAGAATCAACAAGAATCTGTGTCCAGCAACGACACCTCAAAACTGTCTCAAATCATATATATCCATGTCATAGTATCTCTAGCCTCAGCCGTCCGGCTGACCCATCTCAAATATCAATATCTCATCATCTCGCGGCCACGGTCGGTATCTTCTGGATATCCGCCGTGCCAAATGAAGTCACCGGTAGGTAATCCATCCCCTGCCAGGCTCAACGCTATCTCCTGCGATCTTCTTGCCCTGGGGTACCTTACCGGGCCCACCATGTACCCGAGACGGTTCATCCACCTTCTCGAAACGGGTCTCGAAAACCACAGCAAACTCATGGTGGACGACACTTTACATCACTAGAAAACTGCAACTTTTCATATTTTAAAAGATAATAAGTTTGTAAATCTTGCGGTTTTCCCCCGAAATCCAGAAATATCAAAAAATCTTAAGAAACTATCATGGGTGCATATGTCAATGATAATGAATGCATATGGTATCAATGTTCAAGTTACAATGTATGATTAATAAGTAGGCATGAACGAATGATATAATGATGTATATGCACATGAATAGCAATTCTACAATTTTATTTTAAGATTCATTGCAATAGCACAGGTCTAAGCATCAACTACTAACATGTTTCAGATTTTAAGTTATTTAGTGTCGTGACATGGCAATTACCAGGGAGTGTGTGTACACATGAATAGTGCTCGTGCTGCATATAAAAACCCTAGTAATGGCACATGTGTCCTATAAAATGAGTTCCCACATGCAGGTATAACATATAGATCCTGATTGTAGCAAATATCATGCAAGTATTATAATTTCTAATGTCACAAGCAATTTTTAAGTTTACTAAATCTATCGGGCGACTCGCGCCATCCAAACGATCGTTCCCCGTAGATGTTACATCTACTCACCCGTGATCCCGCGCTAGGTGTGTCCGACCACTTGCTTTCCTTTATCCGCGGCGCTCGAAGTCTCCGCCGGCGAACCTAGAATTTATAAAAGTCACACACACATGGCAAATCCTGCAAAAATGCGATATATTGCTACAAAGGATAACGCGTGCGTGAAACTAAACGCGCATGCACTCGATGCATCGCGACGTGCATTACTCACCAGAACCCACTCCGACACGCTGTGTCGCGCAGCGCGCCACAGAACCACGCGGATCACGCGCGTGTCGCACAAGTTTAAAAACGTCGATAAAAGGTTTTAGGCTATAGATTTTGACTCTGATACCAACACAAAAAGTATTAGTTATATGTATGCCCTAGAGGCCATTACTGTATATAGGATGTATATTGTAGTGGATGCTTGGACATATATAGGGAGGACTTTCTTGCTCGACATGATAGTATGCTATCTGGTTACTCTTTACCTTAACGTGTACACTGATTGTCTCTCTGTTACATGTTGGTAAAGCCCTTAGGATGTGTACTTGACTACCTGGACTATGATGCGGATCATACTAGTGGGGACATGGTAGTCCATAAGTACATCCTTCAAGGTCCCTAGTCGTGGGTTTATCGAGACGGGGCATCGATATACCAGAGTAGACTAGCGTATACCTTCTCGACCCATACAGATGGGCGATGGATGATCCCATATCCATTGGTGTTTGACATCAGAGATGATATACGGGTGCTCAGTAGAGACTGGGTACACTGGACGGACTCGCCGAGAACTCCCAGATGGTATTATACCTTACGTCAGATAGCAGTTCTCTGGTGACACTGGTACAGATTAGTCTGTAGTGTAACCCTTCGAAAATCGTTTAGGCAGTTTTTCGGTAATCGGCTAAATTTTCAGCTTTTTCCGTAAAAAGTCAAAATAGATATTTTTCGTTGTAGATCTAATTACACAAAATTTAGATAAGATATTACTATAATTTTTTCACTAAAATGTCACTTAAAATTTTCTAGTTAAATAATTTTTTTTCGTAATTAATTATTTTTAATATTATTTTAAGCTTTTAAAAATACATTAAATTAGTGATAAATACAAATTTAATTAGGTAAATTTCATAATTAGGAATCTTTATAAGCTAAAATATAGTGTTAATAAAATTGTATCATGACTTACAAGATTTTGGTTTTATGGTTGGAAATTTAATGAAAAAAATGAACTAAAATGGGTTTTTTTTGTAAAAAGCTTGATGTGAAAAGCATTAAATGAGATTTAAGGGGTTTGTTTGACCTAGAAACATCCACAAAAATCCTACAACCCCCTCCCTTGCTGCTGGCCGAGCCTAGCTGCTGCACTTTCCCCCTCTTCTCACTTCTTTCTTGCTTCAATTTCATAGCAAAATCCATAAAAAATTCACAAATTACTTCTCCAATTCAAAGCAAAACCCTAATCCACTCTCTCCTCAAACCAATTTAGTCTAAAACTTGAAGAAAGGAGGCATCTTTGGTGGCTTGAGCATGCTAGGGTTCCACTTGTGAGGTGAAATTTCTAAACTAGTTGTTAAATTGTAGATTTAATGTGCTAAAAATTGAATTTTGAAGTATTAATTTAGTTGTAATTACTTGTTCATGAAAATCAAGAGAGAGATTTGATTTCGAATTAGGGTTTGTAGCATGGTTGATGGAGTTAAGTTAGGGTTTGGTTATCTAATTGGTTAGAGTGGTAAATTGTGCGATGTTGCGCTCGCTAGATCGATAAATTTGCGATATTTGCGTCGAATCGGTATGAAATTGCTTACTAGAATTTTATAAAAATTAGGATGTGATCTAATTGCGTTATATTAGCTATATAATTAGCTTCATAAACGACTATTAGAGTGCGCGAACGCGGGGTTTTGTCTAGTCGGGTTTTAGTTTTGTCGATTTCCCCGAAATGACGATTCTAGTTAAAGATTTAGCGATTTTCGTGTGTTTTCCCGCGCACCGAGTGCACGTTATGTTTAATTCGAGAGCGTCGATATTTGTATATTGTCACTTGCATCGTTTTAGGATATGTAATCTCATGCTTGGTGTTGTGCAAATATAGGATCGGTCGGGGAAACATCGGACACGGCGCGTAAAGGCAAGGCGGTGGTCGGATCGGATTAGCGAGGCTTCAGGTGAGTAGATGTATTCATCTATGGGGGAATCGTCTGGATGGCACGAGGCGCCCCCTAGTTAGGATTACCCTATTTCTTGCAAGATTTATGTTGTTAGTTAGCTTACCCCTTTATTTACACTGCATACCCTTATAGTTAATAGAATGCTAGATTGCATGGTTATTCATATGCACATATGCGATAACACTTCGTAGGACACGATCACCATTACCATTGGCATCTGTTGCACGCGCACTATTCATGTGACACACACGCCTTTGGTAATTTCCATGCCACGTGCACTATAGAACCTGTTTAGCTTAGTATCGCCTTGCATCGTGCATGATATATGAAATTGCATAACATGTATATACCTCGCATTATCATCATATTTACATAGATTTCTAGCCAAAATTCACATCGTATACATTGATATCATAGACATTTATCATATATAACATGTGGATATTATGATTTTCTTGAGGATTTCAGTATTGCTGCGATTTCTGGATTTTTGGGGAAAACCGCAAGAATTTAACAAAAGCTTATATTTATCATTTTTTTAAAACAAAGTTGCGGTTTTCTCGTGATGTATGTGTCGTCCACCATGAGTTTTCATGTTTTCTGTTGGATTTCGAGACCCGATTCGAGGAGTGGATGAACCGTCTCGGGTACATGGTGGGCCCGGTATGGTACCCCGGGGCAAGAAGATCGAGTTGTAGACGATGAGCCTGGCAGGGGAAGACTACCTACCGGTGAAGTCTGGCGCGGAGGATATCCGGAGGATACCGACCGTTGTCGTGAGATTTGATGATATGGGCCGATCCGGACTGACGGAGCCCGATATTTGAGACATTGATACAGTGAGATATTGAGACAGATATGATTTCATATTTGGTGTCGATGCTTGACACGGGTTTTCAGATGATTTCTTGATGGTACTTAGCTATTATACAGATATTCATTTTCTAAAGTTAAGAATGCAGTACCCTTAGCATTTAAAACACTTAAAGATTTAGTAATGACATTGCTTACATGTGCATGCATACTAGAGATATTATATCACATATGAACATACATGTTGTGACGCATTGCGTGCATTCTTACGATTGCCTTATTAGATGTTATATTCTACTCACGAGCTGGCAACTCTCCCCCGTTGTGCCACAGTTTCTTGCAGGTCGGACCTGTCACCCTTGTAGCGGCGGGCTATCTTATCATCAGCTCCTTTTGCTCAGACTCACGACATCGCCCGTAGGTGGGTTGCGAGCACACTTTGTTTCTTTTTGCTCTATCATTGTATCTAGTATTCTCCATCTACCACTTTATATTATATATGCGACCTAGTGATGAGACTGAGAGATTTGTATATTTGTGGTTTCTTTTGGGTCGAGCTCACTTGAGCCGGCGTTGTGTTTTCTGATATTTTGCGTTTCTTTTATGCTCTTTTCTTGATATTACTTATATATTGCATGTGGTTGTGATCCGCCTTGGGCGAAGAGCTAGCTCCTGTTTGGGGATGCCATTTATGATTACAGGTTATATATATCTTGTTTTACCCATTTCGGGGGATAGAAAATACAGGGGAGACTCTGCCGAAATTTTTGGAAACTTTTGATGTTTTTAAAAAGGGGTTCAATGCAACTTAATTGATTTAAAAACCGTTTTCATTAAAGGTTTTCCTTCACTCTCTTTTGATTTTGGTTTAGATTTTCTGTGCTTTGGCTGACTTAGGTTACGTTACACCTTTAAACGTCTCGTAATCTAAGTGCCAGTCACGTTCCGTACTTTCGGATCGTGACAAAGTTGGTATCAAAGCGTAGGTTTTACCTTTCTGAGTGTAGGATGACCTTGGTAGATGGAGTAGGTGACTTAAGCAGAGTGGCGTAGCGTGGGTATGATCCGCGGCATACTTACGATACGGTACTCCGCCTAAGTGACCTTAGGACATAATTGCTTGTATTTCTTTTTTTGATTCCTTGCATTCCTTGATTCAATTGCAATGCTCTTATCAGTCCTGTTTCTTATTCCAGCTTCGATGCCGCCAAAGACTACGAGGGCTCAGCGGGCAGCCGCTAGGGATGAGATTCGGGCGGGCCCGTCTAAGGTGAGGATCGAGCGGGAGGATACGCCTACCCCTCAGGGTCATACTGATCCGCCTTATCCTGACCGTATTGCCAGACTAGAGGCCGGCATGCAAGAGTTGCGACAGATGATGGGATCTTTAGTTGAGTCCAGCCGGGCACAGAGATCCGAGGACGTTCCTTCCACCGCATAGACCACGATTGTATCTGCTGCACAGATGGTCACTCTTGCTGCTACTACGGAGACTATCCTTGTTTCACTACAGGAGTTCATGAGATTGAGACCTCCAGCTTTTACCGGTACAGATGCGACAGAGGACCCACAGGCATTTCTTGATAGGATGGCTCGGATTTGCCGTACGTTGAGGTGTTCTGATGATAGATTGGTGGAGTTTGCGAGTTTTCGTCTGGAGGGTCTTGCCCAGACATGGTACGATTCAGTAGAGAGAGGCCGAGCTGCAGGTCTACCTTCTATGACCTGGGATGAGTTTACAGCTGCGTTTCTTGCCCGTTTTCTTCCGGAGAGTGTCCGAGATGCTCGAGCCCGTAGTTTTGAGTCTTTGCGCAAGACTCCTGGGATGACGGTGTCGGAGTATGATATACAGTTTACCCAGTTGTCTTGATATGCTCCGTACCTAGTAGACACAGAAGAGAAGAGAATAAAGAGGTTTGTGCGAGGGCTTGATACACAGCTATTCCTTGCCATCGGCACCCAGCACTTTGATACATACGCAGCCGCGATGGATGCAGCCTTACTTTTGGAGGAGCGTATTTCTGAGACTCCGGTCGTTTCTGGGCCGAAGAGGATCCGTACTGATACGCCAGCTCAGCGGCAGATGGGCAGACATCGTGATAGATTATTTCCGGGAAATGGTGGAGGCAGAGGATTGAGACGAGGTCAGTTATTTGGTTCATATCCACAGAACCAGCAGTCGTCTCCAGGATGTTTTCGGTGCGGGAGTCAGTACCACCGTATCAGAGACTGTACCATGGGACGTCAGGGCGCGGCGACAGTCCCGCATGTGACCTTACCACCCTCACCACCTCCTCAGAGAGCTCTACTACCTACTCCTGATGATGCTCCGCGCCAGCCAGATGCTTCTAGAGGCCGTGGGCATGGCGGTCCGGTTCCGAGAGGACGAGGCGACATAGGCAGAGGCCGAGGCTGAGGTAGAGGCAGAGGACATCCAGCTATTAGTAGCGGACAGGCCCGAGTGTTCGCGTTGACTCCTCAGGATGCACAGGCATCCAATGCCGTCGTGACAGGTACTCTACCAGTATGTTCTTTTGATGCATGGGTATTATTTGATCCAGGCTCCACACATTCCTATGTATCCACGTACTTTGCACCGAGGTTGGGCCGAGAGTCTTCTCCGTTAGATCAACCGCTTGTCGTTATTACACCGGTAGGCGAGTCTTTTGTTGCCCGTTTTTTGTACCGATCGTGTTCCGTTCGTATTGGGGAGAGAGATTCTTCAGTTGATTTGATTCTCCTCGATATGCTAGACTTTGACGTTCTTCTTGGTATGGACTGGCTAGCCACCTGTTATGCATCTGTGGACTGCCGTGAGAAAGCAGTCAGATTCAGTTTTCTTGGTGAGCCGGTTCTTGTTATTCAGGGAGATCGTAGCGCTACCCTTCCCAGCTTGATTTCTTCTCTTCGCGCTGGTCAGCTCTTAAGAAAAGGGTGTCAGGGATTCTTAGCCTATGTTTGTGATACTAGCTCCACAGAGGTTCCGTTGGACCAGGTCCCTGTTGTGAGAGAGTTTCCTGATGTATTCCCTGACGAGCTGCCTGGTCTGCCACCAGAGCGCGAGATTGAGTTTTGTATCGATCTGATCCCCGGCACGGGGCCTATCTCTATACCGCCTTACCGGATGGCCCCGACGGAGCTGAGAGAGCTGAAGGATCAGTTACAGGACTTGCTGGACAAAGGGCTTATCCGACCGAGTGTGTCACCTTGGGGTGCTCCCGTCTTGTTTGTTAAGAAGAAGGACGGAAGTATGCGTTTATGCATTGATTATCGTCAGCTGAACCGGGTTACTGTGCGGAACAGATATCCCCTACCCCGCATTGACGATTTATTCGATCAGCTCCAGGGTGCAGGGTTCTTCTCGAAGGTTGATTTACGGTCAGGTTATCACCAGTTGCGGGTTCGGAAGGAGGATATTCCGAAGACCGCTTTCCGTACTCGTTATGGTCATTATGAGTTCTTGGTGATGTCGTTCGGGCTCACCAATGCCCCGGCAGCATTTATGGACTTGATGAACCGTGTATTCAGGACGTATCTCGATCAGTTCATTATTGTGTTCATTGACGACATCTTGGTTTATTCTCGGAGCCGGGAGGAGTATGAGCAGCACCTACGTATCACATTGCAGACTTTGAGGGAGCATCAGCTGTTCGCCAAATTTTCCAAGTGCGCATTCTGGTTAGACAGTGTCGACTTCTTGGGTCATGTGGTGACGAGAGATGGTATTTGTGTGGATCCGAAGAAGATCGAGGCAGTTCAGCGTTGGCCTAGACCAGTATCAGTTACAGAGGTTCGCAGCTTTCTAGGTCTGGCCGGCTATTATCGACGTTTTGTCCAGGATTTCTCCCGCATTGCTGCACCGTTAACCGGGTTGACCCGGAAGGGGGTTACTTTTGATTGGACCCAGGCATGTGAGGATAGTTTCCAGCAGTTGAAGACTCGTCTGACTACTGCACCAGTGTTAGCATTGCCTTCAGGATCAGGCGGGTTCGTGGTATATTGTGATGCTTCTCGAGTGGGGCTGGGCTGTGTATTGATGCAGCACGATAGAGTTATCGCGTATGCTTCTCGGCAGTTGAGGAAACACGAACAGAACTACCCCACCTATGATTTAGAGATGGCTGCAGTGGTATTTGCACTTAAGATCTGGAGACATTACCTATACGGTGAGTCGTGTCAGATATTCACTGACCACAAGAGTTTGAAGTATATCTTCCAACAGCGAGACCTGAACCTGAGACAGCGCCGTTGGATGGAGTTGATGAAGGATTATGACTGTGAGATTTTATACCATCCGGGCAAGCCGAATGTGGTGGCAGATGCTTTGAGTAGGAGGCCCGGAGGTAGCTTATCTTGTTTGAGCGCAGTACAGATGCAGTCGACGGCGGATTGGCAGGTTTTATGTGATAGCAGAGTGCAGTTCGAGTTTACTCCTACAGGGAGACAGCTGGCCCATTTCAGAGCACGCCCACAGTTACTTGACTGTATCCGCGAGGCACAGTCCGACGATGCCCGTATTTTAGAGATTATTGAGCAGATTCGGCAGGGCAGAGTTTCTGAGTTCGTGATTGATGATCAGGGGATACTTCAATTTGGGACTCGATTGTGCGTGCCAGATTCAGAGGGACTGAGGCATGATATTCTCGAGGAGGCACATAGATCGGTATACAGTGTTCACCCAGGTTCCACCAAGATGTACCGTGATTTGAGAGAGGTTTACTGGTGGGACGGGATGAAGAAGGATGTTACAGACTTTGTGTCCAGATGCCTGACTTGTCAGCAAGTCAAGGCCGAGCACCAAAGGCCAGCCGGCGCGTTACAGCCTTTGCCCATCCCTGAGTGGAAGTGGGAGCAGGTCTCCATGGACTTCATTGTGGGTCTACCCAGGACCAGTCGAGGGTATGACTCTATTTGGGTGATTGTGGATCGACTGACGAAAGTGGCTCACTTTCTGCCAGTGAAGACCACTTTTGGATTTTCTCAGTACGCCCAGGTTTATATTGATGAGATAGTGCGACTGCATGGCGTTCCGACTTGCATCGTGTCCGACCGGGGCACCCAGTTTACCAGCCGATTGTGGCAGAAACTTCAGGAAGCATTGGGCACTCGATTGAGTTTTAGCACAGCCTTTCATCCTCAGACTGACGGTCAGTCGGAGCGTACTATTCAGACTCTTGAGGACATGCTCAGAGCTTGTGTTTTAGATTTCGGTGGTAGCTGGGATCATCATTTTCCTTTGATCGAGTTTTCCTACAATAATAGCTTCCAGGAGACGATTCAGATGGCACCTTTTGAGGCTTTATATGGGAGGAGATGTCGATCGCCTGTATGTTGGACAGAGCTCAGGGAGAGCAGTATTTTGGGGCCGCAGATTGTACAGGAGACGACCGAGAAGATACAGCTGATTCGGGACAGGATGAGAGCGGCACAGAGCAGGCAGAAATCATATGCTGACAGGCGCCGTCGCCGACTCGAGTTCACTGTTGGCGATCATGTTTTCCTGAAGGTCTCTCCGATGAAAGGTGTGATGAGATTTGGGCGGAAAGGGAAGCTGAGTCCTAGATATGTTGGTCCTTTCGAGATCCTAGAGCGTGTTGGTCCAGTCGCTTATCGGTTAGCTCTTCCACCCAGTTTCCCCGATGTTCACCCCGTATTCCATGTCTCGATGCTCTGCAAGTACCTTCATGATCCTTCCCATGCGATTCAGCACCAGACGATCCAGCTAGAGCATGATCTTTCATTCACCGAGCAGCCGGTGGTTATTCTGGATCGGCAGGTGAAGAAATTGAGGTCGAAGGATATACCGTCCGTCAAGGTCCTTTGGCGTGGCCCGAACAGCAAGGAAGTCACCTGGGAGACCGAGGTCGAGATGAGGAAGAGATATCCCCATCTTTTTGAAGGTACGCGTAGTTAAATTCTAAATTCGGGGACCGAATTTCTTTAAGAGGGGAAGATTGTAACCCTTCGAAAATCGTTTAGGCAGTTTATCGGTAATCGGCTAAATTTTCAGCTTTTTCCGTAAAAGTCAAAATATGTATTTTTCGTTGTAGACCTAATTACACAAAATTTAGATAAGATATTACTATAATTTTTTCACTAAAATGTCACTTAAAATTTTCTAGTTAAATAATTTTTTTTCGTAATTAATTATTTTTAATATTATTTTAAGCTTTTAAAAATACATTAAATTAGTGATAAATACAAATTTAATTAGGTAAATTTCATAATTAGGAATCTTTATAAGCTAAAATATGGTGTTAATAAAATTGTATCATGACTTACAAGATTTTGGTTTTATGGTTGGAAATTTAATGAAAAAAATGAACTAAAATGGGGTTTTTTTGTAAAAAGCTTGATGTGAAAAGCATTAAATGAGATTTAAGGGGTTTATTTGACCTAGAAACATCCACAAAAATCCCACAACCCCCTCCCTTGCTGCTGGCCGAGCCTAGCTGCTGCACTTTCCCCTTCTTCTCACTTCTTTCTTGCTTCAATTTCATAGCAAAATCCATAAAAAATTCACAAATTACTTCTCCAATTCAAAGCAAAACCCTAATCCACTCTCTCCTCAAACCAATTTAGTCTAAAACTTGAAGAAAGGAGGCATCTTTGGTGGCTTGAGCATGCTAGGGTTCCACTTGTGAGGTGAAATTTCTAAACTAGTTGTTATTGTAGATTTAATGTGCTAAAAATTGAATTTTGAAGTATTAATTTAGTTGTAATTACTTGTTCATGAAAATCAAGAGAGAGATTTGATTTCGAATTAGGGTTTGTAGCATGGTTGATGGAGTTAAGTTAGGGTTTGGTTATCTAATTGGTTAGAGTGGTAAATTGTGCGATGTTGCGCTCGCTAGATCGATAAATTTGCGATATTTGCGTCGAATCGGTATGAAATTGCTTACTAGATTTTTATAAAAATTAGGATGTGATCTAATTACGTTATATTAGCGATATAATTAGCTTCATAAACGACTATTAGAGTGCGCAAACGTGGGGTTTTGTCTAGTCGGGTTTTAGTTTTGTCGATTTCCCCGAAATGACGATTCTAGTTAAAGATTTAGCGATTTTCGTGTGTTTTCCCGCGCACCGAGTGCACGTTATGTTTAATTCGAGAGCGTCGATATTTGTATATTGTCACTTGCATCGTTTTAGGATATGTAATCTCATGCTTGGTGTTGTGCAAATATAGGATCGATCGGGGAAACATCGGACACGGCGCATAAAGGCAAGGCGGTGGTCGGATCGGATTAGCGAGGCTTCAGGTGAGTAGATGTATTCATCTATGGGGGAATCGTCTGGATGGCGTGAGGCGCCCCCTAGTTAGGATTACCCTATTTCTTGCAAGATTTATGTTGTTAGTTAGCTTACCCCTTTATTTACACTGCATACCCTTATAGTTAATAGTATGCTAGATTGCATGGTTATTCATATGCACATATGCGATAACACTTCGTAGGACACGAACACCATTACCATTGGCATCTGTTGCACGCGTACTATTCATGTGACACACACGCCTTTGGTAATTGCCATGCCATGTGCACTATAGAACCTGTTTAGCTTAGTATCGCCTTGCATCGTGCATGATATATGAAATTGCATAGCATGTATATACCTCGCATTATCATCATATTTACATAGATTTCTAACCAAAATTCACATCGTATACAGTGATATCATAGACATTTATCATATATAACATGTGGACATTATGATTTTCTTGAGGATTTCAGTATTGCTGCGATTTCTGGATTTTTGGGGAAAACCGCAAGAATTTAACAAAAGCTTATATTTATCATTTTTTTAAAACAAAGTTGCGGTTTTCTCGTGATGTATGTGTCGTCCACCATGAGTTTTCATGTTTTCTGTTGGATTTCGAGACCCGATTCGAGGAGTGGATGAACCGTCTCGGGTACATGGTGGGCCCGGTATGGTACCCCGGGGCAAGAAGATCGAGTTGTAGACGATGAGCCTGGCAGGGGAAGACTACCTACCGGTGAAGTCTGGCGCGGAGGATATCCGGAGGATACCGACCGTTGTCGTGAGATTTGATGATATGGGCCGATCCGGACTGATGGAGCCCGATATTTGAGACATTGATACAGTGAGATATTGAGACAGATATGATTTCATATTTGGTGTCAATACTTGATACGGGTTTTCAGATGATTTCTTGATGGTACTTAGCTATTATACAGATATTCATTTTCTAAAGTTAAGAATGCAGTACCCTTAGCATTTAAAACACTTAAAGATTTTTGTCACGACCCGAAAGTACGGAACATGACCGGCACTTAAACTACGAACGTCTCGAGGCGTACGTAATCTAAGTAAACCGAAAACCCAGAAATCCAAACCAAGAAAGATGTAGAGTGCAGGAAAAACCAACTTAAAGCAAGTAGTTTCAATAGCATAAGCCGAATTAGGCGGTTTTAAAAACATCAAAAATTTCCTGAAAATTTCGGCAGAGTCTCCTTTGAAAATACTGGCCCCCAAATGGGATACAACATGAATAGCATACGAAATCAATAAAAAGGCATCCCCAAGCGGGAGCTAGCTCTTCGTCAATCGACGGTCATAACCACACAAGCAATATAATATACAACGCCAAGGGCGAGGATCAAAATTCAAAAGGAAACTCAAAAAACCATAAGAAAACCACATAAATACAACGCGCAACTCTAAGGTCGAAAGAATAAACATCACTGGTCTCTATCTCAAATAAATACATGTTTGGTTGATGGAACTTCTAGATACAACAGAATAATGATATACAAGATATATAATGGGGGTACGATACATGTAAACCCACTTACTAGCAAATCACCCGAAGGAAACTATGCCCGCAAAGCCGTAATGAAACATGTACGGCAAACCTGCAAGAAACTGGGGCACAACGGGGGTGAGTTGCCAACTCGTGAATAGAAAAATATCTACGCACAGAAATCGCATAAATAACGCAACCTAGGTCCATGATCATAATATATCCTCAAATATATGAATAACACGTAGCCTATAACAAGGCTAGGGTAAATATCTAACCCGAGTGTAATCTCATGTGCCCGTGTCAGTGCCTCAAGTAGCAATATATCATATGAATGAGGTATGAATGCATGAAAATAGAATACATGTAAATGAAGAACTGTTTTCATTATTTAGTGAGATTTCCTTTGTATTTTTAAAATGAGGTATCATAATGAATCAGCATAAAACAGTGCCTAGCATCGGCACAAAACGTAATCCCAATATCTCGATATCTCTGTATCACAGTCTCTGTACCTCAATATCTCGAAATCTCAATGTCTCAATCACAATATCTAGGGCACCGTCAGTCCAGACCGGTCCCTACCATCCATCTCAAGACCACGACGGTATCCTCCGGATATCCGACGCGTCGGGTAAAATCACCGGTAGGTAGTGCTCCCCTGCCAGGCTCACATCGTCATCATCACGCGCTTCTTGCCCCGGGGTACCTTACCGGGTCCACCATAGACCCGAAACGGTTCATCCTTCTCCTCGAATCGGGTCTCGAAATCCATCAGCAAACTCATGGTGGACGACTCATACATCATGGGAAAAACCGCACTTTTTATTTAAAAAGAGAGAAATCAGTTTATATAAGTTTTGCGGTTTTCCCCCCAAATCCAGAAAATTTCATGGAAATCCGAATCCAAATCATCAATAGCATGTAAAAACCATGAATATAGGCATAACAATGAATAACAGTATGCATGAAGTGACAAGTAAATACTACAATGTTAAGCTGGCATATAAGGCAGACACACTAATATCATGTCAAATTACTAACTAACAAGCTAAGTCAAGCAATAATATTTTCTAAGGTGTACGTGACAAGGCAATTACCGATGAAGATGTGTGTGAGCCTGCAAGTAAGTGTACGTGGTACATACGCATCATCGGTAATGGTGCTGGTGTCCTAACAATATGATATCAACATTGCAATAAGAAATTATAACATAAGTATGCGATGCGAAGCGAACCACAATAATAAGCGGGAGCTGAATACTAGACGCAACTGTAACTAACCTGCATTAATCTAATATAAGTCCTACAAATGGTGCCTTTTGAAATAACACGAATCATGGGGTTTTGAAAATAGGGGCTACGGTGTTTTTATGAAAAGATACGTCTTTTGAAATATCCGTAGGATCCCTTGGGCTGTCTTTTAAAATACCCACGATTCGTTAGTTTTTGAAATAGGTAAGAATCGAATCTAATCTAACAACTAAACTAAACTAAAGGGCTAAGCTAACAAGCTGGACTACAGGTAAGGAAACCGCCTAACATCTGAGTCGATCCATATACATACCTGTATATATATTAGTCGGTGATCCCGCCTCAATAATATCATATCCGATACCATATCTACAATCAACAATCCCAAGTCAAGAGTGCAGATCAATCATCAAGATATAGCTCGTACGTAAATCCGTCGTACGGCATCCCCAAATCTGGGTACGGGTCAATATCATATTCCTCACACCATTCCTCTGGTATCCTTTTTATTCAAGATCATAGTCAAGGGTACTGACCTATGTCTAGTACAATACTAATATCCTCAATATACCCATGATCTGACTACAGATCGACAATCTCGTACAAACCGACACCGTCAGCACATAGCATCATCAAGGGTATACATCGCCCGATACGGCCTAATATCAATATCCTAGTATATCATGCCTCATATCACGATCATATGTCGACCATTTTATTTATAACACTATTCACCCGTATCGCCGCCCCAAGATCCGCTATAACACCAGGACGTACCTCAAGTACGAATCCTGCCATATCACCGATATCACAACCACAAAACAAATCTCATCGACTCACCTCAATCCCAAGTATCATCCTCAAATCCGTATGTGAACACATAGTCCCATACCCATGTGAACACATAACTATAAAGAATCTCATGAGCACATATAAAAAGGAATGTATGCAAGTATGTATGTGTGTATGTGTAGTGCAAAACTACCCTAGGGTTCGCAACACTAAAGTAATCCAACACACCAATATCCATCCTAACATCGTTATTAATCCCAAATAACATAGACTAATTGTTGGTATGTATACGCATCCGTATACACCACCACGGACTGCGGGGTTGCTATACGCCATCCACCCGACTTCTCCCCGTAGATATAAATCTACTCACCTAGTCCTCGTTCGCCGGTGCCGACGTCGCCACGCGCTTGCTTGTCGTCTCGAAGTCCACATGGGGTACCTACATATCATAATGCACCATACCGCATTAAAATCCGACTCATGACCAAAACGACGCACGAATTCCACATGGGTCAAAACCTATGGTTGCTTTCGCAATTCGACCCAAAAACCCTCGACGTCGGCGTACAAATGCCAAACCATCGAGAAAACTCCCAACACACTCATTTGCACATTCACGAACACTAATTTTAATATAAAATAGGTTAAAATTCATAAAAACCCCAATTTCACTTAAAAAGTCATTTTTCCGAAAATCCAGCAAGCACAATTCGCCGTTTTTGTACAAAACATGATGTTTTAACAATTCTAGTGACCAAGATGATAACTTAATATTTTAATTATGCCATAGAAACCATTACGTAAATTTTAAACCCACAATTTAATTCGATTTCAAAAACCTAGTTTGCAATATTAACCAATTTTAACAATTTTATAGAAAAATGCACAAACTATAATCTAGCTTGGATTTTCATGAACTAAATTATTAAAATACACTTAATAATGTTAATGAAGTCATGAAAAAACCTAATTATATTTTTCTCATAATCAAATTCATTGTTTACAAAAACCTAGCTAGCAATATAGCTTAAATATTACAATTCCAAACTAACAATTTGCAACTAGAAATTTGATTAGGTTTTCATTTCACAATATGAAGAACTACAATTGCAACCACAATTACATACACAAAAACCTAACTTGAATTGCATAAACCCTTACTAAGTTTTTCCAAACATACAATTAAACCCAAATTAATAACTAATAATGCTTGATTTAAGGTATTCAAACAACAATTTAACAAAAGGTCTTGATTTATACCTCACAAGATCAAGGATCAAGCATGCAAATTCTAGCCTCCAAAAGTAGCTTCCATGCTCCTAGATCCATGTAAGTTTGGCTAATGAGAAATGGGTAGAAGTTGGATTTGGATTTTGGGATTTATTTGATGGATTTTGAGGCAATTTTTGAAGCAAAAGAGATGGAAAATGGGGGAAAAAGATGGGGGCTGTTGTAGCAGAATTTCGGCTGAGGAGGGAGTGGGGAGAGGTGTGGGGGAGTTGTGGAAAAGAATCCAAGTCAAAGCCCCTCCCAAATTACCATAATACCCCCACCTACTTTACTATATATAAAAACCTTATTTTAACCCATTTCTCACATGATTTAAGGTCAAAAGGAGGGAAATAAAATTCTTGGGCTGCTACAATAGTGTGGGGCCGGCCAAGGGGAGTGAGGGTGAGTGTGAGAGACTTTACAAAAAAATTCTATGCAAAAAGACCCCCCACAATACCATATTTGCAAGTTTTAGTTCAAAATAACTATATTTTTGTTTTCCATATAATAAATCAATTAAAACTTGAAATAAAATACTAAAAAATTATATTACAACTATATTTTAATTAACATGATTTTAAAGATTAAAATTAGCCCATTTAAATTTGTATTTATCGCTAATTTAATGTATTTTCTTACCGTCTTAAAATAATATTAAAATAATTAATTTCGGAAAAATTTTCAGAAAATTTGAAATTTCAGCAGTGGCTCAATAAACACTAAATACTAGCAATTACATAGCTAGAATATGTATATTTAATTTTATAATAAAGATATTTGCATTTTGACTTTTTACAGAAAACCCCCTTATTTTACCGTTTTTTCGAAATTTCACCGAAACGATTTTCAAAACGTTACAATCTTCTCCCTTTAAAGAAATTCGGTCCCCGAATTTAAATTAAAACTTCTCCCAAATACTAAAATATTTCAGCCAAAACCATCAAATCTCCGGGGCTCCGAAATCATAAATACATAAAACAAATCGTAGCGCAACGCATGCGCATGAAAAATGAGCATATAACTCAAACCAGAACTCCGTCAAGCATCCCGTAATCATCGGAGTCATGGGGAAGACATCAATACCAAATCCAAAGCAAAACCAATATGATATAACTCGAAACTATACATGCAAAATATATTCAGGTACTGTCCTCTGACTAGTCCTGCTCAGTACGAAAACACATAGCAATATCATAAAAACGTACTGCTCTATAAGAAAAATCAATCCCCAAAATACGCGTATGAATACTACGTGCGTCTTGTGCGCACGGAAATCAAAATCCAAATATGTGCCATACATATGCACAGAAACAACATCTAAGTGCATCGGGTGTGCACGAAACATCTGTCATAGGCAACATGTGTGCCTGACAGCAAAATCAGGTGCATCTGACATGCACGAAAAATTTCGATTTAGTGCATCTGGTGTGCACCAAAATCACACTTCAAAACATGCGCCCAACATGCGCGAAAATCCAAATCAGGTGCATCCATCGTGAACGAAATCATGAAATCTAATATCAAGTGCCGAACATGCGCAAAATCAAATCAGGTGCACAAGGTGCACAAAACAAATATCGAACATCACCATCGATATCAAAGTCCAGGGCATCTAAATGCACAACATACGTAACACTGCACTGCAAGCATATATGAACTATACCGCGTGCAAAAACCAAATCGTGTGCGTATATACGCACAAAATCAACTCAAATGTCTAAAACCGTAAAATCGCAAACATGTGAAACCAAGCACGAAAACGATATCAAGTGCAACACTGTGCAAAGATCGTAAATCCTCAATCATCAAAATCAAATCATGCGAATAAATCACCCAAAACATCGAAATCAATAATGGCGGAATAGTACCGCTCAAGTGCATCCTCTAAGAATCTCGGGCCAACTGTCGCGGTCACTAGTGGGACGTCTCGTCGATGATCATGAACTCTGGCCTGCTGGTGTGCGTAACACGACCACTCCTGGGTCCAAGTCTTCTCGTAATTTGTCCCAGAAAGGTCCTGTCGAGGTCTCTCCCAAATCTCGCCTCTGCCGAACTATCCGAAAGTCATCGTTCCTTACTAGATCTGTTCTCGTTCCAGAACGACTGCATACTCATCACGACTCCTTCTGGAAGGTAAATCCAAGTACCATGCCTCGGCATGCGCATCGCATCTCTGATGTCGGCGGAGTGGAACGTCATCTCATCTAGATCTGGTACGAACCTCTTACTTCACTTTCCTCTAATGTCGTCTTCTTTGGACTCGTCTCGTCGCGGCTGCATGGACTGAGCTCCAACGGCTATCCTCGTATCTGGAGTCTCCCAAGAAATGCATCTCACCACCTAGCATCCGAATTAAGTCGAGCCATCCGATTGAGTCGTCAAAACCTCATAATCCCCCAAGAGCTCAACATCTTGGGCACAGTTTAATAGTATCGAGTACATACCACAGCATCGGTGGTCCAGCCGTAGAAGGGCAAACCCAAGCCTCACTAATGGCGCCGTAGAACTGCCGCAAACCCGAAGGTTCAAAGGCTTTCACACGGTCATTAAGTCGAGTTAGGGTTTCATTCTTCTAGAGGGACCATAGAATTTCCTGCATGTCTTTCCGACTACTTTAAACTTGGAATAATAGATTTCTGACATTCGATCGTCTCTGTCGACTCCCAACGTCTCCGCGTGAAGTCGTCTCTAGCTGGAATCAATCTATCTGATGACCTCGCATCGGGGTAGGCGAACGATCCACATGTCCTAGTCATTCATCCTCGATGACTAGCGACCTTCTATCATCTCTTAGTACAACTCGTTCTGCATTAACGCCAGCATCTGGGGCAATATCTCGTCGTTCGCAGCAATAACTGGCTCGCTCGTCTGCACGCTGAACAGTGCCTCGACCATCATGGATAAGCAACACACCAACGGTCATCAAAATCTGGCTGGCCTCTGTCAGTGGCCCAATCCTCTGATACTGATCGGCACGTCCGAGAAATCTCATAAAGGCAATCCGCCAAACGCTCGTGGCGCGGAAACACAGTAAAAAGACACATCTCCGCAATCGAGTGTCGCCGGAATTTCGCCCTGGTCAGTCCTCGTTCGTGATGAGCTCGTGCTGACCGCAACTCTAGCCGTAGCTCTCCCTGCCCGTAATCGTGGCAGCAAAACCATAACTGGTACTGATGAGGCTAGATCGGAATGAATATAATACTGAGCAAAGAAATGTACATCCTAAGGCTTCTTAAGTGGAGTAGCGTATCGTAAATATACCGCGGAACATACCCACGGTACGTCACTCTACTTTAGTCACCTATTCCATCAACCAAGAGTCATCCTACGCTCCGAAGGTAAAACCAAACGCTTTGATACCAACTTTCTCACGACCCGAAAGTACGGAACATGACCGGCACTTAAACTACGAACGTCTCGAGGCGTACGTAATCTAAGTAAACCGAAAACCCAGAAATCCAAACCAAGAAAGATGTAGAGTGCAGGAAAAACCAACTTAAAGCAAGTAGTTTCAATAGCATAAGCCGAATTAGGCGGTTTTAAAAACATCAAAAATTTCCTGAAAATTTCGGCAGAGTCTCCTTTGAAAATACTGACCCCCAAATGGGATACAACATGAATAGTATACGAAATCAATAAAAAGACATCCCCAAGCGGGAGCTAGCTCTTCGTCAATCGACGGTCACAACCACACAAGCAATATAATATACAACGCCAAGGGCGAGGATCAAAATTCAAAAGGAAACTCAAAAAACCACAAGAAAACCACATAAATACAACGCGCGACTCTAAGGTTGAAAGAATAAACATCACTGGTCTCTATCTCAAATAAATACATGTTTGGTTGATGGAACTTCTAGATACAACAGAATAATGATATACAAGATATATAATGGGGGTACGATACAAGTAAACCCACCTACTAGCAAATCACCCGAAGGAAACTATGCCCGCAAAGCCGTAATGAAACATGTACGGCAAACCTGCAAGAAACTGGGGCACAACGGGGGTGAGTTGCCAACTCATGAATAGAAAAATATCTACGCATAGAAATCGCATAAATAACGCAACCTAGGTCAATGAACATAATATATCCTCAAATATATGAATAACACGTAGCCTATAACAAGGCTAGGGTAAATATCTAACCCGAGTGTAATCTCATGTGCCCGTGTCAGTGCCTCAAGTAGCAATATATCATATGAATGAGGTATGAATGCATGAAAATAGAATACATGTAAATGAAGAACTGTTTTCATAATTTAGTGAGATTTCCTTTGTATTTTTAAAATGAGGTATCATAATGAAATCAGCATAAAACAGTGCCTAGCATCGGCACAAAACGTAATCCCAATATCTCAAAATCTCTGTATCACAGTCTCTGTACCTCAATATCTCGAAATCTCAATGTCTCAATCACAATATCTAGGGCACCGTCAGTCCAGACCGGTCCCTACCATCCATCTCAAGACCACGATGGTATCCTCCGGATATCCGACGCGTCGGGTAAATCACCCGTAGGTAGTGCTCCCCTGCCAGGCTCACATCGTCATCATCACGCGCTTCTTGCCCCGGGGTACCTTATCGGGTCCACCATGTACCCGAAACGGTTCATCCGTCTTCTCGAATCGGGTCTCGAAATCCATCAGCAAACTCATGGTGGACGACTCATACATCATGGGAAAAATCGCACTTTTTATTTAAAAAGAGAGAAATCGGTTTATATAAGTTTTGCGGTTTCCCCCCCAAATCCAGAAAATTTCATGGAAATCCGAATCCAAATCATCAATAGCATGTGAAAACCATGAATATAGGCATAACAATGAATAACAGTATGCATGAAGTGACAAGTAAATACTACAATGTTAAGCTGGCATATAAGGCAGGCACACTAATATCATGCCAAATTACTAACTAACAAGCTAAGTCAAGCAATAATATTTTCTAAGGTGTACGTGACATGGCAATTACCGATGAAGATGTGTGTGAGCCGGCAAGTAAGTGTACGTGGTACATACGCATCATCGGTAATGATGCTGGTGTCCTAACAATATGATATCAACATTGCAATAAGAAATTATAACATAAGTATGCGATGCGAAGCGAACCACAATAATAAGCGGGAGCTGAATACTAGACGCAACTGTAACTAACCTGCATTAATCTAATATAAGTCCTACAAATGGTGCCTTTTGAAATAACACGAATCATGGGGTTTTGAAAATAGGGGCTATGGTGTTTTTATGAAAAGATACGTCTTTTGAAATATCCGTAGGATCCCTTGGGCTGTCTTTTAAAATACCTACGATTCGTTAGTTTTTGAAATAGGTAAGAATTGAATCTAATCTAACAACTAAACTAAACTAAAGGGCTAAGCTAACAAGCTGGACTACAGGTAAGGAAACCGCCTAACATCTGAGTCGATCCATATACATACCTGTATATATATTAGTCGGTGATCCCGCCTCAATAATATCATATCCGATACCATATCTACAATCAGCCATCCCAAGTCAAGAGTGCGGATCAATCATCAAGATATAGCTCGTACGTAAATCCGTCGTACGGCATCCCCAAATCTGGGTACGGGTCAATATCATATTCCTCACACCATTCCTCTGGTATCCTCTTTATTCAAGATCATAGTCTAGGGTACTGACCTATGTCTAGTACAATACTAATATCCTCAATATACCCATGATCTGACTACAGATCGACAATCTCGTACAAACCGATACCGTCAGCACATAGCATCATCAAGGGTATACATCGCCCGATACGGCCTAATATCAATATCCTAGCATATCATGCCTCATATCACGATCACATGTCGACCATTTTATTTATAACACTATTCACCCGTATCGCCGCCCCAAGATCCTCTATAACACCAGGACGTACCTCAAGTACGAATCCTGCCATATCACCGATATCACAACCACAAAACAAATCTCATCGACTCAGCTCAATCCCAAGTATCATCCTTAAATCCGTATGTGAACACATAGTCCCATACCCATGTGAACACATAACTATAAAGAATCTCATGAGCACATATAAAAAGGAATGTATGCAAGTATGTATGTGTGTATGTGTAGTGCAACACTACCCTAGGGTTCGCAACACTAAAGTAATCCAACACACCAATATCCATCCTAACATCGTTATTAATCCCAAATAACATATACTAATTGTTGGTATGTATACGCATCCGTATACACCACCACGGACTGCGGGGGTGCTATACGCCATCCACCCGACTTCTCCCCGTAGATATAAATCTACTCACCTGGTCCTCGTTCGCCGGTGCCGACGTCGCCACACGCTTGCTTGTCGTCTCGAAGTCCACATGGGGTACCTACATATCATAACGCACCATACCACATTAAAATCCGACTCATGACCAAAACGACGCACGGATCCCACATAGGTCAAAACCTATGGTTGCTTTCGCAAATCGACCCAAAAACCCTCGACGTCGGCTTACAAACGCCAAACCATCGAGAAAACTCCCAACACACTCATTTGCACATTCACGAACACTAATTTTAATATAAAATAAGTTAAAATTCACAAAAACCCCAATTTCACTTAAAAAGTCATTTTTCCGAAAATCTAGCAAGCACAATTCGCCGTTTTTGTACAAAACATGATGTTTTAACAATTCTAGTGACCAAGATGATAACTTAATATTTTAATTATGCCATAGAAACCATTACGTAAATTTTAAACCCACAATTTAATTCGATTTCAAAAACCTAGTTTGCAATATTAACCAATTTTAACAATTTTATAGCAAAATGCACAAACTACAATCTAGCTTGGATTTTCATGAACTAAAGTATTAAAATACACTTAATAATGTTAATGAAGTCATGAAAAAACCTAATTATATTTTTCTCATAATCAAATTCATGGTTTACAAAAACCTAGCTAGCAATATAGCTTAAATATTACAATTCCAAACTAACAATTTGCAACTAGAAATTTGATTCGGTTTTCATTTCACAATATGAAGAACTACAATTGCAACCACAATTATATACACAAAAAGCTAACTTGAATTTCATAAACCCTTACTAAGTTTTTCCAAACATATAATTAAACCCAATTAATAACTAATAATGCTTGATTTAAGGTATTCAAACAACAATTTAACAAAAGGTCTTGATTTATACCTCACAAGATCAAGGATCAAGCATGCAAATTCTAGCCTCCAAAAGTAGCTTCCATGCTCCTAGATCCATGTAAGTTTGGCTAATGAGAAATGGGTAGGAGTTGGATTTGGATTTTGGGATTTATTTGATGGATTTTGAGGCAATTTTTGAAGCAAAAGAGATGGAAAATGGGGGGAAAAAGATGGGAGCTGTTGTAGCAGAATTTCGTCTGAGGAGGGAGTGGGGAGAGGTGTGGGGGAGTTGTGGAAAAGAATCCAAGTCAAAGCCCCTCCCAAATTACCATAATACCCCCACCTACTTTACTATATATAAAAACCTTATTTTAACCCATTTCTCACATGATTTAAGGTCAAAAGGAGGGAAATAAAATTCTTGGGCTGCTACAATAGTGTGGGGCCGGCCAAGGGGAGTGAGGGTGAGTGTGAGAGACTTTACAAAAAAATTCTATGCAAAAAGACCCCCCACAATACCATATTTGCAAGTTTTAGTTCAAAATAACTATATTTTTGTTTTCCATATAATAAATCAATTCAAACTTGAAATAAAATACTAAAAAATTATATTACAACTAGATTTTAATTAACATGATTTTAAAGATTAAAATTAGCCCATTTAAATTTGTATTTATCGCTAATTTAATGTATTTTCTTACCGGTTTAAAATAATATTAAAATAATTAATTTCGGAAAAATTTTCAGAAAATTTGAAATTTCAGCAGTGGCTCAATAAACACCAAATACTAGCAATTACATAGCTAGAATATGTATATTTAATTTTATAATAAAGATATTTGCATTTTGACTTTTTACAGAAAACCCCCTTATTTTACCGTTTTTTCGAAATTTCACCGAAACGATTTTCAAAACGTTACAATTTAGTAATGACATTGCATACATGTACATGTATACTAGAGATATTATATCACATATGGACATATATGTTGTGACGCATTGCGTGCATTCTTACGATTGCCTTATTAGATGTTATATTCTACTCACGAGCTGGCAACTCACCCCCGTTGTGCCACAGTGTCTTGCAGGTCGGACCCGTCACCCTTGTAGCGGCGGGCTATCTTATCATCAGCTCCTTTTGCTCAGACTCGCGACATCGCCCGTAGGTGGGTTGCGAGCACACTTTGTTTCTTTTTGCTCTATCATTGTATCTAGTATTCTCCATCTACCACTTTATATTGTATATGCGACCTAGTGATGAGACTGAGAGATTTGTATATTTGTGGTTTCTTTTGGGTCGAGCTCACTTGAGCCGGCGTTGTGTTTTCTGATATTTTGCGTTTCTTTTATGCTCTTTTCTTGATATTACTTATATATTGCATGTGGTTGTGATCCGCCTTGGGCGAAGAGCTAGCTCCCGCTTGGGGATGCCATTTATGATTACAGGTTATATATATCTTGTTGTACCCATTTTGGGGGATAGAAAATACAGGGGAGACTCTGCCGAAATTTTTGGAAACTTTTGATGTTTTTAAAAACAGGTTCAATGCAGCTTAATTGATTTAAAAACCGTTTTCATTAAAGGTTTTCCTTCACTCTCTTTTGATTTTGGTTTAGATTTTCTGGGCTTTGGCTGACTTAGGTTACGTTACGCCTTTAGACGTCTTGTAATCTAAGTTCCAGTCACGTTCCGTACTTTCGGGTCGTGACATGTAGACCCGAGATCGTCATAGAATCTTGTGTGATTCCCACTGTGCTTTGATTTCCACCTTACCACGTCCAAGAGGGCGTGCAAAACGGTGGTTTTTGGGTACAGTCCCGAATCACATGGAGGCAATGAGCGATAGGAGGGGATTCGTCTCTCCCGGTATAGGGAGTTGATGTTGCGCTGTGTTCGATTGCCTATAACCGGAAATCCATGGCCAGGGTTGCTGAGATTTACTGGTAAGTGTTATTAGTAGTTTCTCGAACTGTTATAGACCTCATATCGACATGACTTATCGAGCTACTGGGGTCTGACGTTTACCACCCCTAGGCGAGATATGCGACATATCAGGCGATCAGACCGGACTGTGCGGTAAGTGTTACTGGTTGGATTCACAGGAGTGTGAGCGGGCTTGCTCGTCGATCTTCTGATCGCTCAATACCCGGGTGGCCGTTACGTTTAGCATACCGCTTGCGGCTTGTGGGTATTTGATATGATCATCACCTGCTGCCGGCGTATTGACGAGTCTTTAGAGTCCTACACAGAGGTTTCCTGGCTCAAGCGAAACGAAATAGGAGCGCATATGAGATATGTGCGAGACTGAAAATAATACCAGTATATGATACTGTATTCGATTCTCGCGATTTGTGACATTGATCGGTTATATGCGATATAGCCGGGTTATCGGATCAAGTGTTGATTCGATAAGTTGTTACTATTGATATTAGTCGGTTATATATGATATGTCCGGATCATTAAGTCAAGTGTTGATTTAATGATTTAATGTATAATTATATATTTGATATATCACTTTACATTAACTAATATTGGTTCACTTAAGATGTTTTTCTCACTTGTTTGTGCACATTGTATATGTGATATATTTTTTTGCACAAGTTTGTATCATGTTTGATGATACATACAAACTTGAGTGTATGTTTGAATTAAACCATGGTTAATTAATGGTTAGGGTTTCATTTGCTTTATTTGCTTATTCATTTATTTATTTATTTATCCATTTTAGAAAGAAATAAAATGGTGGCTAACTTTGGATTTTCTTTGAAGCTTCATGAAGCTTTGAAATGGTTGACCATTTTGTTTCTTTCCTTAACCCTAACCATTCACTTAAACCTTGGTTTATTCTCTACACTTAACCATGGTTGATAAAATGATAAGAATGACTTTATTTCCAATTTCATTATTCTTATCATATTATCTTCTTCTTCTTCTTCTTCTTCTTCTTCTTCTTCATGAAGAAAGAAGCTTGCTAGCTTCAATGGTGATTTGAGAAAAAGAGTGAGAAATCCAATTCTAAGTGAACCCATTTCCTATTTCTTCATCCTCTACCACTTGCCATGTAGTATAGGGTGTTTTCTTCACAAGTTTCATGACTTGGTGAAATTGGAGCTTGATCTTGAGTTGCCTCGACGTAGATCATCTTCGGCATCGAAGTCGACGACCTAGCCCGCCCATTTCTCCGATGAAGCCGACGCTAGAGCCCGGGATCCGATGATCTCAGCGAGGGGACATCATCACGGAGCTATTGAGGTGGAGGACCGGATCTACAAAGGTTGTAATTCCGTTCACTCTTAGTTAAGTTGTTAACTAGTTGCATGTTTCGCCTAATCTCTAGTCGCATGTTTCGCCTAATCTCTAGTCAACGATCGCATTAGGGTTTCTCGGCACCAGAAATTTTTGAATTTGGCATGGTTGATGCCTTGTGAGACCTCATTAGTGTGCCTAGGAACCCTACAGTGGTATCAGAGCCTAGCTAGAGCCTTAGGCGATGCGTAGACGGAGTTAGAAACCCGATCGAAACCGAAACCCTAATCCATGACCCCTCTCTGTACATTTTTGAAAATTGTGGATTTTTCTGAATTAAAAATACCTGAAAAATTCAGCAGGAAAATATAAGAATAGTGGTGAAAAAAGAACCCTTAATTCGGACATTCCACCGCGGAACCGCGGCAATAGCCTGCTTGGGCCGCGGTTCCCCAACCGTACAGAGGAGTTAGGCAATATTTTTTGCACCATAATTCCTATTTCTGTGATTTATATTTTATGGGTATTTTTTTATGACTCAAGAGTTGAGTGTTCTGGGGTTGTATTAGGGACTCGGAGATTCGATCGGATTATTTAACTTTGTTTACTGTGTTTTTCTGGGTATCTAAAGAACATGTTAAAAAGTTCGACCGGATATAAATACCCACTTTTTCCCCTGTCGGGAAATTTCCAAGTGTTGGATCTTTCCGTGGTTTAATAACGTTCTAAGTAGTGCAAGTAACGCGATGGTCTCTCTAGAAGACAACAAACCTTAACTCGATTATGTGACCGTCTTGAACTGCCCTTTGAACCTTAGGGTTTGGGACAGTACGGCGTGCCACATGTGAGGTGTTGGCTTGACCCTTCTACGGCTGGACCGTTGGTACTGAGGCATGAACTGGATGTTTTTAAACCTATTTCATGTGTTGATTTGTTTCGGGAAAACTTGGGTGTTTGAATGTTCGATCGGAAAGTTTAACATTTTCTATTTATCTGGAATGGGATACAATACTTGGAATCCACAAGTAGTTATGAGATAACTGATATGAATGTTATAAGCATAGCACTTTAGTCTCACTTGATCGGTTGCCACGGAATTTTGATGCGATCAAAAGTCCGTCGCAATCACGTAGCGTACGCGGATACTCGCTGGGTAAACTTAATAGACAGCCTCACCCCATAGCCCCGACCAAGTGACTATAGGAGAACCCCATCGCCGAAAGCATCCGTTCGGGTGCTCGCGGCAGCAGTGTTCCGCCTTGGTGCACTTTGTCGACGGCGTCGGGGGTGCGGCCGCCTACTGAAGTTTGCGAGGTGCATTCAATCAGGATGTCGGGAATCCTGTTGAATTGCCCGACTTGATATTGAAAAGTGTTTTCGATAATGGGACTAAAATGCGGGGTTTATAATTGTTAGGCATGCGATATCTAAGGAATTCATTTGATTAGGAATGCGATGTCTGAGGAGGTTGCGGATTCCAACTGTTGTAGTTTTACACTTTCTTTTCTGTGACCGTAAGTGTAATATGTGATATCGCCGGTTTCGTTGCTATATGTCAACGACAATTGGGATACGCTTGTTTACTTACGTTGATGACATGTGATGTTATGTGTTACTGGATATGTTATATTGGATCGTCGTGTTTGAATAGCCGGGTTTTTTTTATGTGAGATGAGTGTTTTTCATTTTCATTCATGTAAAAACTTGTATGTAATATTCTTTTATTGGGGCACTTCCAGGTTGCGGAAGATGTCACCCTTTTGTATATTATTTACTTTTCCGCACTAGGATAGACCCAAGGAGGGGAGCACAAGTGACCGGGTTCTAGGGTCCAATGGGAGACCAACTCGAGGAGCCGAGTTCGGGTCTCCTAACTCTAGAATTGGTAGGGTTGCTTGCCGCTCTCGTAGGGGTCTAGGGGTATGGGTTTGGCTATTCATCACGACCGTGGAATCCGTGTTTTATACTGGCACGTATTGAAAACATGGACGTCCTAGTATATCCAATATTTCATATATGATTTTTCTGCTGCGATATCTGTGATGTGATCATGTGATGTTCTGTGATAGATACTATATATAGTATATACGATATTTTATATAGACGTTACTTATGTTTTACACCCGCGCTAGCCCTGCCCCGCTCTGCCGTTAGTTACCTAACCTAACGGTGCACGAGGGGACATCGAGGCGATGCGGATGGCATAAGTGTACGTCGTATTTATCTGTGATGTTTAGGTGTTTTAAATGATGGGACTTCATTATTGTGATTAATGAAAGAAGAAGAAACCTAAAGATGTTGTGGAATCGAATTTCAAAATAAAACAGGTAGCTACAGTTCTTGCTTTGCATCGCGGTGTTCCTTGTAGAACATCCTGCACCTTATTCGATAAGGAAAGGACCGAGATCGCTTCACCGGGAGTGACTCCTTTAGCAATAACTGGCAGATGCTACAACCCTCAGTTTGTCTTTTGATTGCTTCTATAGTTTCTGCTTTGCACAGCGATATATATGATATATCCTGCACCTCATTCGACGAGGAAAGGGCCGACGATCCCTTCACCGGGAGTGACCCCTTTAGCAAAACTAGAAGAAGCCTCAAAAACACTCCATTTTAAAATCATTTGATTCTACAACGATATCAAGTTCATTAAGCAATAGGTTTTCAGAAAAACCTGTCGTAGCCCTCCGTCATTTCAGATAAGTAGTAGTTAGTATTCGTGCTGCGTTTGTTGTCCTTTGTCAAGGCGTAGTGTGCGGTAGCTGACTGGTGCTTATCTGCTTATGCATATGATGCAGATTGGGTTAGAGCAGTCGTGCGGCCTTGTTGGCCTTTGTCAAGGATCGTGCGGGTGGGTTTAATTCAATCAGGAAATGATGGGTTGAACTTGACTAGCTTCCTATGGTTTGTTGGCCTTTGTCAAGGTCATAGGAGGTTAGGGGCAAAATATTATCGGGAATTTCAAGTGTTGAAATTTGCAATGAGATTGCATACCTTCTATGAGATAGTTGGATCCCGATACCCACTGCGAGTAATTGTTACTCCTGGGAGAGTTTTACACACTACAATTAGCCGATCAAGTAGGTGTCTAGAAAGGTGTTAACGAGGTTACGCCTCTGGGAAAACGAGGTTTACATTAATTAGGTTCGTGCGAAAGCACGGGGGACCTCCCTCAAAGTACCGACACTGGCCTGGCTGAAAGATTAGCGAACTTGTAGTGTGTAATTAATCCCAGCTAGTCTTTCCTTTTAGGGTTTGAAGAAAGATTTGATAAAAAACAGTGGGAACCATCCTGATTAGATAAAATAATAACCAATCTATTCTTGCAAGAGCGCACGCTGAGTGTTTTCTTCTCTCTCTCTCCAGGTAGCGACCATATCACGCCTTAATCAAGATAATAATACGGATAATTGACCGAACCCGCTTGTCATACTGAGCTGGGGAACATTGGTCCCGCTCCAACTTATAATTATTATAAGACAGAGCAGGAAATTGGGGAATACAGGATTTCCCGTGCCGCCCAAACGAAGAAAGTGCATATGATGCATCTCCTTCGGGTGTGTTCATTACAAAGAACTGTTTCTCAGTATCCTCTGCATCCTGGGTATTTGATACCGGATCAGGATCCCAGATATGTAATCTGTTACATAGGGCTACAGAAAGGTAGAGAACTGAGAACGGGTGATAAGTTTCATGAGACAGAAAACGGGGCAAGTGTTGCAGCCAAGTTTGTTGGTCATTGTCACCCTGTATTACGAATACATTGATTCTGAACAAATGTTATTAGATACCGAACCTGATATACAAAATCATATCAGTCTCTTTATCAGTAAAGAAATGATAAAAATTTTTATTGTTGGATAATGTTTTGAACATTTCCTATATCAAAAGTTGATCGGATTAGGCACGTTATCTAAAAGCATTAATGTTCTAAATCAAACTACAGTTCCTAGTATACAGAACACACACAAGAGGAAGAGTTCAGAAATGAACGAATCCTTCTTGAGGCATTGTAGACTAGGTCATATCTGTTAGTGTATATGCCTTAGAGGCCATTACTGTATCATACTAGTTTGTATATTACTTAATGGAAGCTTGGGATATTCACCTTATATAAACAATCTTGCTCAATATAGTAGTATGCTACTTGGTTTGTTTCTACTTCAATGTGTACATGTGTTTATTTTGCGATATCACCTATACGCATTAGTGGAGCCATTAGGATCTTTGCTTGATTACCAGCGTTGTGATGGCAGTCACACTAGTGGGGGCTGGGTAATCTATAAGCACATCCTTATACAGGTCCCTAGTCGCAGGACTATCGAGACAGGGCATCGATACTCCGGAGTAGACTAGCGTATGCGCTTCTCATCCCAGTGTGGGAGATGGTCTGTCCCACAGCCATCAGTACGTCGTACTGGAGATAGTATACGGGTGCTCGTTAGGTTACGAGTACACTGGACAGGACTCGTCGGGAACTGAAAGGTTGGTATTATACCTATCGTCAGTTATCAGTTCCCAGGTGACATGAGTACAGCTTAGTCCGCTGACTTGACACTGGCACTTCGCCTCGAGTGTGTTCCCACTGTACTTTGACTACTACCCTACCACGGCTCAAAGGAGTCGTGCAAACAGGTAGTAGTTGGGTGCAGTCCCGAAGCACTTGGAGGCAGTACCGGTTAGACAGGATTCGTCTCTCCCGGTATTGGGGGTTGACATCGCGCTGTGTCTAGGAGAGCCATTACACGAGTAGTCCCTGGCCAGGGCAAGCGAGATATACTGGTAGGCTTCCATTGTTATCTCAGGGTGTTTTGGGCTTCACTCCGACACGACTTGTACCGCTATTAGGGGACTGACGTTTTACTGCCCCCTAGGCCTGACATGCGATGTATCAGACGAACAGACCGGACTGTACGGAGAATGTCACATTCAGACTCAGTAGGAGTTCAGATGGGGTTCACCTCGTCAGCCTTCTTGTCGGCATCTACCTGGGGACCGTTACGCACAGCTAGTGCCGCTTGCGGTCTGTGGTTAAACCCACTGCCAGCGTAGTGTCGAGTCTTTAGAGTCCCACACAGAGGGTATTCGCCTCTGGGCAAAACAGAGTAGAGGTCGCATGGTTTTGCGACAGGGTTCGTTCTCATCCGCGCACTTGTGCACGTTTGGAGTCCGGACGGATTTTACTGGCTGGCTCTGGTTTGAGCCAGATGCTGGTATATGTTTTGGGGTTGCTTTTATATCTCGGTATTCTTGTTCCTCGGAACGAGAATGCAGGTGTGTATGCACAGTTGCTTGAGGCGGAGGATGAGGTATTTCATTAGGGTTTCGGAACGGGTGCGTTTGCACAGTTGACAGTCGTCATTTTCCAAACCCTAATAGATTTATGAAATATCAATTAATAATAGTAATTAAATGAAATATTGTTATGGTTGATTTTGTTGACTTGTTGACCATGGTTGACTTGTTGACCATGGTTGAATGTTGACCACCATCATGCTTTGAAAGGATTCTCCTTGATTCATGCTTACACTCATTTATTGAAAGTTATGATAGTGGTCATTCCAAATACAACCATCAACTATTTCATTTTTGATTTATTATTATTAATTTGATAATTCCTTTTCTTTTATGTTATGGTTGCAAAAGAAAAGAGCTCATTCTATCATAATCATTCTCTCTCCTCACTTCATCTTCTTCTTCCTCAAGCTCAAGGTGATTCCTTCTCATGTGTTGAGAATCTCTCACCTTGAAAAGAAAACAACCCCTAGACACTCTCTACTCACTCTAGGATCAAGGGTTTAGCAAGCCGGAGATTCTAGTTCACTCAAAGTTCGAGGAAGAGCCCGAAGGTTGAACCCTCAGGTGGATCCATCTTCGACGGAAGAAGGCGACGAGGAAAGAACCATCAACCTCTACAAAGTTTGAAGAAGAAGGAGTTCAAGTTTAGGTATAACCATCTTTCCGAGTAGCTAACTCTCTTTAGCTTGTTTGCTAGTTATAGTTTAGGAAAAGATCCCGACTTTGTTAGTCCATGTTGCCCCATGCGCTAAAAATTTGATTTTTATACCGTTTCCGCCTCCCCGCAAGAACCGGGGGTCGCAACGTGGACTTACAGTGGTATCAGAGCCTAACTAAACTTAAACTAGCTTGGTAGTGAAGTGTAACGAAGTTCGGAACCGAAAAATCCAAAATCCAAACTTTTACAAAACCCTAGTTTCTGTTAAAAATTTTTCTGGTCAAAACAAGATTTGTTATACACCTAAAATCGGCTCAGGGTTTTGTGAGAACACCCAAGAAAAACGATCTCATGATTCCCTTAAAGCGCCGCGGTTCCGCGGCAATAGGTGGCTTAGGCCGCGGAACCGCCGCCGTTTTGTTTCCTCTTGTGATCGTTTTTAGTGCAGTGTTCTTCTGGTAGGATTTTGGGATTTTTAAAATATATTATATGTGCCCAGATTTTCCAGAACAGAAATTTACTTTTGGGGTCCTATAATTCCGTATTTTTTTCCGAACTTCACTGCACTTTGACTATGATGGTTATATCTGTGATGTTTGAATGTATTGAACGTCGGCCAATCGCTATAAGTCGATTAGTCGGGGTTATACATCTCTGTGATCTGTGTTTGATATTGGAATGTGTATATGAATGTGTTGGACTGTCGCGGGTGAATAGCCGGGGTGGATGTGAGATGAGCTTTTGTTTTTCTTTCATTCATTTGTAAATGTAAATTGATGTAATAATATTATTTGTATGGCCGCACAACCGGGTCGGGGTTGTAGCCGTCATTGTATAATTCTTTTTACTGTTTTTGCTCCTAGGATAGACCCATGGAGGGGTGCACAAACTACCGGGTTCTTGGCGGGTAGTTTGCCGCACCCGTAGGGGTCTTGGGTGGGGTATTTGCTATTCACCGCGACCGTGTAATCCGCTTTTCGTTGCAGGCTCGAACGGATTGCGGATTGCTAGTATATCCAATGTATTCATCTGTGATCTGTAATGTCTATCATTGCTTTATATTTAGGCGTTGCTTATGTTTTACAGCCGCGCTAGCCCAGCCCCCGCTCTGTCGTTAGTTAAGTAACCTAACGAGTGATGACAGGACCCCGTGGCGAATGCGAATGGCATAAGCGTACTTCATATTTTGGTTGTTTTCTGCAATGGTAGGATTAAATGATGGGACGCATTAAAAGAACTAATGCAAGAATATCACGCATTAAAAGAACTAATGCAAGATAATAAACCAAGTTAAAGTCGTTGGAACACTTTCGAAAACCCACTCGGTTCTTTTCAAAACTAACTTTTAAATGCGGAGCTTGAGCCACTCCTTCTAAAAGCTATCTCGTTCCATCGATTATATCAAGTTCACTACGTTCACGGTTTTACCAAAACCATTCGTAGCCCTCCGTCGTTTCACATAAATAGTCAATAGTATTCAAGCTGTGTTTGTTGGCCAAAGTCAAGGCATAGTGATTGGTAGCTATTGGATATTCATGTGCAGCATAGATAGATGCGTTGATTTGGAACAGTCGTACTGCCTTGTTGGCCAAAGTCAAGGGTATGTACGGGTGGATTCAAATTAACCTGGAGAACGACGGGAAGAACTTGACATGTGACTTATGATTTGTTGGCCAAAGTCAAGGTCATAAGAGCATGGGGCAAAAATCCACATCGGGAGTTTCATAAGTACTGAAACTTGCTAGATTTGCATACCATTTGGAGTGTGATGATTATGGTAGAATTCCTTCATTTTCGTCACGCAATAATATTTGGATCCCGATCCTACTGTGAGTATATGCTACTCCTCGGGAAATTTCTCACTAAACGATCAATGCTATAAACCTAGTAGGTGCCTAGAAAGGTGTTAGCGGGGCTACGCCCCCAGGGAAAAGAGGTTCTTAAATTAAGGAACTTCGCGAAAGCGTTGGAAAACCTCCCTCGAAGTACCGACACTGGCCTGGCTGAACGGTTAAGCAAGTATTGTGCGGTGGGTTTGATCCCGGCTAATTCTTCCTTTGTGGTTTGAGGAGGGATTCGAGAGACAGTGGGAGCCATCCTGTTTAGACAAATTAAAAACCATTCTAAACTTGCAAGAGCATCGTGCTAAAGTGTTTCTTCTCTCCCCCCTGCAGCGACCAAATTCGAAATGACTGGACTTAAGTTACTTCTAGATAAAAACATACTGACAGGGCCAAACTACAAAGATTGGCTCAGGAGTGTCAAAATGGCAATCACTTACGACAAGCTGGGGTATCTTCTTACCACCAAAGCTCCCCCCGTCCCAGGTCCCACCTCCAGCGTCGCGGATAAGGAAATCCGTAAGACTTGGGAGATTGATTGCGCGAAGGCCAGGTGCCTCGTGCTTGCCTCTATGGACAACGATCACCAGAGGAGGCACGAGAATATGGACTTGGAGTCCATATTTCTCCATACAAAAGAACTGTATGGAGAGAAGTCTCGTATCGCAAGATACGAAGTGTCGAAGAAGTTATTTTCGACAAAGTTGGCCGTCGGATCATCGGTAGCGGACCACGTGCTTAAGATGATTGGCTACACTGAGGAGCTCGCAGAACTTGGGACCACGTTGGACAGTGAACTCTATACGGATTTAATTCTCCAGTCCCTTCCATCCACTTACGCCCAGTTTATACTGAACTTCAACTTACAAGAAAAGGAAGTTGAACTTTCAGAACTCCTCAACATGCTGAGGAGCGCAGAGGGCACCCTACAGAAGGGTAGGGAAACACCCGCTTTGTTTGTAGGAGGATCTTCTTCCTCTAGGTCCAAGGCGAAAGCCAAGGGAAAGAGGAAGAAAGCCCCCGCCAAACCAAGAGGCGGTGTTAGTGAAGTGGGTACGAAGGGAAAGGAAAAGGCAACAAAGATAGCGGGGAAGCTTGTGGGTAAAGAGGAATGCTTCTATTGTCACAAGAGTGGACACTGGAAGAAAGATTGCAGGGCTTGGAAGGCCAGGACACAGGAACTAAAGCAGGTTGCGGCTTCAGCTTCAGGTGTGTATGTTATTGAGAACTGTCTTTCTATAAACTCTACTTCCTGGGTATTGGATACCGGATCAGGATCTCATATCTGTAATTCTTTGCAGGCGTTGAGAAACCGTAGGTTTTTGAAGGCAGGTGACATGACCCTCAGAGTTGCGAACGGAGCTAGCATGGATGCTAAAGCCGTGGGGGACTATCACCTGGGAATGTCAGATGGACATGTTTTGGTTTTGCTTAATTGCTTTTTTGTACCCAACGCAACTTGTAATATCATTTCTGTATCTTTGGTTTCTAAAGAAGGTTATGAATTTGCGTTTGTAAGTAATGTTGTAAACATTCACCTTAATCAAGTTCTGATTGGGTCAGGTACACTGAGCAATGGTATATACGTATTAAACCAACCACAGATTTTCAATGTCCATACACACAAAAGAAAGTCTCCAGATATCAATCAGACTTTCTTATGGCATTGTAGACTGGGTCACATCAATGAGAGAAGGTTGACTAAGTTACATACAGAAGGATATTTGGATCCGTTCGAATATCAATCGTATGCCACTTGTCAATCCTGTCTCAAAGGAAAGATGACAAAGACTCCGTTCACTGGACACGGAATAAGAGCGAGCGAGCTCTTGGGACTCGTACACAGCGACGTGTGCGGTCCAATGTCTACACATGCGTGAAGCGGTTATTCTTACTTCATTACTTTTACGGATGATTTTTCTAGGTACGGTTATGTCTTCTTAATGAAACATAAGTCCGAAGCCTTTGAAAAGTTCCAGGAATATAAGAATGAAGTAGAAAAACAAACCGGCAAAAGTATCAAGATTCTAAGATCGGATCGAGGTAGAGAATACTTAAGTGCCGAGTTCCTGAATTATTTAAAAGAGAACGGAATTCTCTCTCAGCTTACTCCTCCATACACTCCGCAACACAACGGTGTATCGGAGAGACGGAACCGAACCCTATTGGATATGGTACGGTCCATGATGAGTAACGCTGAGTTACCGCGATCCTTCTGGGGGTATGCGCTAGAATCAGCTGCGTACCTTTTGAACCGGGTTCCTACTAAGACTGTGCCTACTACACCATATGAGATGTGGTGTGGGAAGAGGCCCCATCTCAGTCACATTAAGACTTGGGGATGTCCAGCTTTTGTTAAAAAGCAGCATGCGGACAAGCTCGAGGCACGCTCAGTACAGTGTAAATTCGTGGGATATCCAAAGAACTCCAAGGGATATTTCTTCTACTGTGAAGAGGAACAAAAAGTTCTTGTTTCTCGTCATGCCTACTTCTTGGAAACTGAGTTTTTGGAAAACCAGATAAGTGGGAACACAGTAGAACTGGACGAAATTCCAGAACCACGAGCTATTACTGAAAGCTTAGTAGAACCAGAGGGTTCAAATGAACAGGACATTCCTACGCCGCTCCGCAGGAGTAGTAGGCAGTCTCATCCGCCCGAGAGATACTACGGTTTTCTCATAGACGGGGATAGAGAGGATTGCATCATAGATTATGATGAGCCTACTAGCTTCCAGCAGGCCGTTCAGAGCGTTGACTCGGTAAAATGGCTGGATGCAATGAGGACCGAAATGGAGTCCATATACACCAACAAAGTATGGACGTTGGACATTGCTCCAGACGGGGTAAAACCCGTAGGATGCAAGTGGATCTTCAAAAGGAAGATTGGTGTAGATGGACAGGTTGAGACCTATAAAGCTAGACTTGTAGCAAAGGGATTCCGTCAAAGACCTGGCTTGGACTATGACGAAACCTTTTCTCCAGTGGCTATGCTGAAATCCATTCGGATCCTTCTTGCCATTGCTGCCTTCCACGATTATGAGATTTGGCAGATGGACGTAAAAACCGCTTTTCTAAATGGAAATTTAGAGGAGTGTGTCTATATGGATCAGCCAGAGGGTTTCATTCAGAGTGGGAGCAGCGGAAAGGTGTGCAAGTTGCTTAAGTCCATCTATGGACTAAAGCAGGCATCGCGGAGTTGGAACATCTGTTTTGATGAGACGGTCAAGGAATTTGGCTTTATCAAAAATCCAGATGAACCGTGCATCTATAGTAGATTTGTAGCGAGAACTGTAGTATTCCTTGTTTTATACGTGGATGACATTCTCTTAATAGGAAATGACATTCCTATGCTACAATCTGTCAAGGGTTTCTTGTCACACAGGTTCTCCATGAAAGACCTGGGTGATGCCTCTTACATCCTGGGGATCCGGATCCATCGTGATAGATCCAAGAGGATATTAGGACTTTCACAGTCCAGGTACATCGACACCGTGCTGAAAAGATTCAGTATGGAAGATTCCAAGCGCGGTAACCTACCGGCTTGTCACGGGATCACCCTCTCTAAAGAGATGTCTCCCAAGAGTGATTTGGAGAGGGATCGCATGTCTATTATACCCTACGCTTCTGCGGTAGGCTCTATAATGTATGCGATATTGTGTACCAGACCGGATGTAGCTTATGCACTGAGTGTAGTAAGCCGGTATCAGTCAAACCCTGGGGAGAAACACTGGATAGCAGTAAAGAACATTCTCAAGTACCTGAGAAGGACTAAGGAGATGTTCTTGGTGTATGGCGGAAAAGACCTCCAGATCGAGGCCTTTGCTGACTCCAGCTTCCAGAGTGACAAGGATGATTCCAAGTCCATGTCGGGTTTTGTCTTTACCCTCAATGGAGGGGCGGTGTGTTGGAAGAGTTCCAAACAGGAAACCGTTGCAGACTCGACTATGGAAGCGGAATACATCGCTGCATCTGATGCCGCAAAAGAAGCTGTCTGGATGAGGAAGTTCTTGAAAGAACTTCAGGTGGTTCTGTCCATTGTTGACCCAATACCTCTGTATTGCGACAACAACTGGGCTATAGCTTTAGCGAAGGAACCCAGGTCCCATCAGAGATCCAGGCACATCTTGAGGCGGTATCACCTGATCAGGGAGATCGTGGATCGCAAGGAGATCGAGGTTCGGAGGGTTGCTTCAGAAGAAAACACTGCAGATCCATTCACCAAGGCCCTACCCCAGACTCAGTTCGAGCGGCTGATCGAGATGATAGGTCTTCGATACCCCAGTACATGGCCTTAGCGCAAGTGGGAGATTGTTAGTGTATATGCCCTAGAGGCCATTACTGTATCATACTAGTTTGTATATTACTTAATGGAAGCTTGGGATATTCACCTTGTATAAACAATCTTGCTCAATATAGTAGTATGCTACTTGGTTTGTTTCTACTTCAATGTGTACATGTGTTTATTTTGCGATATCACCTATACGCATTAGTGGAGCCATTAGGATCTTTGCTTGATTACCAGCGTTGTGATGGCAGTCACACTAGTGGGGGCTGGGTAATCTATAAGCACATCCTTATACAGGTCCCTAGTCACAGGACTATCGAGACAGGGCATCGATACTCCGGAGTAGACTAGCGTATGCGCTTCTTATCCCAGTGTGGGAGATGGTCTGTCCCACAGCCATCAGTACGTCGTACTGGAGATAGTATACGGGTGCTCGTTAGGTTACGAGTACACTGGACAGGACTCGTCGGGAACTGAAAGGTTGGTATTATACCTATCGTCAGTTATCAGTTCCCAGGTGACATGAGTACAGCTTAGTCCGCTGACTTGACACTGGCACTTCGCCTCGAGTGTGTTCCCACTGTACTTTGACTACTACCCTACCACGGCTCAAAGGAGTCGTGCAAACAGGTAGTAGTTGGGTGCAGTCCCGAAGCACTTGGAGGCAGTACCGGTTAGACAGGATTCGTCTCTCTCGGTATTGGGGGTTGACATCGTGCTGTGTCTAGGAGAGCCATTACACGAGTAGTCCCTGGCCAGGGCAAGCGAGATATACTGGTAGGCTTCCATTGTTATCTCAGGGTGTTTTGGGCTTCACTCCGACACGACTTGTACCGCTATTGGGGGACTGACGTTTTACCGACCCCTAGGCCCGACATGCGATGTATCAGACGAACAGACCGGACTGTACGGAGAATGTCACATTCAGACTCAGTAGGAGTTCAGATGGGGTTTACCTCGTCAGCCTTCTTGTCGGCATCTACCTGGGGACCGTTACGCACAGCTAGTGCCGCTTGCGGTCTGTGGTTAAACCCTCTGCCAGCGTAGTGTCGAGTCTTTAGAGTCCCACACAGAGGGTATTCGCCTCTGGGCAAAACAGAGTAGAGGTCGCATGGTTTTGCGACAGGGTTCGTTCTCATCCGCGCACTTGTGCACGTTTGGAGTCCGGACGGATTTTACTGGCTGGCTCTGGTTTGAGCCAGATGCTGGTATATGTTTTGGGGTTGCTTTTATATCTCGGTATTCTTGTTCCTCGGAACGAGAATGCAGGTGTGTATGCACAGTTGCTTGAGGCGGAGGATGAGGTATTTCATTAGGGTTTCGGAACGGGTGCGTTTGCACAGTTGACAGTCGTCATTTTCCAAACCCTAATAGATTTATGAAATATCAATTAATAATAGTAATTAAATGAAATATTGTTATGGTTGATTTTGTTGACTTGTTGACCATGGTTGACTTGTTGACCATGGTTGAATGTTGACCACCATCATGCTTTGAAAGGATTCTCCTTGATTCATGCTTACACTCATTTATTGAAAGTTATGATAGTGGTCATTCCAAATACAACCATCAACTATTTTATTTTTGATTTATTATTATTAATTTGATAATTCCTTTTCTTTTATGTTATGGTTGCAAAAGAAAAGAGCTCATTCTATCATAATCATTCTCTCTCCTCACTTCATCTTCTTCTTCCTCAAGCTCAAGGTGATTCCTTCTCATGTGTTGAGAATCCCTCACCTTGAAAAGAAAACAACCCTTAGACACTCTCTACTTACTCTAGGATCAAGGGTTTAGCAAGCCGGAGATTCTAGTTCACTCAAAGTTCGAGGAAGAGCCCGAAGGTTGAACCCTCAGGTGGATCCATCTTCGACGGAAGAAGGCGACGAGGAAAGAACCATCAACCTCTACAAAGTTTGAAGAAGGAGTTCAAGTTTAGGTATAACCATCTTTCCGAGTAGCTAACTCTCTTTAGCTTGTTTGCTAGTTATAGTTTAGGAAAAGATCCCGACTTTGTTAGTCCATGTTGCCCCATGCGCTAAAAATTTGATTTTTATACCGTTTCCGCCTCCCCGCAAGAACCGGGGGTCGCAACGTGGACTTACAATATCAATGCGACCCGACTGGCTGAAGTTACATTTTAGATGCATATTTAAATCAGTTTGAATTTACATCTTGTGAAAACTTGCCGGTCATGTCACAAAGATAAGATACCATAGCTCTGTTTACTGGAAATAGAGAAAGAGTTAGTGAACTCTTGGGATGATACATGTTGATGTATGTAGATCCCCTGTCTACACATGCCAAGACCGGTTCTTTGTACTTCATTACATTCTCTGATGTTCTCTCAAGATTCAGACAAATGTTCCTGTTGAAACACAAGTCCTAACCTTTTAAGATATTCACAGAATATAAGTTAGAAGTAGAGAACCAAAACGGGTATAAGTATTATGTCCTATGATGAGATCAGGGAGGAGAATACTTGAGCACGGAATTCCTGGACTATTCTAAAGGAGAATGAGATTCTCTCTCAGCATTACTCCTCCGTATACACCATAGCACGATAGTATATCGGGGCGGAGCAATAGCACCCTATGTGATATGGTGTGCTCTATGATGAGTACTACTGAGTTTCCTATTTTCCTTTTGGGAGTTATGCACTTGAGAAGCTGCATACCTATTGAATAGGGTTCAAATCAAATCAGTTGCCTACCACTTCATTAGTGATATGGAAAGGGAAGAGCCTATATCTTAAGTTAGTAAGATTTGGGGTTGTCCAGCCTATGTCTGAAAAGCAAAATCCGGACAAGCTCGAGGCAAGATCTGTTATGTAGAACTGGAAATGTTCCAGCTATACAAACTGCAGCTGATGATTTGATAGAACCAAAGGATTCAGTAGATTCCAACGAACCTCAGCCTCTCCGCCGATCTAGTAGGGTTCCTCACCCACCTGAGAGTTACTTCGGTTTCGCTATGACAGTGGGAGCAAGAATTGCATCATGAGATGATGACCCAACTAGTTTCGAGCTGGCCATCAGGAGTGAGACTCTGTAAGAATGGCTGGATGTTTATCGATCTGAGATGGAATCCTTATACACCAACAAAGTATGGACTTTGGTTGCTATATATGAAGGGTTAAATCCCCATCAGGAGCAAGTATATCTTGAGAAGATTACTTGGTGTAGATGGAAAAGTTGAGACTTTCAAAGCTAGACTTGTTAAAGGTTTTCGTCATCGACCAGGCGTGGATAATGATGAAACCTTTTTCCAGTGGCTATGCTTAAGTCCATCCAGATCCTACTTGCCACGGCTACATACCATGACTACGATATCTGGCGGTTGGGTGCCATGACTGCTTTTCTAAATGATGTTTTAGAAGAGTGCGTCTATAAGTACACAGCCAGTGGGCTTCGTAGATAGTGGGAGCAGTGGAAACGTGTGCAAGATGTTTTATGTGATGAAACAGGCATCGCGGAGTTGGAACATCTGTTTTGATGAGTTAGTCAAACAGTTTGACATCATCGAATTGGTAGATGAACCTTGTATATACAAAAAGGTAGTAGGGAGTTTAGTCGTGATCCTAGTAGAGTACGTGGATGACATACTCTTGATAGGGAAGGAGTTTCCTATGCTACGCTCGGTCAATCTCCGCTTATCACAATGATTCTCCATATAGGATCAAAGTGATACCTACTAAATCCTGGGTTTTCGATCTATGAGATAGATCTAATTGGATATTAGGATACTCACTAGTTGTAGTGAGATGGTATCAATTGGTCCTGGGGAGAATCACTGGTAGGGTTTCAGGGTGATAAGGATGACTGAAAGTCAGTGACAGACATTGTCTTTACCCTCAGAAAAAGGGACGGTATGTTGGAAGAGTTCCAAGCTAGATTCCATGGCATACTAGATGATAAAGGCTGGATACATCGCTACTTAAGATGCTACCAAAGAGGCAGTCTGGATGTATATTTGTTCATGAGATGAACTTAGTTCCTTCCATTGTGTGACAATGGAGTTGTGGCTTATGCCAAGGAACGTCCGTCCCATCAGTGATCCAGACATATTCTAAGGCAGTGTCACCTGATCGTGGAGATGGTTGATCTCCAGGGGATCGAGGTTAGGAGAGTAGGCTCAGAGGCAAACACGGCGGATCCACTCACAAAGGCCTTTTCCCAGAGAGAGACTATTATGGGATGGTTGAGTATGAGATACTACAACCACTGCTACAGATGGCCCTAGTGCAAGTGGGAGATTGTTAGTTATATGTATGCCCTAGAGGCCATTACTGTACATAGGATGTATATTGTAGTGGATGCTTGGACATATATAGGGAGGACTTTCTTGCTCGACATGATAGTATGCTATCTGGTTACTCTTTACCTTAACGTGTACACAGATTGTCTCTCTGTTACATGTTGGTAAAGCCCTTAGGATGTGTACTTGACTACCTGGACTATGATGCGGATCATACTAATAGGGACATGGTAGTCCATAAGTACATCCTTCAAGGTCCCTAGTCGTGGGTGTATCGAGACGGGGCATCGATATACCAGAGTAGACTAGCGTATACCTTCTCGACCCATACAGATGGGTGATGGATGATCCCATATCCATTGGTGTTTGACATCAGAGATGATATACGGGTGCTCAGTAGAGACCGGGTACACTGGACGGACTCGCCGAGAACTCCCAGATGGTATTATACCTTACGTCAGATGGCAGTTCTCTGGTGACACTGGTACAGGTTAGTCTGTAGACCCGATATCGTTATAGAGTCTTGTATGATTCCCACTGTGCTTTGATTTCCACCTTACCACGTCCAAGAGGGCATGCAAAATGGTGGTTTTGGGTACAGTCCCGAATCACATGGAGGCAATGAGCGATAGGTGGGGATTCGTCTCTCCCGGTATAGGGAGTTGATGTTGCGCTGTGTTCGATTGCTTATAACCGGAAATCCATGGCCAGGGTTGCTGAGATTTACTGGTAAGTGTTATCAGTAGTTTCTCGAACTGTTATAGACCTCATATCGACACGACTTATCGAGCTACTGGGGTCTGACGTTTACCACCCCTAGGCGAGATATGCGACATATCAGGCGATCAGACCGGACTGTGCGGTAAGTGTTACTGGTTGGATTCACAGGAGTGTGAGCGGGCTTGCTCGTCGATCTTCTGATCGCTCAATACCCGGGTGGCCGTTACGTTTAGCATACCGCTTGCGGCTTGTGGGTGTTTGATATGATCATCACCTGCTGCCGGCGTATTGACGAGTCTTTAGAGTCCTACACAGAGGTTTCCTGGCTCAAGCGAAACGAAATAGGAGCGCATATGAGATATGTGCGGGACCGAGAATAATACCAGTATGTGATACTGTATTCGATTCTCGCAATTTGTGACATTGATCGGTTATATGCGATATAGCCAGGTTATCGGATCAAGTGTTGATTCGATAAGTTGTTACTATTGATATTAGTCGGTTATATGTGATATGACCGGATCATTAAGTCAAGTATTGATTTAATGATTTAATGTATAATTATATATTTGATATATCACTTTACATTAACTAATATTGGTTCACTTAAGATGTTTTTCTCACTTGTTTGTGCACATTGTATATGTGATATATTTTTGTGCACAAGTTTGTATCATGTTTGATGATACATACAAACTTGTGTGTATGCTTGAATTAAACCATGGTTAGTTAATGGTTAGGGTTTCATTTGCTTTATTTGCTTATTCATTTATTTATTTATTTATCCATTTTAGAAAGAAATAAAATGGTGGCTAACTTTGGATTTTCTTTGAAGCTTCATGAAGCTTTGAAATGGTTGACCATTTTGTTTCTTTCCTTAACCCTAACCATTCACTTAAACCTTGGTTTATTCTCTACACTTAACCATGGTTGATAAAATGATAAGAATGAGTTTATTTCCATTTTCATTATTCTTATCATATTATCTTCTTCTTCTTCTTCTTCTTCTTCTTCTTCAAGAAGAAAGAAGCTTGCTAGCTTCAATGGTGATTTAAGAAAAAGAGTGAGAAATCCAATTCTAAAGTGAACCCACTTCCTATTTCTTCATCCTCTACCACTTGCCATATAGTATAGGGTATTTTCTTCACAAGTTTCATGACTTGGTGAAGTTGGAGCTTGATCTTGAGTTGCCTCGACGTAGATCATCTTCGGCATCGAAGTCGACGACCTAGCCCGCCCATTTCTCCGATGAAGCCGACGCTAGAGCCCGGGATCCGATGATCGCAGCGAGGGGACATCATCACGGAGCTATGGAGGTGGAGGACCGGATCTACAAAGGTTGTATTTTCCGTTCACTCTTAGTTAAGTTGTTAACTAGTTGCATGTTTCGCCTAATCTCTAGTCAACGATCGTATTAGGGTTTCTCGGCACCGGAAATTTTTGAATTTGGCATGGTTGATGCCTTGTGAGACCTCATTAGTGTGCCTAGGAACCTTACAAAAAGTTGCAGATACCAACACCCTAAGCTACCCAACAGACACCTACAAGCAAAACCCCGGCACCCCAGCCCCTACTCTGGCCGCAATTTGCGGCCAGATGGAATAAACCGGCGGCCAAGAGTGGGAGGTGGGTCCCCGTGCTTTGTGTGTGTGTGTCTGACATGGTCATTATGCTACAGTCTCCTCAATTTTAATCTGAAAGGCTCGGGTCAACAGCAGATTTTAAAGAGGCTAAAAAGTCGATAAATACTCTAAATTACACCAAGTCGAACAAATATAGTATTTTTGTGAAATCTGTGACAAATCTTGGGTTATCTAGTCTCAACAGCACCTAATAAGGCTATTCTAACCATCCAAACCATCATTGCCAAAACTCACCTAAATTACCCAAAACTAGCACTAAAACATATACTAAACACTAACTAAACTAGATAACCATAACTTAGCTAGATAGGAGTTGAGTTAAGGGGTTATACCTCTAGAGATCCTAGATGAAGGAGAAGAGAAGAAGGAGAAGTGTGTTGCTGCTGCTGAAGTGCTGCTGCTACAGCTCCAAGTGCTGCAATTCTTTTGCTACTGCTGCTGTTCTGCTCCAGTGCTGATGCTGTTGCTGTTGTTTTGTGATGGTGTTGCTGTTTTTTTTTTGAGTTGCTGTAGCAGCATCAGCTGAAGTATTTGTTGTGTTGTTGTGGTGTGGTGTTGTGTATATGATGGTGGGGTGTGTGTGTGAGTGAGAGGGAGAGATGCGAGTGAAATGAGAGTGTGAAAGACAAGAAAAAGTGTTGAAGTGAAAAAGGATTAAGACATTACCTTAAAGCCACCTCTCTCTCTCTCCCAATAAATGCTAGCATGCAGAACCATCATATCCCCTCTCTCTCACCACAAGTCAACCCCAATCCTAATCACCCTTAACAAAACCAAAACTAAAAACCCTTAATTGAAACTAATTAACTTAACCAAAAGGTTAAAACCACCATGGTTGTCAAAACATGGTTAACCCACTATGCTCACCTAAACATGGTAACCCTAGACTTAACCTTAGTTAACATGCACAAGTGTGTGCAGTCGAGATAAAATTCTAATAAAATATCCATAAAACCAGATAAATTATTAGAAACCCATTTTGGTAAACTTTTTACCCAAAACCCCATATTAACACACAATTACCACTAAACACCAACTCAGGTGTTACAGTCTTCCCCCCTTAAGAAAATTCGTCCCCGAATTTAAAACATATAACTACGTGTACCTTCAAAAAGATGAAGGAATTTCTTCCGCATCTCTCCCTGGGCTTCCCAAGAGATCTCCTCACCATTCGGGCTGCGCCAAAGAACCTTCATAGACGGCAGGACCTTCGATCGAAGTTTCTTCACCTGCCGATCCAATATCTCTACTGGCTGCACGGTGAATGAAAAGTCGGGCTCAAGCTGAATGGTCTGATGCTGAATCGTGTGGGAAGGGTCATGAAGATATCTGCGTAGCATCGATACGTGAAAGACGGGGTGAACATCTGAAAAGCTGGGTGGAAGAGCCAAATGATATGCAACTGCGCCGACACGCTCGAGAATCTCGAAGGGACCCACGAATCTAGGGCTAAGCTTTCCCTTTCGCCCAAATCGTATCACACCCTTCATCAGAGAGACCCTCAGGAAAACCTGATCGCTAACTGCGAACTCTAGTCTGCGACGGCGCCTGTTTGCATACGATTTCTGCCTGCTCTGAGCTGCTCTCATCCGATCTCGAATCAACTGTACTTTCTCGGTTGTCTCCTGCACGATCTGTGGCCCCAAAATACTGCTCTCGCTCAGCTCGGTCCAACAGACGGGCGATCTACATCTCCTCCCATACAAGGCCTCGAAAGGTGCCATCTGAATAGTATCCTGGAAGCTGTTGTTGTAGGAGAACTCCACCGAAGGTAAATGACGATCCCAGCTACCACCAAAGTCTAAAACGCACGCTCTGAGCATGTCCTCGAGTGTCTGAATAGTCCGCTCTGACTGGCCGTCGGTCTGCGGATCAAATGCTGTGCTGAAACTCAAACGGGTGCCCAATGCCTCCTGAAGTCTCTGCCATAGTCGGCTGGTAAACTGGGTGCCTCGCTCTGATACCAACTTTTTCATGACCCGCGGTGTACGGAACGTGACCGGCACTTAAGTTACGAAACGTCTCAAGACGTCCGTAAAATAAGTAAGCCGAAGCCCAGAAATCAAAACCTGATTCAGAAATAGAGTGAAGGAAAACAAATTTATTTAAAGCAATTTATACCATTAAATCACATCCAGTATTTTTAAAAGCAACATCCCTTTTTCCCAAAAATTCCGGCAGAGTCTCCTTTGTAAAACAGGCCCCCAAACGGGTACAAAACCGGAATATAAATGAATAACATGTAAAATGGCATTCCCAAGCAGGAGCTAGCTCTTCGCCTCAAGGCGGTCATAAATCCCACGCAATGTAAAATAACAATGTGCATAAGTAAGCATGAAAGCACAAGTAAAATAACATGTCGACTCAAGTGAGCTCGACCCCAAATATAACATAAATCCACAAGTCTCACAGTCTCGTCTCTAGGTCAATATACAATAATCCAAATAACTGGTACAGCTGAAATAGTAGATGGAGTACTCTAGATACAATGAATATATAAGGTGGTACAAAATGATAACATAACCCACCTATGAGCAAAAGCCTCGAGACCAAGCAAAAAGGGCAAAAGAAGCTAATGTGTCCGCCGCTACAGTACTGACGGAGCGGACCTGCAGAAAAGCTGTGGCACAATGGGGGTGAGTTTCCTGCTCGTGAGTAATAAATAACATCTACAAAGGCTATCGCATGCATGCACACAAGTATCCTAGCATCTCTAAAACAGATGTGGCAGGGTATACTAGCAGGTATGTATGCAGCATGAATGTACTAGCAGGTATATATGCCACATGAATGTACTAGCAGGTATGTATGCCACATAAATCAACTCATGATCTCCACATGTAAGTATAAGAATCATTCTTTCTTTTTGTTTTGAAACTCTTTTTAAATATCGGCATAATACTCATAGAATCAACAAGAATCTGTGTCCAGCAACGACATCTCAAAACTGTCTCAAATCACATATATCCATGTCATAGTATCTCTGGCCTCAGCCGTCCGGCTGACTCATCTCAAATATCAATATCTCATCATCTCGCGGCCACGGTCGGTATTCTCTGGATATCCGCCGTGCCAAATGAAGTCACCGGTAGGTAATCCATCCCCTGCCAGGCTCAACGCCATCTCCTGCGATCTTCTTGCCCCGGGGTACCTTACCGGGCCCACCATGTACCCGAGACGTTTCGTAAAATAAGTAAGCCGAAGCCCAGAAATCAAAACCTGATTTAGAAATAGAGTGAAGGAAAACCAATTTATTTAAAGCAATTTATCTTATTAAATCACATCCAGTATTTTTAAAAGCAACATCTCTTTTTCCTAAAAATTCCGGCAGAGTCTCCTTAGTAAAACAGGCCCCCAAACGGGTACAAAACCGGAATATAAATGAAAAACATGTAAAATGGCATCCCCAAGAGGGAGCTAGCTCGTCGCCTCAAGGCGGTCACAAATCCCACGCAATGTAAAATAACAATGTGCATAAGTATGAAAGCACAAGTAAAATAACATGTCGACTCAAGTGAGCTCGACCCCAAATATAACATAAATCCATAAGTCTCACAGCCTCGTCTCTAGGTCAATATATAATAATCCAAATAACTGGTACAGCTGAAATAGTAGATGGAGTACTCTAGATACAATGAATATATAAGGTGGTACAAAATGATAACATAACCCACCTATGAGCAAAAGCCTCGAGACCAAGCAAAAAGGGCAAAAGAAGCTAATGTGTCCGCCTCTACAGTACTGACGGAGCGGACCTGCAGAAAAGCTGTGGCACAACGGGGGTGAGTTGCCAGCTCGTGAGGAATAAATAACATCTACAAAGGCTATCGCATTTTTGCAGGATTTGCCTTATGTGTGTGACTTTTGTAAATTCTAGGTTCGCCGGCGGAGACTTCGAGTGCTGCGGAGAAAGGAAAGCAAGTGGTCGGACACACCTAGCGCGGGATCACGGGTGAGTAGATATAACATCTACGGGGGACGATCGTTTGGATGGCGCGAGTTGCCCGATACCAAAACCCCCACATTAACACACAATTACCACTAAACACCAACTCAGGTGTTACAGCCGCAGTGAGGGTGGCGTCGTGGGAACCCATCCCCCGACCCGATGTGCTACTGTCTGAGAGGGTCCTGAGTTGGGCCAGGCTGAGCCCCGTTGAGTTCGTCGGTAAGTTAGGCTGGCTTTCTGGTCTGTGTACTGCTCGTGCTGCTGACTTTTGGTATTTGTTTCGTGTAGGACCCATGGACTTCGACTTGCTCAAATCCTCCATGCGCCAGCCGAAGAAGGTTACAAAGGCCGGGGGCGCCATCTCTTCTCGCGCGAAGCCAGCCCCGGCTCCTCCTTCTCTGGTGATTATGTCCCGCGAGCGTTCGGGGGCGGATCCCGTCCTGGGCCCCAGCAGAGTGGGGCCGGAAGCGGGCCCTGGTTCTGGAGGACTCGGTCTCGGAGGATGAGATCGGCTCTCCCCCGGAGCCGCTCAAAAGGAGCTCCTAGAGAGATTCCCGGGGCCGGTCCTCGCCGATCATGGTGAAGGATGGGGTCTCCGGTTCGCGGTGCCATCCGGGCTATCCGTTACGGATATCCTTCTGCATGAGGTAGAGGCATCGGCCGGGGGTAGAGTCCCCGGGGGGACCTTCAGGGCTCAGCTGGCGTTCATTGCCCAGGAGTCCGTGCAGGTAAGTGTTTGGTTTATTGTGGGATGCGGTGCTTCCTTCATCTTTCTGATCTCTTTCGAATCTCCTAGGTCCTCCAGCACGTTGCCCTCGCCTTGCGTATGGAAGTCGAGGTGGTAGCCCCGGCACTGAAGGCTCCAGGCCAGCTCGCCTCGCTGGAAGAGAGCTCCAAGCGGGAGTTGGAGGCGGCGATGGCAAGGGTTGCTGCCTTGGAAGGCGAGGTGGAGGCCGTGAAACGGGAGGTAGCCCGGTACCGCGAGGCCGCCATGACTGCCGAAGCCAAGCTCGGGGATGCACTGGTGCTTGCCGGCAACCTGAAGAACATGGTGAAGACCTTCCGGAAGGAGCTGGGGGCGGCGGCCGAGGCGGCCAAGTTGGCCGACCTGAGGGCGGAAAAATTGGCTGACCTCTCGGCGGCGAAGGCGGTGGAGGTCTATAAGAAGTCGAAGGATTTCTATGATGACCTGGCCATGGCTACGACCCTTATCTGGCACGATGCCCTCGACGCCGTTAAGGCCCGGATGCCGGAGTTCGCCGACGGAGATCTCCGGGCTGAATTCCCCCTTGCGGACGCCGACGAGCAGGGGGAGGTGGTTCCTGAAGAGGAAACCGCCGAGGACCCTGTACGTTATGTGGTGGTCGTCGAGGACCCTGAGGTCGCACCTGGCCCCGTGGTCTAAATCCCGCGTCTTCCTCCTTTTATTTCTTTGTTTCTGAAATCTTGTAAGCCTCCGGGCATTTTGTAAGGCTGGGGAGCCCAAAAATACCCTTTGTAAAGCCTTTGTCTTCGGTAGCAATAAAATTTTTCTTTGATTTCTTCGAATTATGCTTTATCATCTGTTTGCGAAGAATGCTCGTAAAATATCTCTGCTTGCCCCGCTGTGTTTTCACGTCAGGTTGGCCATCTGTCTAGCGATCGTCCGTCGAGTTGATTTCGATCACTTGACGAGCGAGCCAAGCGCTGTCGAGGAGGTATCCCCATGGGCCCCGAAGTCAAGGAGGGATCGTTTAGTCTTGGATTTTGGGCCCTTAGCGTAGGAGGGGCTATAAGAAGCCCGCTAAGGATAACCGGGCAGTGTAGCTGCGCGGTCGCCTCTTGGCGAGGGCTTTGATCTTTGGCGTAGCGGGTAGGCAACTACCAGCCTGGGATGATCGAGCGGGGCAGCCGCTTGGATGCCTCTTGCGAGGGTTCTGATCCCTGGTGTTGCGGTAGGGAAGCTACCAGCTGGAGATGACCGAGCAGGGTAGCTGCTCGGTTGCCTCTTGCGAGGGCTTTGATCCTTAGCGTTGGTGGGGATGTAAGAAGCCCACTAAGGATGACCGGGTAGGGAAGCTGCGCGGCTGCCTCTTGGCGAGGGCTTGGGTCTCTGGCGTCGTGGGTAGGCAACTACTGGCCAGAGATTTCCGAGCAGGGTAGCTGCTCGGTTGCCTTTTGCGAGGGCTTTCACCCTCAGTGTTGGAGGGGCTGTAAGAAGACCACTAAGGATGACCGGGCAGTGAAACCGCGCGGTTGCCTCTTGGCGAGGGCTGGGATCCCTGGCGTCATGGGTAGGCAACTACCTGCCTGGGATGAAGGAGCGAGTCAGCCGCTCGGGAGCCTCTTGCGAGGGCTTCGATCTCGGCGTCATGGGTAGGGAGCTATCAGCCGGAGATGACCGAGCAGGGTAGCTGCTCGGTTGCCTCTTGCGAGGGCTTTGATCCTTCAGGACGGGGACCGAGCAGGGTTACTGCCCAGTGCCTCTTGGCGAGGACTTTGATCCCTGTCGGTTGTGGTAGGACCATCCGGGGATAGCCGAGCAAGGACTCGACTGCCTCTGGGAGGACTTTGGTCCTTGGCGCGGGAGGGGCTGTAGAAGCCTACCAAGGACCCTTGGCCGGGCAGGGTTCCTGCCTAGTGTCTCTTGGCGAGAGCTTTTGTCCTGAAGGATAGCCGAGCAAGGGATCCTCGGGCTCGACTGCCTCTGGGAGGGCTTTCTGATCCCTGGCATTGCGGTAGGGAAGCTACCCACCAGGGATAGCCGAGCGATGGTTGGGCTCGACTGCCTCTGGGAGGACTTTCTGATCCCTGGCGTTGCGGTAGGGAAGCTACCCGTCAAGGATAGCCGAGCATCTACCCGCCAGGGATAGCCGAGCGACGGTTGGGCTTGACTGCTTCTGATCCCTGGCGTTGCGGTAGGGAAGCTACCCGCCAGGGATGACCGAGTAGGGTAGCTGTTGGGTCGCCTCTTGGTGAGGGCTTTGAATCCTGGCGTTGCGAGTAGGGAGGCTACCGGCCAGGTATAGCCGAGCAGGGTCGCTGCTTTAGCTAATTCTTCGCGAGGTTTTGGCCGACCATCGAGCTGCAGGCATGGGGAACTAGAACGGTCGTGGCGAATGTGCACATAGCATGTGCATTGAATGTTGGGGGAGGCAATGCGATAGGGGCACGTCGTTTCATAATCTGCCAGAGAAGACTTGATGATCGCCGCGTGGCAGTGACTTTTTGGGTGAAAGCGGGCGACTGTTGAGCTCCGTTGGGGCACAGTGGGTTATATAAGGCTGAAGGAGTACTGGTCCTTCCTTCCTTCCTTCATAAACAGGTCATCAAAAATGCAAGACTTCCCATTTACCATCCCTGACATCATCCACTTCGAAGACGTGTACCTTTACGACCAGAATTGCACCGAGGACACGGTGCAGTTGGTCTATGGGAGCATCGAGGAGTATTTCGGCCGGCTGCTCCCCCGACACTCCTCCCTGCTGCAGCTGTTGATGAACTCAATCTGGAGGGCATCGCCGGGGCTTTTCAACCCCCTATCCGAGTAGCTCTTTGACGAGGCCGTGGGCAAGCTGCGGTCCCTGAGGCACTTCGTCCTGATCTCCGCGAACCGGCTGGCTCGGAGGCGCTCGTCCACGAGTGCTATAAGTTGAGGCTCAGGGTCAATGCGCGTGGGGGCAACCGAGGGGAGAGGTTAGATCTCGCGAGGCCTCGGCTGTTTGAGATCTTTGCCGAGTATCATGAGCAGTGCTCACCGCACCCCTTCCTCCGCTGTTGTAATTTTTTTTTCTGGATGTACGGCCGAGGAGCCCCTAATACCTTTTGAATAAACAAGGTTTTCCCTTCTTTTTCGCAATGTTCCATTGATCTTTATTACATTAACATCAGACCCTAGGAAGAGTTTACATTGCCTTAAAAGAAAAGTACATGCTAGTAGATGACCTTATTGGCTCGGCCCGAGCTCCCTGGAGGATTGTTGGCCTCTGTGCTCGGCACCGGGTACGGGGCTCCCTGAGTTCCGTGCTGGTGGTCTGCCGAAACGAGCATGATCTGACCGATGGTCAGCTCAGCGAGAGGATGACGCTGCACCTGCTCGCGGTCGGCCTGCCGTTTGTCCCTCAAGTATGCGGCGAGGTGTCCCGATCGGATGAGCTCTTCGATGTAGTCCCTGAGTTGCTTACAATCCTCCGTGGCATGGCCCAGCATCCGGTGGAAAGCGCAGTAAGGGCCCCGGGTTCACTTCGCGGCCTGACGCGGGATCGGAGGGAACTTGAAGAACCCCTCTTTCTGGGCCTCCTCTAGCAATACTGCGAGGGAGACGTTGAGTGGGGTATATCCTGGAACTTCGGGTGATAGGGCTGCTGGCGCTCCGGCCTTTCTTCCCGGGCTCTTTTCTTCTGGTCGGGCCGGTCTGCTTTAGGGAGGTTCATGTTCACCTCAAACTCCAGTTGAACCTCGCGCTCGGTCCATGCCTTTACCTCGGCCATGGTCTTAGACTGTGCCAACGCAAAGGAGCTCAGCCACTCTTTATGCCTGAGACCAAATCTGAGCACTGTGATGACGGTCTTGTCCTGGTGCTCGGGGACCTCGAGGAGGGCATTGTAGAAGCGGGAGATATAAGCCTTGAAGGTCTCTTTGTCCCCGCTCTTAATCGTGAAGAGGTGGTCGACCGTGCGCTTCTGCCGACGGTTCCCGACGAAATGGCCGAGGAACTGAGTAGCCAGCTCGTCGAAGGTCGAGATTGAGCGGGGCTCTAGCCCTCGGAACCAGTCTCGACCTACGCGGATGAGGGTGGCCGGGAAGGCCCTGCACTGGACGGCGTCAGAGTGGTCCTAGAAGCTCATCCTCCCAGTGAAAGCATCTAAATGGTCCTTCGGGTCGGTTTTCCCGTCGAACAGAGAGACCTTCGGGGGCTTGTTGTGCGAGGAGATGTGGACAACGAGCAGTTCCTCGGTGAACGGCCTAGTGAGCGAGTCGACGACGTACTTATCCCCGTCGCTCGAGAGGCGACCTTCCCGGCCCATGCCTTCGATTTTCTTCTCGAGGGCGTCGAGTCGGCCGTGGTATCCTGAGGAATCGGCGCCCTGGGACCCCTGGCCTCTGCTGCGGGTGACCTGCGTCTGGGAGCGGCCCCGGTTCCTCTCGATGAGGTTCCTCAGATCCCCGGACAAGGTGGATCTCGTGCCGCCGAGGTGAGCCTCTCCAGCGCGACCTCGTTGAGGGAGGGGGTGTCGACCATGCCTGTGGACAGGCGAGGTGACCGACAGCTCCTCGGGGGGGGGGGGGGGGGTAAGGGTCGCGCGGAGGCTCGAGGCGAGGCACTCTGGCGGCGGATCTCGGGGTGGAGCCTTGGGGTGCCCAACGGGCCTCAGGAAGTATCGGCCCGTGAGATCTGTGGCCGGGGGTCGCAGCCTCCCAGTGGTTAGCCGTCCCGAAGAGGGCGAAGCCTCCTGGAGGCGGAGGAGCGGCGACCTGGGGCCCAGGCCCGGCAGTTTGGACGCGGATGAGCGCCTCCATGAGAGATTGCATCCGATCTATTCGGTTGGCGAGGGCGTTGATGATGGTTGCTGGAGGGGGATCGTCCGAGCCTCCGGTGAGGGGAAGGCAACGGCTGGTACCTGGGTCTTCAGGGTGATTGCTTGCCATGTGTATGGAGATCGGAAGGCTAACTTTGTGTTTTGTGGAGTCTTTCCTACAGACGGCGCCAACTGATGGAGGTCCTTTTCGGGTCTTCGTCAGATGTTGTCTTCCATTGATCTCCCGGTGGATGTTGGTGGTGATCTTCTGTTGCGTGTGGATATCAATGGGTTTTGATGAGATTGGTGATTTGAGGAGTTTAGCGCCGAGTACCTCCAAAGAAGTCCCGGGGTGGTTTAGTACCACCAGGACCCTCCGATGATCAAGTTAGTGCTAGATCTGAGCAGAGTAACGGCTGAGTGGAATAAAAAAATGGCTCCCCTTACCCCTCTGTGATGGGGGTTTATATAGCGGCGGCAGCAGGCGCGAGAATCTCGCCGGCAGTTACGCTCCCGACGCCACGCCCGCGTAAAGAGCGGATCGCCCATTAATGGGGATCGTGATGGCATGGAACGTGGGACATTGCTGGCGGAGAATCTGCGCGTGGCGAGATTCGCGGAGCGGTGGTTACGCCTGTGAGCGGCGGAGTTGGTCGGGGGGCAACGGAAGACGGCTTCGGCTGGGAGCTCAGGGACAAGCGAGGAGGCCGAGGAGTCTTGGTCTTATGGCAGCTCGGGGCGAGCTGTGGGCCGAGGAGGCCAGTTTGCAGGAGGGCCCTGAGGAGGGCCAGCTTGTGCTTGTAGGTCGGGTGCAGGGTTGGCCTGGCCGGCCCCTGTGGGCTCTTCCTTCTGGGTTCTGGGACACGTCATCTGCCACGTGTCTTGATCTGGGAGGTCGCCAATATCGAGCACCATCAAGGGGGCTCGGCGTTGGAGTAGGGAACTCGCGAGCTCACCACTGAAGGAAGGGGCTTGGCGCTGTTGTAGATGAGGGGGTCGGCAAGGAGGCTCAAGCCCTCGTAGGCTCGATTTGTAGGTGGCGGTCACAATGGTGTGGGTGGTGGTAATGATGATGGAGGATGGAGGCGGCGGCGATGGAAGATGGAGAAGGCGGAGGTCTGAGCTTGGAAGAGGCGGCGGCGGAGGATCGAGAACGAGGAGGAGGAAGCCACGGAGGATCGAGGCGGAGGAGGAAGCTGCGGAGTATCGAGCGGCGACGAGCGAGTGTTAGGGTTTTTTTTTATCTGATGGAGAGAGAGGGGGAGGGAGAGATGGGAGAACGAGGAGGACATAGGGAATTTCTGTTTTATGTTTCTTTATAAAAAAAAACCCAACACTTTCCCCATGCTTCCCACAGTAAAAATTTCTCTGGCAACCACAAAAATTAAGTTTTTTTGTAAACTTTAGTGGAACTGTTTGTCCCTATGGTTCCACTGCATGATAACCTTAAATTGTCCCTACGGTTTTTCTCATCCGTCAGAACAAGTCATCTTTATATTATGTAATTGGTTTTCAAAAGTTGTTGTTTGGTTGTTAGAATACGCGCAACATTTTATTGGAACCAATAATTATATAATAAATTATATAATTCATTTTTCTTCTTTTATTGGTGACATTTATATTGGGAACTAAAGTTGCAAGGCTAAAGAAGAATTATTTTTCTTAAATTTTTCCCATAAAAAACTAACCAAATTATACAGCAGTATTTTCTGGAAAAAGAGTGGCTGCTATTATCAAATAATAGCATGGGTGCTGTCCTCCCATCTTGGCCACACTACAAAAGCATGTATGATACACGAATACCAAAGACGTCCCTGTTTCGGCCGCTCATCTCGATTTTAGATGAATTTGGACCATTAAGGATAACAACATGGGTGCTGTTATCCCCATAATAGCAGCCATTCCGAATCCGTATTTTCTACAACCAATTTGGTTGTACCATAAACATTTCTTATGTACCAGTGCCACGTTACCCTCCTAGTTAGTCTTATTGTATACTTGATTCAAGCAGAGAGATAAAAAAGAATAAATTTAATTAGAAGCTATATGTATTAGAGAAAATCTGTATAAATTAATAAATGTTGCAGATGTTATGGATAATTTTTGTTTCAAACTCCAAGGTAGATGCATGCATTTTTTTTGTGTGTGTGAGGGGTTGGGGTGGGTTATGATAGTAGTGGTTTATACAATTACTGAAAAGAATCTCTCATGCTTCCCTCATATTGCTAAAAATCCGTCTCATACTTCATATTTATTAAAAGCCCCCTTGATACTTCACTAATTACTAAAAATCCCTTCATATTCCTTATTTACTTAAAACACCCTAATACATTTAAGTTGCACTAAAAAGTCTTCTAATAGACAAAAAAGAGAATTTTTTTGGTATCTTACATTATTTCAATAGGAGGCTAACCGAAAGTATTGTGTTAGGGTTTTAAAACCTTCTAGATGATGCTCGATATTGGCGACGCCTAGGATCAGGACACGTGGCGGATGGCACATCCCATAACTCGGAAGAAAGGGCCCACAGAGGCCGATCAGGCCTCCCCTTTACCCGACCTGCAATCACAAGCTAGCCCTCCTCGAGGCTCCCTGCAGATTCGCCTCCTCAGCCCCTCTGCTCGTCCTGAGCTGCCACAAGACTAAGTCTCCTCGGCCTCCTCGCTCGTCTCCGAGCCCCCCGGCCAAAGCCGTCTTCCTCGGTCCTCTGACCAGCTCCACCGCTTACAGGCGTAACCGCCGCCCCGCAAATCTCGCTATGCGCGGATTCTCCGCCAGCAACATCCCACGTTCCACGCCTCCGCGATCCCTATTAACGGGCGATCCGCTCTCCACTCGGGCGTGATGTCGGGAGCGTAACTGCCGGTGAGATTCTCGCGCCTGCTGCTGCGTGCCATCACCGCTATATAAATCCTCATCACAGAGGGGCTAGGTAAGCCATTTTTTGGACTCACATAGCCATTACGCTGCTCGGATCTAGTACTAACTTGATCGTCGGAGGGTCTTCGGTGGCGTCAAGCCACCCTGCAACTTCTTTGCAGGTACTTGGCGTCCAACTCTTCCAATCACCAAATCTCCTCAAAACCCATTGAGACCCATACACAACAGGGGATCCCCTCCAGAATCCATCGGGAAATCGACGGGAGACAACATCTGAAGGAGATCTGAAAAGGACTTCCATCATCTGGCGCCGTCTATAGCAACACAAACTCCACAAAAAAAAAGTTAGCCTTTCGATCTCCGTCCACATGGCAAGCGACCATCCTGAAGATTCGGGTACCAGCCGCCGCCTCCCCCTCACCGGAAGTGCCGATGAACCCCCTTCGGCGACCATCATCCATGCCCTCGCTAGCCGAATAGATCGGCTACAGTCCCTCGTGGAGGCGCTCGTTCGTGCCAAAACGGCCGGGCCTGGGCCCCACCTCGCCGCTCCTCCGCATCCTGAATGCTCTGCCCCCGTCGGCATGGCCGACCACCTGCTGGCTGCGACTCCTGACCACGGATCTCACGGACCGATACTCCCTGAGGCCCGCTGGGCACCTCGCGGCTCCACCCCAAGGTCTGCCGCCGGAGCACCATGCCTTGAACCTCCTCGCGACCCTTGCCCCCTTGAGGAGATATCGGTCACCTCGTCTGCCCATAAGCATGGCCGGCACCCACTCCCCCGACGGGGTCGCACAGAAGGGGCTCGCCACGACTGTTCGAGAGCCACCGCGCCCCGGGATCTGAGGAACCTCATCGAGAGGAACCGGAGCCGTGCCCAGACGCAGGTCTCCTACAGTGGGGGCCAGGGATCACGAGGCACCGAGTCCTCAGGGTACCACGGCCGACTCGACGCCCTTGAGAAGAAGATCGAGGGCATGCACCGGGAAGGTCACCTCTCGGCCGACGGGGCCGAGTACGCCGCCGACTCGCTCACCAAACCGTTCATCGAGGAACTGCTCGCTGTCCACGTCTCCTCGCGCAACAAACCCCCGAAGGTCTCTCTGTTCGACGGGAAAACCGACCCCAAAGACCATTTGGATGCTTTCACCGCGGGAATGAGCTTCCAGGACCATTCCGATGCCGCCTAGTGCAGGGCCTTCCCAGCCACCCTCATCCGTTCTGGTCGGGACTGGTTCCAAGGACTCGAGCCTCGCTCAATCTCGACCTTCGACGAGCTGGCTACTCAGTTCCTCGGCCACTTCGTTGGGAACCGTCAGCAGAAGCGCACGGTCGACTACCTCTTCACAATTAAGAGTGGAGACAAGGAGACACTCAAAGCTTACATCACCCACTTTTACAACGCCCTCCTCGAGGTTCCCGAGCACCGGGATGAGACCGTCATCACGGCACTCAGATCTGGTCTGAGGCACAAGGAGTGGCTGCGCTCCTTTACGTTGCCAGCAGCCGCTCTGCTCAGTTATCCCTGGAAGGTAGCTTCCCTAACGCAACGCTAGGGATTGGAAAGTCCTCCTAGAGGCAAGCCAGTAGCTGCCCTGCTCGTTCACCCCTGGCGGGTAGCTCCCTTGTCGCAATGCCAGGGACCAAAGCCCTCACTAAGAGGCAACTTAGCAGCTGCCCTGCTCGGCCACCCGTGGTGGGTAGCTCCCATACTGCAACGCCGGGGATCAGAAAGTCCCCCCGGAGGCAGTCGGGCCCAACCATCGCTCGGTTATCCCTGGCGGGTAGCTTCCCTACCGCAACGCCAGGGATCAGAAAGTCCTCCCAGAGGCAGTTGAGTACAACCATTGCTCGGCTATCCCTGGCGGGTAGCCTCTCTACCTCAATGCCAAGGATCAGAAAGCCCTCCCAGAGGCGGTCGAGCCCGAGGATCCCTTGCTCGGCTATCCTTCAGGACAAAAGCCCTCGCCAAGAGGCACCGGGCAGTAACCCTGCCCGGCCAAGGGTCCTTGGTAGGCTTCTACAGCCCCTCCCGTGCCAAGGACCAAAGGGCAGTCGAGTCCTTACTCGGCTATCCCCGGCTGGTAGCTTCCTACCACAACCGACAGGGATCAAAGTCCTTGCCAAGAGGCACTGGGAAGCAACCTTGCTCGGTCCCCGTCCTGAAGGATTAAAAGCCCTCGCAAGAGGCAACTGGGCAGCTACCCTGCTCGGTCCAAATAAGGAGGGCAGCCCTCCGTCCACCACGCGCGGGTGGCCCGAGCTGCCAACCAAGGGTATCAGGTCTATCCAACTCTCGAGCGATCTCCCCTCGAGTTCGGGGCCATGGAGATGAATGGAGACGCCTTCTCCTCAGCAGCGCATGAATCAACTCGATAGACGATCGCTAGGCAGATAGCCGACCTGACACGGAGGCCCAACAGCGCAAGAAGAAAAATTTACTAGAGTTCTTCATAAACAAAAGACAAAAGAGCAAATCAAGGAGGGAAAGGATGAAGGGTATCACCTATAACCTCAGGAAGACCAGGAACTCGAGGAGAATCCTCCATGAGTTTGGCACCAACTGATCGGGGGCTAACCCGAAGAAGTTCAACGCTTCAACGACCTCTGGAGAGAAGGGCAGACACATTCCACCCCAAAATGCTTCTAAATACAGGACGATCTCCTTACCCCGTACTTGGTCTGCCCTCTCCCCCCTTGGACAGGAGGAGCGTGTAGCGCGAGAGGATGTGGAAGCAAGCCCACGCGTTGGAAAGCTCGTCCTCGTGCCTTATCCAACACAAGCTACTGGGGGCCGCATCTACCGCTTCCTCCCTGGGGGCTGCCCCCGCCACATGATCCCGAGAAGAGGGGCCAACCCCTGCTCCCTGGGAGGACTCAGGCTCACCTAAGTGGTTCCTAGAACCTACCCCAACGACATATACCGACTCAACAAGAGAAGACATCTAACCTTGGGAAGAATGATCCTCGGGGAACAAAAGTGGAAGGAAGAAGACGAGCGCCGAGCAATTGAGACTTGGAACGGGAGATATGAAGGAGTAGGGGCCCCGGAGCGGGCCCCACCCCTATTTTATCACTGCAAGCGACCTTATCCAATGGTTCCCTTTATCTCCCGCGAAGACGCCTCCTCGCATCTGACGGCCCCGATTGCTCCACTTGTCGTCCCCACACTGGACCGCACCCTTTCAAACATCTCAGGTCTACATACGTCGCGTCAGCCAACCGGCGCTCGACACGTGGGCTGTCAATTCAAAGGAAAGATACACAAACTGGAGCACCCTCCTTGAATGCGGAGATCTCACCCTGATTCGCTGGGAGAAAAGACAGCTCGCGGCCCGGGGACGCGTCTCGACGAAACCATTAGGAGGGAGCTCATCCCAGGCGGCCCGGTGGTCCACTCCTGATTTGATCCTCTGGCTGGTCGGGACAAGATTGGGGGGCTAATGATGATGCTCGATATTGGTGATGCCTAGGATCAGGACATGTGGCGGATGGCACGTCCCATTACCCGGAAGAAAGGGCCCACAGAGGCCGACCAGGCCTCCCTTTTACCCGACCTGCAATCATAAGCTAGCCCTCCTCGGCCCCTCTGCTCGCCCTGAGCTGCCACAAGACTAAGTCTCCTCAGCCTCCTCGCTCATCTCCGAGCCCCCTCGGCCAATGCCGTCTTCCTCGGTCCTCCGACCAGCTCCACCGCTCACAGGCGTAACCGCCGCCCCGCGAATCTTGCCATGCGCGGATTCTCCGCCAGCAACATCCCACGTTCCATACCTCCGCGATCCCCATTAATGGGTGATCCGCTCTCCATGCGTGCGTGACATCGGGAGCGTAACTGCCGGCGAGATTCTCGCGCCTGCTACTGCGTGCCATCACCGCTATATAAACCCCCATCACAGAGGGGTCAGGTAAGCCTTTTTTTGGACTCACGTAGCCATTACGCTGCTCGGATCTAGTACTAACTTGATCGTCGGAGGGTCCTCGGTGGCGTCAAACCACCCCGGGACTTCTTTGCAGGTACTTGGCGTCCAACTCCTCCAATCACCAAATCTCCTCAAAACCCATTGAGACCCACACACAACAGGGGATCCCCTCCAGAATCCATCAGGAGATCGACGGGAGAAAACATCTGAAGGAGATTTGAAAAGGACATCCATCCCTTCTCAACCCTACTTCTTTTTCCAAAATTCATAATTTTTCTCTGAAATTGAGGATTCGGGTTTCGATCAAATATCTTTCAAACTAATTATGGAAACCGGCTCATCTTTCTCAACTTTCTCTAGCAATAAGCTTGTCGAGTGTCGTTGTCCCTTCTATTGCAATTTGAGTTCACGGTCAACCTCATTTGAAAAGAGAACGATTTGTTAGCTATGCCAAATCTCAATCTTCAACCAAACAAGCAGTGGCGACCCAGGAATTCAAGTCAGAAGGGGGTACCAAAAAAATTATAGGATCCATTTAAAACTCCAAATAATTACATATTAAACCCATAATACAAATGTAAAACTTCACAATGAAATTTTACTGTAGTCCTTAATTCATAAAATTTGGTGGCAACTTACAGGCCGCGAGGTAGAACAGAGATAAAATTTAAAAGTGAAGTGATAGAGGTCCTTTTCGGGTCTCCATCAGATGTTGTCTTCCGTCGATCTCCCGGTGGATCTTGGAGGTGATCTCCCGTTGCGTGTGGGTCTCAATGGGTTTTGAGGAGATTGGTGGTTTTGAGGAGTTTTCGCCGAGTACCTGCAAGGAAGTCCCGGGGTGGTTTGGTACCACCGAGGACCCTCCGACGATCAAGTTAGTGCATGATCTGAGCAGAGTAACGGCTAAGTGGGTTGAAAAAAGCTTACTTGACCCCTCTGTGATGGGGGTTTATATAGTGGCGGCACTATGCAGTAGCAATCATGAGAATCTCGCCGGCAGTTACGCTCCCGACGTCACGCCCACGTAATAAGCGGATCGCCCATTAATGGGGATCGTGATGGAGTGGAACGTAGGATGTTGTCGACGGAGAATCCGCACATGGCGAGATTTGCGGAGCGACGGTTACGCCTGTGAGTGGTGGAGTTGGTCGGTCGGAGGGACCGAGGAAGATGGCCTCGGCGGGGGAGCTCGGGAATGAGAGGAAGGGTCGAGGCATCCTGGTCCTGTGGTAGCTCGGGGCGAGCTGAGAGGCCGAAGAGGCCAATTTGCAGGGGGTCCTTAGGAGAGCCAGCTTGTGCTTGCAGGTCGGGTACAGGGGTGGCCTGGTCGGCCCCTGTGGGCCCTTTCTTTTGAGTCCTGGGACACGTCATCTGCCATGTGTCATGATCTGGGAGATCGCCAATATAGAGCATCATCATTAGCCCCCCCACTCTTGCCTCGACCAGCTGGCAGGTCGGGTTAAGAGTGGACTGTCGGGCAGCCCGGGGTGAGCTTCCTCCTAAGATTTCGTCGGGACGCGTCCCCGGGCTGTCGGCTGTCTTTTCTGCCAGCGAATCAGGGAGAGATCTCTGCATTTAAGAAAGGTGCGCCGGTTCGTGCATCCTGTCACTGAAGTGATGGTCCGCGTGTCAAGCGTCGGTTGGCCGACGCGACCTGTGCATACCTGCGGCGTCTGATGGGATGCGGCCTAGTGTGGGAACGATAAGTGGAGCGATCGGAGCCGTTGGACGCGAGGAGGCGCTTTAGCGGGAGATGAAGGGCGCCGTTGGATGAGGGTGATTGCGGTGATAAATAGGGGTGGGGCCCACTCCAGGGCCCCTACTCCTTCATATTTCCTCGCTCTAAGTTCGGGTTGCTCGGCGCTCGTCTTCTTTCTTCTACTTTCGTTTCCCTAGGGCCCCTCTTCTCCAGATTAGATGTCTTCTTTCACGAAATCTGTAGATGTCGTAGGAGTAGGTTTTAGAGACCCTCTAGTTGAGCCTGAGTCTTCCCGGGGAGCAGGGATCAGATCCTTTTCCCGGGATCGTGCGGCGGGGGCAGCCCCCAGGGAGAAGGCGGTAGGCGCTGCCCCCGACGCTTCGTGTTGGGTGAGGCATGAGGATGAGCTTGCTAATGCTTGGGTTTGCTTTCACATCCCCTCACGTTATACGCTTTGTCTGGCTAAGGAAGGAGAGAGGGCAGACCAAGTATGGGGTGGGGAGATCGCTCTGTACTTGGAAGCTTTTTGGGGCGGAATGCACCTACCCTTCTCTTCCGAGGTAGTCGAAGCGCTGAACTTCTTCGGGTTAGCCTCTGGTCAGTTAGTGCCAAACTCATGGAGGATTCTCCTCGGGTTCCTGATCCGCCTGATGCTACAGGCGGTTCCCTTCAGCCTCTCCATCCTTGATTCTTCCCTTTTTTTCAAAAATCATCCCGGGGGTTGAGCGGGCGACCCGAGGTGGGTCTACCTCTCTTTTAGAAAGCGACAGGGGGGCACCGTCGGGACAGGGGTTATAGCCCTGCCTTCTTTCATTCACGACTGAAAGAGGAAGTTTTTCTTCATCGCGCCGCCTGAGGGCGAGGACTGGCCCGTGCCCACCAAGTAGTCGAGGGAAAAATGCTTGCCGGGGAACCAGTCCAATGACCCCGCCGTGGTGAGAGTGGCGTCGTTAGAGCGGCGTCGTGAGAGCTTGTCCCTCGATTTGATGTGCTGCTGTCTGAGAGGGTCCTGAGTTGGGCCGGGCTCAGCCCCGTCGAGTTTGTCGGTAAGTTAGGCTTGATTTTTGGCTTTTATATTGCATGTGTCGCCGACTTCTTTGCATTTGGTTTTGTGTAGGACCCATGGATATGGACGAGCTCCGAGCCTCCATGCGCCAGCCGAGGAAGGTCACGAAGGCTGGAGGCGCCAGCTCTTCCCATTTGAAGCCTGCCCCGGCTCCTTCGGCCTCCGTCCCGGTTCCTCCGGTGGCCGTGTCCCTTGAGCGTTCGGGAGCGGATCCCGCCCCGGGGCCTAGCAGAGCGCCGGGCCGGAAGCGGGCTCGAATTCTGGAGGACCGGTCTCGAAGGAGGAGACCGACTCTCCATCGGAGCCACTCAAGAGGGGTTCCAGGAGGTCTCCTCGGGGCCCACCCTCATGGTGGAGGAGGGGGCCTCCAGTTCGCGGTGCCCTCGGGGATATCTGCCGTGGATAGCCTGTTGCACGAAATAGAGAATTCGGCAATGGGTAGGGTCCTCGGGGGGACCTTCATGGCCCAGATGGCGTCCATCGCCCATGAGGCCGTGCAGGTAAATGCTAGGTTGTTTGTGAGATTCGGTGCTTCCTTTGTCTTCCTGACCTTTTTCTTATTTTCCAGGTCCTCCAGCACGTCGCCCTTGCCTTACGCATGGAGGCTGAGGTGATAGCCCCGGCGATGAAGGCCGTAGAACAGCTTACCTTGCTGGAAGAGATCTCCAAACGGGAGCTGGAGGCGGTGATGGCGAGGATTGCCGCCCTAGAGGGTGAGGTGGAGGCCAAGAAACGAGAGGATGCCTGGCACCACGAGGCTGCCGTGGCTGCCGAGGTCAAGCTTGAGGACGCTCAGGCGCTCGCTGGCAACATGAAGAAGATGGTGAGGACCCTCCGGAAGAAGCTGGGGGCGGCGGTCGAGGCGGCGAAGCGGGCCGACCTCTCGGCGGTGAAGGCGGTGGAGAGCTACAAGAAGTTGAAGGACTTCTACAATGACTTAGCTGTGGCCACCACCCGCATCTGGCATGAGGCCCTTGACGCCGTTAAGGCCCGGATGCCGGAGTTCGCCGATGAGGAGCTTCGGGCCGAATACCCCCTCACGGATGCCGATGAGCAGGGGGAAGAGATTCCTGACGAGGAGTTGGCCGAGGACCCTGCTCGACTTGTGGTAGATATCGAGGACCCTAAGGTCGTGCCTGGCCCCGAGGCTTAAAGCCCCCGTCTTCCTCCTCCTTTTATTTTGCCGCTTCTGGAATTTTTGTAAGCCTCCAGGCAGTCTGTAAGGCTGGGGAGCCCAAAATACCCTTTGTAAAGACTTCGCTTTTGGTAGTAAAATGTTTTGTTTCATCAGTTTGCACTTTATCTTCTGTTTGTGAAGAATGCTCGTAAAATATGTTTGCTTGCACCGTTGGGCTTCCATGTCAGGTCGGCTATCTGTCTGGTGATCGTTCGTCGAGTTGATTTCGATCACTTGCCAAGTATGCCAAGCACTGCTGAGAAGGAGGCATCTCCATGGCCACGAAGTCGAGGGGGGATCGCTCAGACTTGGATAGACTTGATGTCCCTTGTTGGGGCTTCGGATCCGCTGCATGTGACGGGCATAGGGATGTCCGTCATAGTCGTGCCGAGCATAAATAGGCTCAATGGCCTCGTTATGAGGGCTACAAACCCGCAGCATCTGTTGGGCAGGAGGATGCCCGCTGGGTATGACCGAGCAGGGAAGCTTCTCGGTTGCCTCTTGGCGAGGGCTTTGATTTCTGGAATTGCGAGTAGGCAACCACTAGCCGAGGATAGCCGAGCGAGGGTCGGGCTCGACTCCCTCTAGGAGGACTTTTTGATCCCTGGCGCTGTGAGTAGGGAAGCTATCGGCCAGGGATAGCCGAGTAGGGTAGCTGCTGAGCTGCCTCTAAGAAAGACTTTGATCCTTAGCGTTGGAGGGGCCGTGGAGGCCTGCTATGGATAACCGTGCAGTGAAGCTGCGCGGTTACTTCTTGGCGAGGGCTTTGATCCCTGGCGTTGCGAGTAGGGAGCTATCAGCCAGGGATAGCCGAGTAGGGAAGCCACTCGGTTGCCTCTATGGAGGTCTTTGATCTTTAGTGTTGGAGGGGTTGTAAGATGCCTACTAAGGATAACCGGGCAGTGAAGCTGCGCGGTTGCCTCTTAGCGAGGGCTTTGATCTCTGGCGTCGTGGGTAGGCAACTACCAGCCTGGGATGACCGAGCGGGGGAGCCGTTCGGATTCCTCTTGCGAGGGCTTCGATCTCTGGCATCATGGGTAGGGAGCTACCAGCCGGAGGTGAACGAGCAAGGGTCGGGCTTGGTTGCCTCTTATGAGGGCTTTGATCCTTTAGGACGAGGACCGAGTAGGGTTACTGCCCAGTGCCTCTTGGCGAGGACTTTGATCCCTGCCGGTTGTGGTAGGAAGCTACCAGCCGGGGATAGCCGAGCAAGGGTCGGGCTCGACCACTTCAAAGGAGGACTTTGGTCTTTAGCGCGGGAGGGGATGTAACAAGCCTACCAAGGACCCTTGGCCGGGCAGGGTTACTGCCCGGTGCCTCTTGGCGAGGGCTTTTGTCCTGAAGGATAGCCGAGCGAGGGTCGGGCTCGATTGCCTCTGGGAGGGCTTTTGATCCCTGTCGGTTGTGGTAGGAAGCTACCGTCCGAGGATAGCCGAGCGAGGATCGGGCTTGACTGCCTCTGGGAGGACTTTTTGATCCTTGGCGTTGCGAGTAGGGAAGCTACCAGCTAGGGATAGCCGAGCAGGGTAGCTGCTGAGCTGCCTCTGGAGGACTTTGATCCTTAGCATTGGAGGGGCCGTATGAGTCCTGCTAAGGATAACCAGGCAGTTAAGCAGTGCGGTTGCCTCTTGGCGAGGGCTTTGATCCTTGGTGTTATGAGTAGGGAAGCTACCGGCCAGGGATAGCCGAGCAGGGAAGCTGCTCGGTTGCCTCTAAGGAGGACTTTGATCCTTAGCGTTGGAGAGGCCATAGGAGGCCTGCTAAGGATAGCCGGGCAGTGAAGCTGCGCGGTTGCCTCTTGGCGAGGGATTTGATCCCTGGCGTTGCTTGTAGGGAGGCCACCGGCCGGGGATAGCCGAGTAGGGAAGCTGCTCGGCTGCATCTAAGGAGGACTTTGATCCTTAGCGTTGGAGGGGCCGTAGGAGGCCTGCTAAGGATATCTGGGCAGTGAAGCTGGGCGGTTGCCTCTTGTCGAGGGCTTTGATCCCCGGTGTTGCATGTAGGGAGGCCACCGGCCAGGGATAGCTGAGCAGGAAAGCCACTCAGCTGTCACTAAGGAGAAGAAAGCGGTGTAAGTGGAGTTCAAGGATTTCTTTAGCGACAAATTGAAAGTTTTTTGTAATTTTTTTCCTTTTTTTTCCTTTTTTATGTGGAGATTTTTGCAAAAAGATTTTCGATAAGAGACTTTGACACAAATGCAATCAACTACAAATGCACAATCAGGCCTAGATCTGGGGTCACCTAGGTCAGCTAGACAGCTCTTAACTGTTCCAAAGGGCTAGAAATAGGACCTCAAACCACCTCTTCACCGCCAATTGCGGCCAGGTAAGTGCCAGATGAGTGGGAATCTCTCCACTACAAGTAGTGGCCCTAATTAAGTAACCACTTGCTTTAAACACACTTGCCTAAACACCGCAAAGTCAGGTTAGGATCAACGGCCGATGCCTATAACTAGTCCTCTGTCCTTTTGAGCGCGACGTCCTTAGGGCCGAGTCTAGTATATTTTTAATTAAAAATGGTCAATGCATATGCCTTATGTGATTTCTGGGGTCCTGGGAAGGGTGATGAAATCCCCACCCAATTTGAATTGGTCTCAAGCCCCTTAAAGTCCGATTAAAAATATGCAAAGCAGTAAAAATCACTTGCAATCAATTTTTTTAGCGTGGCGCAAAGAATCCTGCAGAAAATCAATTATTGGAAGGGGGAAGATTTTTTTTAAGCGCAAAAAATCCTGCAGAAGATTTGACAGAATATATATGGGGATTTGCAGAAGAGAGAAAGAGGAAACAAACGGCCGTTTTTGCAGAGGATGACGTCAGCAGAATGCCGCGGTTACGCGGTCAGAGACAGGGTGCGGCTTCCGCGGTTGCGTGGAGGGTTCAGATCCCCAGATTTTTTCGCTGTTCTGTTATTGAAATCCCCTTCTGTTCAGATCTCCCGTTTTCTGATTTGCACTCTGTATTTTTCCAGATCCGTCGATCCTACAAAGATTCACACAAGAAACCCTTCAAAAAATAAAAGATGATAGAATTTTTTTTATTTTTCAAATTTTTTTTTCTGTTTTTATGATTTTTATAATTTATATTAACCCGAAATTGCAAAAAGGAAATTTTACACCATCCCCGGCAATGGCGCCATTTGATTTAAATGAGATTTATGATCAAAAATAATATTACCGCAATCAAGAACGGCGTCGCTTGGTAGCTAGCCGGTGAATACGGGTCGGTCCACAGGGATGATGTATATTTCCTAGTTGTTCTTACTAGCTAATTCCAAATGGTGTTTGGATCTTTATCACTAAAACTAATTTGATTTAGACTAGGATTTAGGAAACTTGCTAGGATTAGGTTTAGGTTAAGTTTGGTAAAATAAAATTTCCCATCTCTTTCAATGCCCTAAATTAGATCTTTTTAGGAGTTATGGTAATTGTTAATAAAGGGGATTAGGATGATCGGGAAGAAACTATGTTTCTTCCTTTAGATCCTTGTCCGTCCTTTCTTAATCCTTACCCTAACCTCCATGGAAAACATGCATATCCGGTCTTTTATACTACGATATCACCATTACCTCGTAGGTAGGGTGCCGTAGGGAGCGGAATATGAAAGTATGCATGGAGTCCTAATTATTCACAAGTGATTGGGCAATAAAGGGGTGAGAGATCTTCATCTCTCAAACCCTTCCGTATTCCTAACCCTAACAAGCGAGGAAACTACTCGCTCATTGAGGGATCTACGAAAGACAAGATTTTTATTTTGTTTTTAGGGTTAAGAGATTAATTAACTACTGCAGATTAATAAAAATTCTAATCTAGATTAAACTAAGGCAAATAAGAATTTATCAAGGGCAGAAATTAAAACTAAGAACTAAGGCAGAAAATAAAACCTATTTACAAATTGATGCTCTCCAAAACTTCGAGAGAAATCTGAATTTTATTAATGAAAGGAGGCATGACCTAATACAAGAATTTGGATCTCTATTTATAGGATATAGAAAACCCTAGGTTTACAATCGCCGCATGTGTGCTTTTACAAAAATACTCTTAGGAAGACTAGTCAGCGCCGCCAAAATATTTGGTAAAATTTTCAGCCTCTACGGGCTCTACCCGGCCGCGGAACCGCGGCCATAGGCCAGGTTTGGCCTCGGTTCCACGGCCAAAAGAGGGGCTTGTGTCTTCAGTTTTCCTGCTATGCTTCTGGTTGTGTTTGTCTTCCTATTTGTTTGGTTGGTTCGTCAGAATGTTTTCCATTTCTCTTCCAGATCTCCACAGTGAACAAAATCGCGGACTTTCACCGCTTGCTTCATGTCGAAGTCTTTAACCTTGCTCTGTCTTGTACTTTGTGAACTGATCTTCGTGTAGGCTTGATGAAGATTCGAACATTTATTGGTCGTAGTCTCACTTTTTGCATCATCTTTTATCTTTTTCACTGTTTTCGTTCCGAGAACCTGTAACCTGTACTATGTAGCAGACATGGGTCAAAAGCACCTGTTTATTTGTAAAATGTATAAGAATGGGGAATATAATAATGCAAAATTACGGTATGAACAAATACCCCCAAACTTATCATTTGCTCGTCCTCGAGCAAACCTTGTTTTATTCTCGACAAAAACCTAACCTCACTTTCGCAGGGAAACGCGATTGCACTGAGCTCGTGCAACAAGCCGTTAAACCTCTAGGTGTCCCTAGTAGGAGGAGTGTTGTCTCCTTAGGGTTTTCAGCGGATACTACCTACAAAATCCTATCAATTAGGCTCATTGACTTTTATTCTCCAATTAGGTTTTCTAACAAGGAATTCTATTATCTTTGTCTCATAAATTATCCACCCATATTCTTCACGCTTTCTTATCTTTAACTTAAGATTATATATGTTCTGCAGACTTACTTAGCCTTTAGCATCTCTTAAGTTTTCCTTCTAGGATTCTATCTCAACTTAGGAATTTTTATCATCTCTATTAAAAATATAAGTCCTATTCTTCATTCCTATCTCTTATCTAAACCCCAATCACATACCCCTACACGTGTGTATATATCACCCCTATACTTGGAAATTCAAATCAAGCAATCATACTCTTGTCCGTTGTCCAAAACACCTCTTAATTGGTGAGTTTTTAGATGAATTTTGCTTACACATCCTTAATGCGACCGTTAATACTTCTTGAGGTACCAACGACCGATTACAAAATGTGTTTGCACTTTAAAGCGTAATTCCTAGTCTTGTAACACCTAAGGCTTTGGCAGTGACTTCCAAACCAGTTGGTCTAAGGTACTAGGTGAGGAAGCACCCTCGCTAAATATTTTTCTATTTTTGCAGCCTTAAGTAATTACAAAAACCAGTGTTCAATTTTTTTTTTCTTTATTCACACTTGTATTATTTTATTTTTCATCGTACTAAGGACTTTAGACAAGAGCATTTCAAGGTCTCTTCTACTATTCCAAGTTTCAAGGTTCGTGTTTGTGCAATTTGTAGGGTATATATTTTCAGAATTTAGACTTAAGCTAGGAATTATTTTTCAAACTCATACTTCAATAAAAATATCAATACTTTTCCTTTGTTTTGACTTAGCCCAAGAAGTGAACTCAAAATTTGCCTATTTCTAAATAAACTATAAAGACATATACTTTCTACCGTTAAATTTTAAGAATGGTTATTTTTAGGGTTTTTAATTTACTAAGTCTAAGATCTAGTTGTTCCTAGCTAGTTAACCTATTTGTCAAACTTAAGTCAAATACGGCCAAAATTGAATACATTAATTTTTATAATTTTTGAAATTTTCAATTTTTATGGGTTTTTCTTTTTCTATATTTTTTTTATTTTTCAATTTTTTCAATTTTTATAATTTTTATATGAGGATGCAAATGCAAATATACATATGAATGCGAAGGAAGAAAACTTACCGAGCATACCCCCAAATTTAAACTGGACAGTGTCTTCACTGTCAGGCTGCACCAAGTGGGTCGAAAATGTCGGCAATTTCCTGCTTATTATTTTTTTTTGTAATCATATTTACAAATGATACACTCCCTCAAACTTATTTGAAATAAAGTTTTGGAAAAAATGATCAAAAATCTGGGGGTAAAATGGAGGAAAATCAATCGGTGTAGATCGGCTCCTGCAAAAATAGGAGCTCCTCCTACGGGTCCGCTGTGAGGAACGGTTTTAATCGATGTCCGTTTACTTTAAATAAAGTACCATCCTCGGGATTTTCAAGATTGACCGCACCGTGCGGATAAACGGTGCGTACTAAAAATAGTCCTTTCCACCTAGATCGGAGCTTGCCGGGGTGATAGTGTAACCGAGTGTCATAGAGTAAAACCCGTTGACCCGGTTTGAACTTTTTGCGCATAAGGTGTTTGTCATGGAACACCTTAATTCGGTTTTTAACAATGACTGCATTATCATAAGCCTCATCCAGCAACTCTTCTAGTTCGTTTAGTTGCAGCTTTCGATTGCTGCCCGCATCTCCCATTGATAAATGCAACTCCTTGATCGCCCAAAATGCCTTATGCTCGATCTCAACTAGGAGGTGGCAAGTCTTCCCATAAACAAACCGGTATGGAGACATACCAAGATCGGTCTTGTATGCAGTACGGAAAGCCCATAGTGCATCGATCAGTTTGAGTGACCAATCTTACGGTTTTTAGAAACCGTTTTCTCCAAGATTTGTTTAATTTGCCGATTCGAAATCTCGGCTTGCCTACATGTTTGGGGATGGCATGGCGTTGACAGCTTGTGAGTAATAGAATATTTGCACATTAAGGACTCAAAATTCCTGTTGCAAAAGTGGGATCCATTATCACTTATAATTCCGCGAGGGTGCCCAAACCAAGAAAAGATATGTTCTTTAAGAAATAGAACGACAACCCTGTTATCGTTCGTTCGGCTAGGCACAGCCTCGACCCATTTCGACACGTAGTCAACAGCCAAAAGAATATACACATTCCCAAAAGAATTGGGAAATGGTCCCATGAAGTCAATTCCCCAAACATCAAAAACATCCACAATAAAAATTGGTTGAAGCGGCATGTCACGCCCCGCTTCCCAGAGTACGCAAGATTAGGCACGTGACATAGCCAACCATGCTACCTGTGGGTAGGAAGTATCCATCCACAGTCACATTACGGCTGTAGAGATATCAAGAACAAGATAAAACTATCTAACACATGTCCACAATCCAGAATAACAAGAGTCAATGATAAGTAAATGCGGAAGCAAATGATCCAATACAATAATAGAAAAGTATGTCCCATAATGCGGGCTCACATCTGGAAATAAAAATGCGGGAAATAAAACTAACCACTACAGAACTCACAAATCAGCCTGCTGGCTGAAGTACTCCTGCTCGGACAGCGACAGTGGTAAAGAATCTGGGCCATGCAAAACCCAGACATCAGCGCGTCATGTCAACCAATAATATAATATGAACAGTGTAATAGGACATGCAGAAATAAACATGAATACAGCAATAGTATGAAACAAGCAGTGCAGGGTAGTGTGCAGTGGGTAACTAAACTGTTCTATCGGGTTTTCTATTCTAAAGTCTTTGAAATCAATTCGAGTAATCCTCCATGTAACTCAAAGGATATGTCCCGTTACCCCCCGGGACCACGGATCAGGAATATGGGAACCAATAGTGGTTCTGTCCCGTTGCCCCCCGGGACCACGGATCAGGAAAATGTAAGAGTCACGAATGGCTCTGTCCCGTTACCCCCCGGGACCACGGATCAAGTAATACCCTTTTAAGTTACACTTTAGTTTACCCTTTTGATTTCCCCATACCCCCAAGTTATATGTGTCAGGTCAGGTATTCAGTAATCAAGAACTAATGCCAACACAGGATCAGGTAACAGCAGGTTTTGTCTGGATAGACAACAGGAATGGTCCATGAGGACAACATGTCAGGTTTGTTGGCATTAGGCACGAGATCAGGTAACAGGTCAGGTCAACAGTAAACAGTGCCATGTCAGGTGTAACAATATATATCATAGGTAACAGGTCAAGTCAAGATGTAACGATGTCGTGGGTGTGCTCACAACAGATATGTAATCGAACAGGGGATTAACAGCAGGAAATAGCAATAAATTAAACACCAATAAGCAGTTCATTCAATCACAAGAGTGTATTAATATAGTGCAACTATTTTATTATATTAACAGGTTTTGAGCACCCTTAGCGGTGCAACAGTTTTAAGGATGATGCAATACGGTTATATCAAGTCTTTAAATACGAACATCCGAATGTAATAGAACTACATAGGAGAGTACTATAATCTATTAACGGTAAAAAAATGTGATTAACAGGTAAACTTGGTTCGTAGGTTAATAGTAGCAAATTGTAATTTCCATGTTAACTGTAAAATGATATATGTCATATTGCAACCAAATGAGAAAATAACCATACCGAGTTAAGTTTTGCAGGTTTAATGAGTCAAACATATATAATTGTATAGTATAGCATGTAGCAAGTGATACTTGCCTCGACGGGTCGCGAACCAGGAAAAACGGAACGTAACGTCGGCGGGAAAACTCGCGACGGACGCACGGTTCACGGATTGAACCCAAACAACGAACAATGGAACCACGCGGACCGGGGTACCTTGCTGGAACGTCGGATCACGTCGTCGGCATCGCCGGATTTCGGCGAGAAAGAGAACAGTGAACAAGAGATTATGGTATGAAACAAGAAGCAAGAAACGCAAGGAAAATACCAAGAAAAAGGGGGAGGAGGATCTGAGAGAGGGCTTACGATGACCAGCAGAGGGGTTGCGACGGTTGACGACGTCACCAGAGCTCCGGTGGTGAACAGTGATCGCGGGCAAAAATCTGCCGATGAATGCATTAGCCGAGATAGGAAGAAGAAGAGAAAAGAGAAAGGAATTATCTTACTGTGGAGCGTACGAGGTCGGGGACAAGAGGACGGGGTCGTCGGCGGCGACAAACGGCGGTTCAACGGCTTGCAGGGCCGCGGTGGCTGCGTAGGCGCTGTAGCGGCGAGGGCGAGGCTGCTGCGAGGGTGCAGGCGTACGGGAAGGAGAACGAGGGTTGGTTGAGGTGAGGAGGCGGAGGCGAGAATCCCGGCGGTGCTAGCGCCGGCGTCGGAGCTGCGGTGGCGGCGGGCACGGCTAGGGTTAGGGTCGCGAGGGGTTAAGGTTCTTCTCTGGAAAAATGTGAAGGGGACTGTATTTATATATATAGAGAGAAGAGAGAGAGAGAGAGTTAGAGAGAGAGAAAGATAATGGAGGGCCCACGGGGTTAAATCGCATGCAATTGGCCAGGGGAGGATTTTTAAAACTGAAAGAAATATTTAGAAATATTCTGTATGATTAAATTAACAGAAAATATATATATATAAACGAAATATTATAAGGTTTGAATATTTTGTTAATTTGGGATTTTGGCGCTAAATGAAACATTTCCAAATCGCGCCCGGGTTGGGTCCAAAAATTCGGAATTCAAATAATAGGATTTTAAGCGGGTTCTAAATTTTAAAATGAAATGTTTTATGATTAAAAAGCATGCCCCCAAGTCGGACACCTGTACGCGTGCGTAGTCGTCCAAACTCGCCCGTTTCACCGAACGGGATAAGATCTCGACGCACGGACGCTACCACGCGGTTAGGGGTGACGAGTAGGCCAAGATAGATATTTTTAATTTTATTTTAGGTGTTAAAATTTGTTATCTGCAGAAATGACTTAGCCAGATAAAATTTTACAATAAGACCCAAACAAGCAAGATAAATGAAATGGGTAATATCTAACACTCAACCAGTAACAGAAAAATAGTAGTATTGGGCTCGGGTGTTACATTATACCCAACTACAAAAGAATTTCGTCCTCGAAATTCCCAGAATACAAGATAGAAAACTACAGGAAAAGGTGAGGGAACTTCTGTCGGATCTCGTCTTCTCGCTCCCACGTGAACTCTCCATGCGATCGATTACCCCAAGAAACTAGCACAAGGGGGATAACCTTGTTCTTAAGAACCTTTTCCCTTCGATCCATGATTTCAACCGGTCGCTCCTCAAAAGTTAGGTTCTCCCGTACAGTTAACTCCGAATGATCCAAGACGTGTGTTTCATCTCGAACATACCTTCGTAGTTGAGATACGTGAAACACATCGTGCACACCTGCCAAGGGCTGCGGTAACGCCAAACGGTACACTACCTCTCCAACGCGCTCCAATATCTCGAAGGGTCCAACGAATCGAGGACTAAGCTTCCCTCGACTCCCAAAACGGATCACCCCTCTAGTCGGTGATATCTTCAAGAATACCAAATCACCCACGGCGAACTCTAGAGGTCTTCTTGACGTGTCAGCCCAACTTTTCTGTCTGTCTTTAGCTGCCTTCATATGCTTTCTGATGGTGTTAACCTTCTCCACTGTCTGTACCACCAAATCTGGTCCCAATAATCTTCGTTCACCAACATCATCCCAACAAACAGGTGAACGGAACTTACGACTATACAAAGCCTCAAACGGAGCCATCTGGATAGTTGCTTGGAAACTATTGTTGTAAGAAAACTCCACCAAGTGTAGATGATCCTCCCATGAACCCTTGAAGTCCAACATGCATGCTCTCAACATGTCTTCAAGAGTTTGGATCGTTCTCTCTGACTGACCATCTGTTTGAGGATGATAAGCTGTGCTAAACTTCAATCGAGTCCCCAAACTTTCCTGTAAACTCTTCCAGAAGTGTGATAAGAACCGAGTGTCCCGATCGGACACGATGCTCACCGGCACGCCATGCAATCTTACAATCTCCTGCACGTACCGTTCTGCCAAAGTCTCCGTTGATTGACCAACCCGGAAAGGAATAAAGTGAGCTGCCTTGGTCAATCGATCAACAATCACCCATACTGCATTGTTGCCCTTTGGACTCCGCGGTAGAGCCGTCATGAAATCCATGGTTATATGTTCCCACTTCCACTGAGGAATCGGAAGTGGTTGCAACAAACCAGCAACCCTTTGATGTTCAGCCTTAACTTGCTGACACACCAAGCACTTAGCCACGAAGCGAGCAATCTCCCGTTTCATGCCTTCCCATAAGAAATGTTGTCGAATATCTCGGTACATCTTTGTACCTCCTGGATGTACAGAGTAAGCTAAACTGTGTGCCTCCTTCATAAGTTCTTCACGAACATCTCCCTTTGGCACACACAAACGGCTACCATACCTCAACGAACCATCTTCGTGGACCAGTAAATCTGTTCGCAGTCCGGCTTCAACCTGCTCTCAAAACTTCTGCAGTCTAAGATCCTACGATTGTGCCGCTTTAATCTTCTCAACCAAGGACGACTGTACTTGCAACTGCATCAACTGTCCCGTAGAATGTGGTAGCACAACCTCCAAGTCGAATCTTCGAAAATCTGCAACGATCTCCCTCTGTGTAGTTAACACCTGAATTGCTGGTAACCGACTAAGCGCATCCGGCACGACGTTAACCTTTCCCGGATGGTATTTAAGATCAAGGTCGTAGTCGGCCATCAGCTCCAACCATCTACGCTTGTCACGACCCGAAAGAACGGAACATGACCGGCACTTAAACTACGAACGTCTCGAGGCGTACGTAATCTAAGTAAACCGAAAACCCAGAAATCCAAACCAAGAAAAGTAGTAGAGTGCAGGAAAAACCAACTTAAAGCAAGTAGTTTCAAAAGCATAAGCCGAATTATGCGGTTTTTAAAACATCAAAAATTTACTGAAAATTTCGGCAGAGTCTCCTTTGTAAATACTGGCCCCCAAACGGGATACAACATGAATAGTATACGAAATCAAGAAAAAGGCATCCCCAAGCGGGAGCTAGCTCTTCGTCAATCGACGGTCACAACCACACAAACAATATAATATACAACGCCAAGGGCGAGGATCAAAACTCAAAAGGAAACTCAAAACCACCAGAAATATAACGAGCGACTCTAAGGTCGAAAGAATAAACAACACAGGTCTCTAACTCAATAAATACATGTTTGGTTGATGGAATTTACTAGATACAACTGAATAATATCATACAAGGTAAATAATGCGGGTATGATACAAGTAAACCCACCTACTAGCAAATCACCCGAATGAAACTATGCCCGCAAAGCCGTAATGAACCTGTACGGCAACCTGCAAGAAACTGGGGCACAATGGGGGTGAGTTGCCAACTCATGAATAGAAAAACATCTACGCACATAAATCGCATAAATAACGCAACCTAGGTCAATGATCATAATATATCCTCAAATATATGTATAACAGGCAGCCTATGACAATGTCTAGGGTAATATCTAACCCGAGTGTAAACTCATGTGCCCGTGTCAATGCCTCAAGTAGCAATATATCATATGAATGAGGTATGAATGCATGAAACAGAATACATGTAAATGAAGAAACTGTTTTCTTAAATTAGTGAGATTTCCTTCATATTTTTAAACTGAGGTATTATAAATGAAATCAGTATCAACAGTGTCTAGCATCGACACAAAACATAAATCTCACTGTCTCGAAATATCAATGTCTCAATCTCAATATCTAGGGCGCCGTCAGTCCAGACCGGCCCCTACCATCCATCTCAAGACCACGACGGTATCCTCCGGATATCCGACGCGTCGGGTAATATCACCGGTAGGTAGTGCTCCCCAGCCAGGCTCAACGTCAACACCACATTCCTCTTGCCCCGGGGTACCATACCGGGCCCACCATGTACCCGTGACGGTTCCTCCACTCCTCGACACGGATCTCCAAAACCACAGCAAACTCATGGTGGACGACACTTTACATCACTAGAAAACCGCAACATTTTATATTTTAAAAGATCATAAGTTGTAAATTTTGCGGCTTTCCCCGAAATCCAGAAATATCATAAATCTCAAGAAATCATCACAAGTGCATATGTCAATGATAATGAACTAGGCATGAACAACTGAATAACAGTATGCATGAAGTGGTAGGTAATAACTACAATGTCTAATATGGCATATAAGGGAAGTACACTAATATCATGTCAACACTACTAGCTAACAATCTAAGTCAAGCAATTATATCCTCTAAAGTGTACGTGACATGGCAATTACCGATGAAGATGTGTGTGAGCCGGCAAGTAGGTGTACGTGGTACATACGCATCATCGGTAATGGTGCTGGTGTCCTAACAGCATGATATCAATAATGGAATATGCAGCAAAATAAATATGCGAGGCAGAGCGAACAGCAATAGTGTGCGGGAGCTGAATACTAGACACAACGATAACTAATCTGCAATAATCTAATATAAGTCCTACGAATGGTGCCTTTTGAAATAACACGAATCATGGGGTTTTGAAAATAGGGGCTACGGTGTTTTTTATGAAAAGATACGTTGTTTTTGAAATATCCGTAGATTCCCTTGAGCTGTCTTTAAAAATGCCCACGATTCGTTAGTTTTTGAAATAGGTAAGAAGTCTAATCTAATCTAACAACTACACTAAACTATACGGCTGAACTAACAAGCTGAACTACAGGTAAGGAAACCGCCTATCATCTGAGTCGATACATATACATACCTGTATATGTATAGTCGGTGATCCCGCCTCAATAATATCATATCCGATACCATATCTATAATCAGGCATCCCAAGTCAAGAGTGCGGATCAATCATCAATATAGCTCGTACGTAAATCCGTCGTACGGCATCCCAATCTGGGTACGGGTCAATATCACATTCATCATACTATTCACCTGGTATCCTCTTTATCAAATATCATGATCGGGGTACTGATCTACGTCTAGTACCATACTGATACCGCCTACGTAAGCATGGACGTGTGTGAAACACTACGTCAAGGACCCGCTACAACGTCATGTCGTATCTAAGATACGAACCCTGCAATATCACCGATCTCACGGCCTCGATCCAATCTCATCGACTCAGCTCAACCCCAAGTATCATCCTCAATCCGTATGTGAACACTTAGTCCCATACCCATGTGCACACATAACTATAAAGAATCCCATGAGCACATATCAATAGGAATGTATGCAAGTATGTATGTGTGTATGTGTGTGTAACACTACCCTAGGGTTCGCAACACTAAAAATAGTCCAACACACCAATATCCATCCTAAGCATCGTTATTAATCCTAAATAACATATAATAAATGTTGGTGTGTATACGCATCCGTATACACCACCACGGATTGCGGGGGTGCTATACGCCATCCACCCGACTTCTCCCCGTAGATATAAATCTACTCACCTGGTCCTCGCTCGCCGGTGCCGACGTCGCCACGCGCTTGCTTGTCGTCTCGAAGTCCACGTGGGGGTACCTACATATCATAACGCACCATATCGCATTAAAACTAAATTCGAGATCGAAACGGCATACGAAAATCAAATCGGCACGCGTATCACGCATAGGTCCAAACCTATCGCCTACGCATGCAAGAATAGTCAAACCAACCCTCGATGTCGATGTACAAACGTCAAACCATCGAGAAAAATCCAATCACACTCATTTACACAATTACAAGCACTAATTATAATATATAATAGCTTAAAATTCTCCAAAACCCCAATTTCACTTAAAAAGTCGTTTTTCCGAAAATCTAGCAAGCACAATTCGCCGTTTGTACAAAACATGATGTTTAAGTGAATGTAGCGGCCAATATACTTATTAAATATCTTAAATAAGTCATAGAAAAATTTCTGGAATTTAATCTCATTAAATTCTAAAAACCCTAATATTCTAGTTTACAAAATACCCTTTTTACAATTTCATAGCAAAAATGCACAAACTACGATTTAGGTTGGATTTCCATGAACTAAAGTGTTAAACTACACTTAATAAAGTTAATAATATGATAAAAACCCTAACCATATTTTAATTCTCAATTTAACACAATATTTACAAAAACTAGTTTGCAATTTTAACCAATTTCGACCATTTTATAGCAAAATGCACATACAACAATCTAGTTTGGATTTGCATGATCTAAAGCATTAAACTACATTTTATAATGTTAATAAAGTCATAAAATTCTTAGTTAGATTTTAAATCACCCATTTGCAACTAAAAACTAAAACCTAGTTTGCTTAAATAACTAAATTTGGACTTTTAGATGCAACAATTTACAAATTATCTTCTAGATTAGGTTTAACATGTCTTAACATGCTAACTATACCATGCTACCTTAAACAAGTGACAACAACCCTATTGAATTTTAAACCCTAACTTTTCAATTCAAACTTCTTCTCTTTAGATTTCCAAACTTGCAATTAAACCATATTTAAGCACCTAATAAGATACATTAAGGAATTTAACCCAACAATTGAACAATAGGTTAGGATTTATACCTTAAAACCATCATGAGATCAACATGAAACTAGACCTCCAAATTGAAATCTTTGCACCAAGATCCATGCTTAAAGAGATAAGAGAAAATGGGTAGGGCTTTGATTTGCATTTTAGCTTTGATTTTTGATGGAAATGGGTGAATTTTTTGATGGAAAATGAGAGGAGAAGAGGGAGGGAGGGGCTGCTGTTGGGGGGCTGAGAATTTCGGCCAGAAATGGGAGTGAGGAGAGAGAGGGAGGTAGAGAAAATGGTGGGGGACAAAGTCAAGGTCAAAGCAAGTCAAAAGTCTAACTACTTTATCCATTTTCTATTCTTTTCTTCATTTCCTTTTTCCTTTGCAAACCAAGTGGGGAAAAAGTGAGGGCTGCTGAATTCAGCCATAGGGGGGAGTAAGTGGGGGTGTGTGGGTGTGGGTACGGGTGTGGGGTGATGAAAAATGATAAATACAATACCCCAAACATCCATTTACGCTAAAAAAAGCCTTTTTTTCTTCAATAATTTCCAAACCGTTTTGGCAAATGATTTCATTCCAAAAACCACATGATAAAATTTTATTTAATGTTTTATGATGCACAAAATTTGTTTCAACTCATTCCAATTTGTAATTTTCCCTAATTAAATGTATTAGTGACGGCTTAAATAATAATAAAATAATATTTTTTTCAGAAAATTTGAAATTTCACCAGTGGCTCAATAAACACCAAATAATAGCAATTACATAGCTAGAATATGTATATTTAATTTTTATAATAAGATATTTGTATTTTGAATTTTTACAGAAAACCCCCTTATTTTACCGATTTTTTTGAAATTTCACCGAAACGATTTTCAAAACGCTACAATCTTCCCCCCTTAAAGAAATTCGGTCCCCGAATTTAAATTCAAACTCCCCCAAATACTAAAACATCTAAGAAAACCCATCAAGTCGTCGGGGCTCCGAAATTGTAAATACATAAAACAAATCGTAGCGCAGCGCATGCGCTTGAAAAATGAGCATATAACTCAAATCAAAACTCCGTCAAGCATCCCGCAATCATCGGAGTCATGGAGAAGACATCAACGCCAAATTCAAATCAAAACCAATATGACATAACTCGAAACTATACATGTAAATATCGAATCTATATATGTAAGTATCTGAAGGAAATGCATGCCAAATCTCTTTAAGTCGCTGTGCACGCGTATAACACTGCACAGTGGCGGACGTCTATCATAAGGAAATAACTATATACATATATACCTTTGTTTGAAATATACATTCCGCCGTTTTGGAAACAATTTAAAAGGGTCTCCTTGTTTTAAACATTTCGTGTCATATCAGACACGTAGGTAAATACTGAGGCTATAGCTCGCTTTTTGGAAATCCTTTCAATAACTATCAATGCATGCCAAATATATTCAGGTACTGTCCTCTGACTAGTCCTGCTCAGTACGAAAACACATAGCAATATCATAAAAACGTACTACTCTATAAGAAATCAATCCCAAAATATGCACATGAATACTACGTGCGTCTGGTGCGCACGGAAATCAAAATCCATGAATGTGCCATACATGCGCACAGAAACAACATCTAAGTGCATCGGGTGTGCACAAAACATCTGTCGTAGGCAACATGTGTGCCTGACGGCAAAATCAGGTGCATCTGACATGCACGAAAAATCTCGATTTAGTGCATCTGGTGTGCACCAAAATCGCATCTCAAGACATGCGCTCAACATGCGCGAAAATCTAAATCAGGTGCATCCATCGTGCACGAAATCATGAAATCCAATATCAAGTGCCGAACGTGCGCAAAATCAATCAGGTGCACAAGGTGCACAAAACAAATATCGAGTATCACAATCGAAATCGAAGTCCAGTGCATCTAAGTGCACAAAAGGCGTATCACTGCACTGCAAGCATATATAAACTATACAGAGTGCAGGAACCAAATCGTGTGCGTGCATATGCACAAAATCAACTCAAATGTCTAAAACCGTAAAATCACAAATATGTGAAACTAAAGCACGAAAACGATATCAAGTGCAACACTGTGCAAAGATCGTAAATCCTCAATCATCAAAATTAAATCATACGAATAAATCACCCAAAACATCGGAATCAATAATGGCGGAATAGTACCGCTCAAGTGCATCCTCTAAGAATCTCGGCCAACTGTCGTGGTCACTAGTGGGACGTCTCGTCGATGATCATGAACTCTGTCCTGCTGGCGTGCGTAACCATGACCACTCCTGGGTCAAGGTCTTCACTGTGAATTACCAATCTTTCGGTCCATCGGCTCATCGGCCCTGTCAGGTGTGCTAACGGGGACGATTCCGTTCTGGCACTCCTCTGGTCATCTCTTGGTCAATCATCGCGACCACTCGTAAGACAGCATATCACTGGCGTCGGCCTCTGGCTCTCTGAATGTACGTGACACATCTGATCCTGGGTGCAAGTATCATTGCAGCAGTGTCCTGGAAGGAATCCTGCTCACGGTCTCTTCCATGTCTCGTCTCTGCCAACTGTCCGGAAGTCATTGTCCTTTCCTATATCTGCATCTTGCTCTGTAACGGCTGCATACCCATCGCGACTCCTTCTGGAAGGTATATCCAGTACTCTGCCTCGGCATGCGCATCGCATCTCTGATGTCGGCGGAGTGGAACGTCATCTCATCTAGATCTGGTACGAACCTCTTACTTCACTTTTCTCTAATGTCGTCTGCTTTGGACTTGTCTTGTCGCGGCTGCATGGACTGAGCTCTAACGGCTATCCTCGTATCGGGAGTCTCCCAAGAAATGCATCTCACCACCTAGCATCCGAATTGAGTCGAGCCATCCGATCGAGTCGTCAAAACCTCATAATCCCCCAAGAGCTCAACATCTTGGGCACAGTTTAATAGTATCGAGTACATACCACAACATCGGTGGTCCAGCCGTAGAAGGGCAAACCCAAGCCTCACTAATGGCGCCGCAGAACTGCCGCAAACCCTAAGGTTTAAGGGCTTTCATACGGTCATTAAGTCGAGTTAGGGTTTCAGTCTTCTAGAGGGACCATAGAATTGCCTGCATGTCTTTCCGACTACTTTAAACTTGGATAAATAGGTTTCTGACATTCGATCGTCTCTGTCGACTCCCAACGTCTCCGCGTGAAGTCGTCTCTAGCTGGAATCAATCTATCTGATGACCTCGCATCGGGGTAGCGAACGAACCACCTGTCCTAGTCATTCATCATCGGGTGACTAGCGACCTTCTATCATCTATTCGTACAACTCGCCCCGCAATAGCTCCAACATATGGGGCGATATCTCGTCGCTCGCAGCAACCACTGGCTTGCTCGTCTGCATGCTGAACAGTGCCTCAATCATCAGGAGTAAGAAACATACCAACGGTCATCAAAATCTGGCTGGCCTCTATCATTGGCTCAATTCTCTAGTGTCGATCAGTGCCTCCGAGTAACCTCATAAAGGCGATCCGCCAAACGCTCATGGCGCGGAAACATAGTAAAAAGACACATCTCTGCAATCGTGTGTCGCCGGAATTTCGCCCTGGTCAGTCCTCGTTCGTGACGAGCTTGTGCTGACCGCAACTCTAGCCGTAGCTCTCCCTGCCGTAACCGTAGCAGCAAAACCAAACTGGTACCGATGAGGCTAGATCGGAAAGAACATAATACTGAATAAAGAAATGTACATCCTAAGGCTTCTTAAGTGGAGTAGCGTATCGTAAATATGCCGCGGAACATACCCACGGTACGTCACTCTACTTTAGTCACCTATTCCATCAACCAAGGGTCATCCTACGCTCCGAAGGTTAAAACCTAACGCTCTGATACCAACTTTGTCACGACCCGAAAGAACGGAACATGACCGGCACTTAAACTACGAACGTCTCGAGGCGTACGTAATCTAAGTAAACCGAAAACCCAGAAATCCAAACCAAGAAAAGTAGTAGAGTACAGGAAAAACCAACTTAAAGCAAGTAGTTTCAAAAGCATAAGCCGAATTATGCGGTTTTTAAAACATCAAAAATTTACTGAAAATTTCGGCAGAGTCTCCTTTGTAAATACTGGCCCCCAAACGGGATACAACATGAATAGTATACGAAATCAAGAAAAAGGCATCCCCAAGCGGGAGCTAGCTCTTCGTCAATCGACGGTCACAACCACACAAACAATATAATATACAACGCCAAGGGCGAGGATCAAAACTCAAAAGGAAACTCAAAACCACCAGAAATATAACAAGCGACTCTAAGGTCGAAAGAATAAACAACACTGGTCTCTAACTCAATAAATACATGTTTGGTTGATGAAATTTACTAGATACAACTGAATAATATCATACAAGGTAAATAATGCGGGTATGATACAAGTAAACCCACCTACTAGCAAATCACCCGAATGAAACTATGCCCGCAAAGCCGTAATGAACCTGTACGGCAACCTGCAAGAAACTGGGGCACAACGGGGGTGAGTTGCCAACTCGTGAATAGAAAAACATCTACGCACAGAAATCGCATAAATAACGCAACCTAGGTCAATGATCATAATATATCCTCAAATATATGTATAACAGGAAGCCTATGACAATGTCTAGGGTAATATCTAACCCGAGTGTAAACTCATGTGCCCGTGTCAATGCCTCAAGTAGCAATATATCATATGAATGAGGTATGAATGCCTGAAACAGAATACATGTAAATGAAGAAACTGTTTTCTTCAATTAGTGAGATTTCCTTCATATTTTTAAACTGAGGTATTATAAATGAAATCAGCATCAACAGTGTCTAGCATCGACACAAAACATAAATCTCACTGTCTCGAAATATCAATGTCTCAATCTCAATATCTAGGGCGCCGTCAGTCCAGACCGGCCCCTACCATCCATCTCAAGACCACGACGGTATCCTCCGGATATCCGACGCGTCGGGTAATATCACCGGTAGGTAGTGCTCCCCAGCCAGGCTCAACGTCAACACCACATTCCTCTTGCCCCGGGGTACCATACCGGGCCCACCATGTACCCGTGACGGTTCCTCCACTCCTCGACACGGATCTCCAAAACCACAGCAAACTCATGGTGGACGACACTTTACATCACTAGAAAACCGCAACATTTTATATTTTAAAAGATCATAAGTTGTAAATTTTGCGGCTTTCCCCGAAATCCAGAAATATCATAAATCTCAAGAAATCATCACAAGTGCATATGTCAATGATAATGAACTAGGCATGAACAACTGAATAACAGTATGCATGAAGTGGTAGGTAATAACTACAATGTCTAATATGGCATATAAGGGAAGTACACTAATATCATGTCAACACTACTAGCTAACAATCTAAGTCAAGCAATTATATCCTCTAAAGTGTACGTGACATGGCAATTACCGATGAAGATGTGTGTGAGCCGGCAAGTAGGTGTACGTGGTACATACGCATCATCGGTAATGGTGCTGGTGTCCTAACAGCATGATATCAATAATGGAATATGCAGCAAAATAAATATGCGAGGCAGAGCGAACAGCAATAGTGTGCGGGAGCTGAATACTAGACACAACGATAACTAATCTGCAATAATCTAATATAAGTCCTACGAATGGTGCCTTTTGAAATAACACGAATCATGGGGTTTTGAAAATAGGGGCTACGGTGTTTTTTATGAAAAGATACGTTGTTTTTGAAATATCCGTAGATTCCCTTGAGCTGTCTTTAAAAATGCCCACGATTCGTTAGTTTTTGAAATAGGTAAGAAGTCTAATCTAATCTAACAACTACACTAAACTATACGGCTGAACTAACAAGCTGAACTACAGGTAAGGAAACCGCCTATCATCTGAGTCGATACATATACATACCTGTATATGTATAGTCGGTGATCCCGCCTCAATAATATCATATCCGATACCATATCTATAATCAGGCATCCCAAGTCAAGAGTGCGGATCAATCATCAATATAGCTCGTACGTAAATCCGTCGTACGGCATCCCAATCTGGGTACGGGTCAATATCACATTCATCATACTATTCACCTGGTATCCTCTTTATCAAATATCATGATCGGGGTACTGATCTACGTCTAGTACCATACTGATACCGCCTACGTAAGCATGGACGTGTGTGAAACACTACGTCAAGGACCCGCTACAACGTCATGTCGTATCTAAGATACGAACCCTGCAATATCACCGATCTCACGGCCTCGATCCAATCTCATCGACTCAGCTCAACCCCAAGTATCATCCTCAATCCGTATGTGAACACTTAGTCCCATACCCATGTGCACACATAACTATAAAGAATCCCATGAGCACATATCAATAGGAATGTATGCAAGTATGTATGTGTGTATGTGTGTGTAACACTACCCTAGGGTTCGCAACACTAAAAATAGTCCAACACACCAATATCCATCCTAAGCATCGTTATTAATCCTAAATAACATATAATAAATGTTGGTGTGTATACGCATCCGTATACACCACCACGGATTGCGGGGGTGCTATACGCCATCCACCCGACTTCTCCCCGTAGATATAAATCTACTCACCTGGTCCTCGCTCGCCGGTGCCGACGTCGCCACGCGCTTGCTTGTCGTCTCGAAGTCCACGTGGGGGTACCTACATATCATAACGCACCATATCGTATTAAAACTAAATTCGAGATCGAAACGGCATACGAAAATCAAATCGGCACGCGTATCACGCATAGGTCCAAACCTATCGCCTACGCATGCAAGAATAGTCAAACCAACCCTCGATGTCGATGTACAAACGTCAAACCATCGAGAAAAATCCAATCACACTCATTTACACAATTACAAGCACTAATTATAATATATAATAGCTTAAAATTCCCCAAAACCCCAATTTCACTTAAAAAGTCGTTTTTCCGAAAATCTAGCAAGCACAATTCGCCGTTTGTACAAAACATGATGTTTAAGTGAATGTAGCGGCCAATATACTTATTAAATATCTTAAATAAGTCATAGAAAAATTTCTGGAATTTAATCTCATTAAATTCCAAAAACCCTAATATTCTAGTTTACAAAATACCCTTTTTACAATTTCATAGCAAAAATGCACAAACTACGATTTAGGTTGGATTTCCATGAACTAAAGTGTTAAACTACACTTAATAAAGTTAATAATATGATAAAAACCCTAACCATATTTTAATTCTCAATTTAACACAATATTTACAAAAACTAGTTTGCAATTTTAACCAATTTCGACCATTTTATAGCAAAATGCACATACAACAATCTAGTTTGGATTTGCATGATCTAAAGCATTAAACTACATTTTATAATGTTAATAAAGTCATAAAATTCTTAGTTAGATTTTAAATCACCCATTTGCAACTAAAAACTAAAACCTAGTTTGCTTAAATAACTAAATTTGGACTTTTAGATGCAACAATTTACAAATTATCTTCTAGATTAGGTTTAACATGTCTTAACATGCTAACTACACCATGCAACCTTAAACAAGTGACAACAACCCTATTGAATTTTAAACCCTAACTTTTCAATTCAAACTTCTTCTCTTTAGATTTCCAAACTTGCAATTAAACCATATTTAAGCACCTAATAAGATACATTAAGGAATATAACCCAACAATTGAACAATAGGTTAGGATTTATACCTTAAAACCATCATGAGATCAACATGAAACTAGACCTCCAAATTGAAATCTTTGCACCAAGATCCATGCTTAAAGAGATAAGAGAAAATGGGTAGGGCTTTGATTTGCATTTTAGCTTTGATTTTTGATGGAAATGGGTGAATTTTTTGATGGAAAATGAGAGGAGAAGAGGGAGGGAGGGGCTGCTGTTGGGGGGCTGAGAATTTCGGCCAGAAATGGGAGTGAGGAGAGAGAGGGAGGTAGAGAAAATGGTGGGGGACAAAGTCAAGGTCAAAGCAAGTCAAAAGTCTAACTACTTTATCCATTTTCTATTCTTTTCTTCATTTCCTTTTTCCTTTGCAAACCAAGTGGGGAAAAAGTGAGGGCTGCTGAATTCAGCCATAGGGGGGAGTAAGTGGGGGTGTGTGGGTGTGGGTACGGGTGTGGGGTGATGAAAAATGATAAATACAATACCCCAAACATCCATTTACGCTAAAAAAAAGCCTTTTTTTCTTCAATAATTTCCAAACCGTTTTGGCAAATGATTTCATTCCAAAAACCACATGATAAAATTTTATTTAATGTTTTATGATGCACAAAATTTGTTTCAACTCATTCCAATTTGTAATTTTCCCTAATTAAATGTATTAGTGACGGCTTAAATAATAATAAAATAATATTTTTTTCAGAAAATTTGAAATTTCACCAGCGGCTCAATAAACACCAAATAATAGCAATTACATAGCTAGAATATGTATATTTAATTTTTATAATAAGATATTTGTATTTTGAATTTTTACAGAAAACCCCCTTATTTTACCGATTTTTTTGAAATTTCACCGAAACGATTTTCAAAACGCTACAACGCTGCCTCATATTCAACTCCTTCTGAGTGAACACATACTTCAAACTCTTGTGATCTGTTAAAACTTCGACTCTCTCACCCAAAAGGTAGTGTCTCCAAATCTTCAAAGCGAAGATTACAGCCGCAAGCTCCAAGTCATGAGTTGGATAATTCTTCTCATGGGTCTTCAGTTGTCTTGATGCGTATGCTACGACCTTCCCATGCTGCATCAAAACACATCCCAGTCCTTTCCCAGATGCGTCGCTATGAATCACCAGTCCTCCGGAATTGTCTGGTACGGTCAGGATAGGGGCGGTTATCAACTTCTGCTTCAACATCTCGAAAGCCAACGCACATTTATCCGTCCATACAAAAGGTACCTCCTTGCGCATAAGCTTGGTCAATGGTTCTGCCAAACGAGTGAAGTTCTCCATAAATCTCCTGTAATATCCGGCTAATCCAAGGAAACTTCTTATCTCAGCTACATTCCTTGGAATAGGCCAATCTCGAACTGCCGCAATCTTTTCGGGATCGACGGCGATTCCGTTGCCCGACACAACATGCCCCAGAAACTTTACTTCTTCCAGCCAAAATTCGCACTTACTCATCTTCGCATACAATTTCTCTTGCCTCAATGTCTGCAGCGCGATCTTCAAATGCTCAGCATGCTCCTCAAAACTCTTCGAGTAAACCAGAATATCGTCAATGAATACCACAATAAACTGGTCTAAGAATGGTGAAAAGATTCGGTTCATCAAATCCATGAATATTGCCGGCGCATTCGTTACTCCGAAGGGCATCACTAGATACTCGTAATGTCCATACCGAGTTCGAAACGCCGTCTTGCAAATATCTTCTGCTTTCACTCGGACCTGATGATATCCGGATCACAAATCCAGTTTCGAGAATACCCTCGCGCCACTAAGCTGCTCAAAAAGTTCTCCAATGCGAGGGATCGGGTACTTGTTCTTAATAGTCACCCGGTTTAATTCTCGATAGTCGATGCACATCCTTCTCGTGCCATCCTTCTTCTTTACTAGAAGGACTGGAGCTCCCCAAGGCGAGTTGCTGCTTCGAACCCAACCCTTCTCAAGCAGTTCAGCAACTTGTTTCTTAACTTCTTCCAATTCCACTGGTGCCATTGGATAATATGCTTTGGATACTGGCGCTGCACCAGGAATAAGGTCAATTGCGAACTCCATGTCTCGCTTTGGCGGTAAGCCCGATATATCTTCAAACACATCCATAAAATCGCGAACAACCGCCGGCTCTTCACTACTATCAACTTCCATTGCTGCAAGAATAACATTTGTCGGCCTAGCCCTAAACTCGACTGGCCCGACAGAACTGCTTCCTCCAGTGAAGGTAAACTCAGGATGTCTGGGAATCTGGAAAATTACCTTCCTTGTCCTACAGTCAATATGAGCATGGAAAGTGCCGAGAAAGTCCATTCCCAAGACGACCTCGTAGCTGCCCGTATCAATCACCAAGAAATCTGCAAAAAGCTCCCGTCCGCATATCACAACTGTACAGTCTTTACATTCCCTACTAGATACAATTTTCCCATTCCCAGTGTGTATGTCCCAGAAACTAGACAGGGTCGTGCAGGCAATCGAGTGTGTAGTTATAAACTTGGATGACATAAAACAATGGGATGCACCAGATTCAAATAATGCTACTGCGGGAAAACCATGAACGAGTAGAATACCTGAAACCACTTCTCCTGATGCCTTAGCTTCCTCAGCTGTCAAGGTAAAAGCTCGAGCCTGATTAAGTCCTTGAGTCAACTGCTTCTGCCCTTGGAACGGTCTCTGCGGAGGCTTCTGAAAATCATCCCTCGTACGAAGCTTCGACGGACAGACACCAACTGCGTGATCAGCCGCTCCACAAACCAAACAAAGTCCCAGCTTCCTTCGACAATCCTTTTGCATGTGCCCAGGTAAACGACAGTAGTCACAAATCATGCCCTTTCTTCGATCAACGACCACAGGCTTCTTCATGGGTGCTACACCACGACGATCCACTGGAATACCCTTGCGCCCATGATCTCGGTTAGGTACAAATGCGGGCTTCCTGGCCGCAACTGCTGTCTGCTGCAGGCTCCCTTTCATCCCCGATAAACTCTGTTGCTCCCGGGCTGCCGTAAGAACCTGTGAGAAAGTGGTCAAACCCAGGGAGACAATCTGCCTCTGGATGTCCACATCCAAGCTGCGCATGAACCTCCGTGCCCTGTCTGCCTCATTGGCGACTAAAGGTCCAGCGAAACGGCTGAGTCTCGTCCACTCTGCTGCATGCACGTCCACGGGCGCTCCATTTTGCATCAGCCCAATAAATTTCTCTTCTATTTCCTCCTGTGCAGTCCGCGGGAAGAATTTCTCCAGGAAACTCTTAGAAAACTCCGCCCAACTGATCGGCTTGGGCAAGCGGGTCTCTTCCACAAGCCACCACTCTCGGGCGTAATCCACTAGCTGAATGCACACCACATCAACTCTTTTGTCCTCTGGAATCTGTGCCGCAATCAGCAAATTCTCCGTGTCGACTAGCCACTGCTCGGCTGGCAACGTCTCCTCCAAACCTGTGAATGTAGTCGGGCCCAAACGTCTGAAATCTGCCACGGTCCCTACCCGGTTAACTGGTTTAGCTCCAGCGTTGTTTACAGACTGCCGAATGGCCTGCAAACCCTCCTGAAACGAATCTGCTTGTTGCTGGATCAGCTCAGTATGCCTCTTCTGATTTTCCAGCATTCCTCGTATTACTCCCAACATGGCGGCTTCGTCCACGCGCCTCTGATACGTCTTGAAATTCTTATCTGCCATATTCCTGAAATCAAAACACCCAACATTAGCATGACGATAGATTCAATATATAGATCAAGGCTAGAACTCCAAGATACTTAAATAGAGTACCGCATTGTAACTATGCCGCGGTATCATAGCCACAATTACTTAACTCCACCCAAGTCGCCTAAGTCCTAGAGATAACAAGAAATCAGGTTTTCGAGTCGACATGCAAAGTAAGTTTGCACGTCGATATAATCAGGAAGAATGTGATTCAAGAATGGTAAAACGTTCAAGGTGGTAGGACATGTTTCCTAAGCACTGGTATTCTGATTCATGTATTGGGTACAATACCCAACTACAAAAGAATCAACCCAACAAACCTATCGCTCTGATACCAAAAGAACCATGTCACGCCCCGCTTCCCAGAGTACGCAAGATTGGGCACGTGACATAGCCAACCATGCTACCTGTGGGTAGGAAGTATCCATCCACAGTCACATTACGGCTGTAGAGATATCAAGAACAAGATAAAACTATCTAACACATGTCCACAATCCAGAATAACAAGAGTCAATGATAAGTAAATGCGGAAGCAAATGATCCAATACAATAATAGAAAAGTATGTCCCATAATGCGGGCTCACATCTGGAAATAAAAATGCGGGAAATAAAACTAACCACTACAGAACTCACAAATCAGCCTGCTGGCTGAAGTACTCCTGCTCGGACAGCGACAGTGGTAAAGAATCTGGGCCATGCAAAACCCAGACGTCAGCGCGTCATGTCAACCAATAATATAATATGAACAGTGTAATAGGACATGCAGAAATAAACATGAATACAGCAATAGTATGAAACAAGCAGTGCAGGGTAGTGTGCAGTGGGTAACTAAACTGTTCTATCGGGTTTTCTATTCTAAAGTCTTTGAAATCAATTCAAGTAATCCTCCATGTAACTCAAAGGATATGTCCCGTTACCCCCCGGGACCACGGATCAGAAATATGGGAACCAATAGTGGTTCTGTCCCGTTGCCCCCCGGGACCACGGATCAGGAAAATGTAAGAGTCACGAATGGCTCTGTCCCGTTACCCCCCGGGACCACGGATCAAGTAATACCCTTTTAAGTTACACTTTAGTTTACCCTTTTGATTTCCCCATACCCCCAAGTTATATGTGTCAGGTCAGGTATTCAGTAATCAAGAACTAATGCCAACACAGGATCAGGTAACAGCAGGTTTTGTCTGGATAGACAACAGGAATGGTCCATGAGGACAACATGTCAGGTTTGTTGGCATTAGGCACGAGATCAGGTAACAGGTCAGGTCAACAGTAAACAGTGCCATGTCAGGTGTAACAATATATATCATGGGTAACAGGTCAAGTCAAGATGTAACGATGTCGTGGGTGTGCTCACAACAGATATGTAATCGAACAGGGGATTAACAGCAGGAAATAGCAATAAATTAAACACCAATAAGCAGTTCATTCAATCACAAGAGTGTATTAATATAGTGCAACTGTTTTATTATATTAACAGGTTTTGAGCAGCCTTAGCGGTACAACAGTTTTAAGGATGATGCAATACGGTTATATCAAGTCTTTAAATACGAACATCCGAATGTAATAGAACTACATAGGAGAGTACTATAATCTATTAACGGTAAAAAAATGTGATTAACAGGTAACCTTGGTTCGTAGGTTAATAGTAGCAAATTGTAATTTCCATGTTAACTGTAAAATGATATATGTCATATTGCAACCAAATGAGAAAATAACCATACCGAGTTAAGTTTTGCAGGTTTAATGAGTCAAACATATATAATTGTATAGTATAGCATGTAGCAAGTGATACTTGCCTCGACGGGTCACGAACCGGGAAAAACGGAACGTAACGTCGGCGGGAAAACTCGCGACGGACGCACGGTTCACGGATTGAACCCAAACAACAAACAATGGAACCACGTGGACCGGGGTACCTTGCTGGAACGTCGGATCACGTCGTCGGCATCGCCGGATTCCGGCGAGAAAGAGAACAGTGAACAAGAGATTATGGTATGAAACAAGAAGCAAGAAACACAAGGAAAATACCAAGAAAAAGGGGGAGGAGGATCTGAGAGAGGGCTTACGATGACCAGCAGAGGGGTTGCGACGGTTGACGACGTCACCAGAGCTCCGGTGGTGAACAGTGATCGCGGGCAAAAATCTGCCGATGAATGCATTAGCCGAGATAGGAAGAAGAAGAGAAAAGAGAAAGGAATTATCTTACTGAGGAGCGTATGAGGTCGGGGACAAGAGGACGGGGTCGTCGGCGGCGACAAACGGCGGTTCAACGGCGTGCAGGGCCGCGGTGGCTGCGCAGGCGCTGTAGCGGCGAGGGCGAGGCTGCTGCGAGGGTGCAGGCGTACGGGAAGGAGAACGAGGGTTGGTTGAAGCGAGGAGGCGGAGGCAAGAATCCCGGCGGTGCTAGGGCCGGCGTCGGAGCTGCGGTGGCTGCGGGCACGGCTAGGGTTAGGGTCGCGAGGGGTTAAGGTTCTTCTCCGGAAAAATGTGAAGGGGACTGTATTTATATATATATAGAGAAGAGAGAGAGAGAGAGTTAGAGAGAGAGAAAGATAATGGAGGGCCCACGGGGTTAAATCGCATGCAATTGGCCAGGGGAGGATTTTTAAAACTGAAAGAAATATTTAGAAATATTCTGTATGATTAAATTAACAGAAAATATATATATATAAACGAAATATTATAAGGTTTGAATATTTTGTTAATTTGGGATTTTGGCGCTAAATGAAACATTTCCAAATCGCGTCCGGGTTGGGTCCAAAAATTCGGAATTCAAATAATAGGATTTTAAGCGGGTTCCAAATTTTAAAATGAAATGTTTTATGATTAAAAAGCATGCCCCCAAGTCGGACACCTGTACGCGCGCGTAGTCGTCCAAACTCGCTCGTTTCACCGAACGGGATAAGATCTCGACGCACGGACGCTACCACGCGGCTAGGGGTGACGAGTAGGCCAAGATAGATATTTTTAATTTTATTTTAGGTGTTAAAATTTGTTATCTGCAGAAATGACTTAGCCAGATAAAATTTTACAATAAGACCCAAACAAGCAAGATAAATGAAATGGGTAATATCTAACACTCAACCAGTAACAGAAAAATAGTAGTATTGGGCTCGGGTGTTACACGGCATTTCGTTTCTCCGCGATATCCGGCCCAAGTGTTGGCACCGGGAGCATGTCTTGCAGTATTCATATGCATCCTTAAAGAGTCGTGGCCAATAGAAACCACACTGCAAGATTTTCTCGGCCGTCTTCTTTGGGCCAAAGTGCTCGTCACACGCTTCATCATGGCAAAAAGACAGCACACTCTTAAACTCGTTTTCCGGTACACACCGACGAATGATTTGGTCGGAACAGTATTTAAAAAGATAAGGTTCATCCCAGTAAAAATGCTTTACTTAGGACAAGAATCAGAGTTTATCCCGTTTCGACCAATCTTTAGGTATCAAGCCGGTGGCCAAGTAGTTTACTATATCAGCGAACCATGGGTCGCAAGACACGGTTAAGAGTTGCTCATACGGAAAAACATCTTTGATTGGAATTTCAAGTGTAAGTGAAGAAGGAAGTCGTGAAAGGTGATCGGCCACGACGTTTTCACATCCTCTTTTGTCCCTTATGACAAGGTCAAACTCTTGAAGCAAGAGGATCCAACGTATTAACCGCGATTTGGCATCCTTCTTCGCAAAAAGGTGGCGAAGAGCTGAATGGTCCGTATGCACAATAACTGGAGAGCCGATTAAATAAGGCCGAAAATTTTCAAGTGCAAACACAACGGCTAAAAAATCTTTTTCTATTGTTGTGTAGTTTAGTTGGGCCTTATTTAGTGTTCGACTAGCGTAATAAATTACGTGCGGCATTTTATTAATGTGTTGTCCAAGAACAACACCAATGGAAAAATCTGATGCGTCGCACATAATTTCGAAGGGATGCGTCCAGTCTGGAGATGAAAGAATGGGCGCAGAAATAAGAGAGTGTTTCAATGACTCGAACGCTTCCATGCAAGTTGAGTCAAAATCAAATGTTGTGTCCTTGGCCAGTAAGAGAGTTAAGGGTCTAGCAATCTTGCTAAAATCCTTGATGAACCGTCTATAAAAACCGGCGTGGCCAAGGAAAGCTCGGATGTCTTTGACGCATTTAGGAGGAGGAAGATTAGAAATGACCTCAATTTTTGCTTTATCAACCTCTATGCCGTTTTGCGAGATGACATGTCCTAATACAATGCCTTCTCGTACCATAAAGTGGCACTTCTCCCAATTTAAAGTTAGGTTCTTATTCCTACAGCGGGTAAGAACTGCGTCAAGGTGTAGTAAACACCCGTTGAAGGAGTCACCAAAAATGGAGAAATCATCCATAAAGATCTCCAAAAACTTTTCAACCATGTCTGAATAGATCCCCATCATACACCGCTGAAATGTAGCGGGTGCATTGCATAACCCAAAGGGCATGCGACGATAGGCAAAAGTACCAAAAGGACAAGTAAATGTGGTCTTGTCTTGATCCTCTTTGGCGATGGGGACTTGGTTATAGCCGGAATAGCCATCCAAAAAGCAATAGAACTCATGCCCAGCCAATCGTTCTAGCATTTGGTCAATGAAAGGTAAAGGAAAGTGGTCTTTCCTTGTCGCGGCATTGAGTTTTCTATAGTCGATGCAAACTCGCCACCCAGTTTGGGTGCGAGTGGGTATTAACTCATTTGCCTCATTAGTAATGACCGTGATAACCGATTTCTTTGGTACAACATGAATGGGGTTAACCCACTGGCTATCCGAGATAGGGTAAATGATACCACTATCAAGACATTTAACAATCTCCTTCTTGACAGGCTCTTTCATTATGGGGTTGAGGCGTCTTTGAGGATCCCTTACCGGCTTGGCATCATCCATCAAGTGTATATGATATTCAACTATGAGGGGATAAATCCCCTTGATGTCCGCCATAGACCAGCCAAAAGCTTGCCGATTACTTTGTAAGACCATTAAAAGGGCCTTCTCTTGCTCGAGAGCTAGAGAGGCCGATATGATAACGGGAAGGGTCTCATTCTCACCTAGATAAGCATATTTAAGGTGCGAAGGCAAAAGCTTTAGTTTGAGTTTAGGAGTTGAAACAATTGATGGTAACAATGGTGCAACTGTTTCAAACTCGAAGGATTCCATCAATGGTTCAAATCGAGTGTACGCAACCGAGTCGGATGGTTCAACTAACTCATCCGCAAAAGCAAAAGACTCAAACTCGGGTGGTGAGTCTTCAAAATCGTCTACAAAGATGAAACATTCATAATCGTTGTCCGGCGTGAAAGCTGTGTCGGATTCTAGGAGGAACGCACTAGAGGCGACAACACTGCTGTGGTCGAACATAAAATTTTCAAACTCACAGTCCTCCTCCGCGATCTCATTGATCGAGCAAATATCAAGTACGCTAGCATTAGGCTCTGAAGGCTGATTTCCCAACTTAAAAATGTTGAGTTCAATTATCATATTGCCAAAAGATAGATTCATCGAACCATTACGACAATTGATTACCGCATTAGAAGTCGCAAGGAATGGTCGACCAAGTATCACCGGAATTTGACTCCGGGGGTTAGCTACAGGTTGTGTATCTATAACAATAAAGTCAACGGGGAAAATGAAACCCCTACTCTAATTAACACATCCTCCAACTCTCTCCTAGGATGGGTAATGGATCGGTCGGCCATTTGGAGAGTACAATGAGTGGGCTTAAGCTCTCCAACGCCTAATTGCTCGTACACAGAATAAGATAGCAAATTGGCATTAGCACCAAGATCTAATAGTGCTCTATTGATGTTCTTGTCCCCAATTGTTATCGAAATAGTAGGACAACCGGGGTCCTTGTGCTTTTGGGGTAAAGATTGGACATGAGCATCACTAACAACACTAGCCACGAAAACTTTCTTTGGTACTTGTGACTTCCTCTTCTTGGTGCATAAGTCCTTTAAGATTTTTGCATATGAAGGAACTTATTGGATTGCATCCAAGAGAGGGATATTTATGCTAACCTGTTTGAACAACTCTACAATCTTCTCCATTTATGGAGTTGGTTTATTGGATCTTAACCGGTTTGGAAAAGGAATATTTTGAAAATTTGTTGAGTCCAATTTTTGTGGATCTGATTGTGGAGTTGGAACGGATCCCCGTGTAGATGTGTTCGTGTTGTGAGAAGTGGGTCCGTTCGAGCTAGAAGAAGTAGAGCCTTGTGAAGGATGAAGAATAAACTCTAACGAAGAAGAAGAAGAAGAATGTGAGGAAGATGAAGAAGGACCACAGGCAGGGGTGTCATTGTTAATACCCACATTATTTTGCAACACTTTTTCGGATCTCAACGTGGTCACAGCATTTACGTTATGATTTTGCTGTTGATATGCAACATGTGCATGACCGGGATTTGGCAGTGGTTGATATGGAAGCTTTCCTTTTTCTCGCTCGCTCAACGCAGCATTGAGTTGTGCAATTTGTGCCTCAATAGATTTGATGCTTTGATCGTGTGAGGCACTGTTTTGCACCAAAGATTGAATAGAAGTTTCCAACCTTGCTGCAGATTGTGTATATTGCTTTAGGAACGCATCTAGACTTCTTTCTAGCGAGTTAACCTTATCATTATGAGGTTGAACAAAATTGTTTTGAGGGTAAGAATTGTTGGGCACAAAATTGTTCGTTTGGTTAGGGTAAGGTTGCTGTTGGAAAGGTTGCTGGAATTGAGTTTGTGGAGGTGCTTGTTGTTGTGGAGGAGGAGGCCTTTGAAAATTGTTGTTTCCTTGGAATTGTTGATTTTGGTTTCAAGCGAAATTTGGGTGACTCCTCCAACCCGGATTGTATGTCGAAGAGTATGGATCATTTCTCTGTCGTTGCTGAAAGGCAGCATTGACTTGATCATGTCCTTGAGCAGATGGATTGTAAGGACACTCTTCGGTAAGATGTGATGGATCCGAACAATAAGCACAAACAGTTCGTGGGGGCACAACAGGGCAGGAGAAAGCGATGGGATTTTGGTCTCAAACGCTTCTAGCTTTTTCGTAAGTGTGGCCATCTCGGCCTTCATAGCAATAGACATATCTAATTGATGTATGGCTGCCCTAGACTGACCAATAGAAGAAGATGAGGTGGTCTTGGTGCTCTCCCACTGAATTGTTTGTTCACTAAGATCCTCGAGAAACTGCCACGCTTCCTCACTAGATTTGGTTAGAAAGTGACCTTGACAAATGGTTTCTAGCAACTGCTTCATTGCCGAGTTCAATCCCTCGTATAATGTTTGGCAAAGTTGCCAATTTTCGATCCCATGGTGAGGGCATTGAACGAGTAGGTCTTTGAATCTTTCAAAACACTTCGAAAATGGTTCGGATGGAAGCTGGGAAAATTGTATAATCTCGTTGCGTATTCTAGCAGTCTTGTGATGAGGATAGAACTTTATAAGAAAAGCTTTCACAAACTCTTCCCAATTCTTAATTGAATGCGACGCTGTGCTGTATAACCACTTCTCGGCTAAGTCACATAAGGTGAAAGGAATGACCCTTATCCTTATAGCATCGTTGGATAATTGGGTTGTTTTCATTATAGCGCAAACGTTTTGGAATTTGTTGATAAAGATATAAGCATCTTCGGATTCCAATCCGTGAAATTTTGGCAGCATATTGATGAAGTGGGGTTTGATCTCAAAATTATCCCCATTTTCCGGTGGGAGGGAAAGACAGGTAGGTAAGGCGGTGCGGATCGGGTAGAAAAGATCCTGGAGCGCGATTCGTTGGGGCGCTTCAACAGGTGGGTGATTCGGGTTATTCGCACCTAACGGAGGTGGAATCAGTCCCGTCGGTAAGGTGTTGTTAGGATTATATCCCGACATACCTTCGGAAAAAGAATTTGAAGGTGAAAGTGAAGAAATGGAAAGGATTTCGACTTCGGAGTCGAAAGGTTCGTCGGTCGGTACCAACGAAACACGGAATAATCGGGCGCTAGTGTTCCTAGTCCAACCGGGCATACACTAAAGTGGTAGTGTAGTCAAAGAGGTGAAAGACAGAATGTGGGGGTAAGAAAACGTCAATGAGAAGAAAGCGGTGTAAGTGGAGTGCAAGGATTTCTTTAGCGACAAGTTGCAAGTTTTTTGTAAATTTTTTTTCCTTTTTTATCCTTTTTTATGTGGATCTTTTTGCAAAAAGATTTTCGATAAGAGACTTTGACACAAATGCAATCAACCACAAATGCACAATCAGGCCTAGATCTGGGGTCACCTAGGTCAGCTAGACAGCTCCTAACTGATCCAAAGGGCTAGAAATAGGACCTCAAACCGCCTCTTCACCGCCAATTGCGGCCAGGTAAGTGCCAGGTGAGTGGGAGGCTCTCCACTACATGTAGTGGCTCTAATTAAGTAACCATTTGCCTTAGACACACTTGCCTAGACACCGCAAAGTCAGGTTAGGATCAACGGCCGATGCCTACAACTAGTCCTCTGTCCTATTGAGCACGACGTCCTTAGGGCTGAGTCTAGTATTTTTTAATTAAAAATGGTCAATGCATATGCCTTATGTGATTTCTGGGGTCCTGGGAAGGGTGATGAAATCCCCACCCAATCTGAATTGGTCTCAAGCCGCTTAAAGTCCAATTAAAAATATGCAAAGCATTAAAAATCACTTGCAATCAATTTTTTTAGCGCGGTGCAAAGAATCCTGCAGAAAATCAATTATTGAAAGGGGAAAGATTTTTTTTTAAGCGCAAAGAATCCTGCAGAAGATTTGACAGAATATATATGGGGATTTGCAGAAGAGAGAAAGAGGAAACAAACAGCCGTTTTTGCAGAGGATTACGTCAGCAGAATGCCGCGGTTGCGCGGTCAGAGACAGAGTGCGGCGGCGCTTCCGCGGTTGCGTGGAGGGTTCAGATCCCCAGATTTTTTTCGCTGTTCTGTTGTTGAAATCCCCTTCTGTTCGGATATCCCGTTTTCTGATTTACACTCTGTATTTTTCCAGATTCGTCGATTCTGCAAAGATTCACACAAGAAATCCTTCAAACAATAAAAGATGATAGAATTTTTTTTATTTTTCAAATTTTTTCTGTTTTTATGATTTTTATAATTTATATTAACCCGAAATTGCAAAAAGAAAATTTTACGCCATCCCCGGCAACGGCCCCATTTGATTTAAATGAGATTTATGATCAAAAATAATATTACCGCAATCAAGAACGGCGTTGCTTGGTAGCTAGCCGGTGAATACGGGTCGGTCCACAGGGATGATGTATATTTCCTAGTTGTTCTTACGATATAATTCCAAATGGTGTTTGGATCTTTATCACTAAAAGTAATTTGATTTAGACTAGGATTTAGGAAACTTGCTAGGATTAGGTTTAGGTTAAGTTTGGTAAAATAAGATTTCCCACCTCTTTCAATGCCCTAAATTAGATCTTTTTAGGAGTTATGGTAATTATTAATAAAGGGGATTAGGATGATCGGGAAGAAACTATATTTCTTCCTCTAGATCCTTGTCCATCCTTTCTTAATTCTTACCCTAACCTCCATGGAAAACATGCATATCCGGTCTTTTATACTACGGTATCACCGTTACCTTATAGGTAGGGTGCCGTAGGGAGCGAAATATGAAAGTATGTATGGAGTCCTAATTATTCACAAGTGATTGGGCAAGATAGGGGTGAGAGATCTTCATCTCTCAAACCCTTCCCTATTCCTAACCCTAACAAGCGAGGAAACTACTCGCTCATTGAGAGATCTACGAAAGACATGATTTTTATTTTGTTTTTAGGGTTAAGAGATTAATTAACTATTGCAGATTAATAAAAATTCTAATCTAAATTAAACTAAGGCAAATAAGAATTTATCTAGGGCAGAAATTAAAACTAAGAACTAAGGCAGAAAATAAAACCTACTTACAAATTGATGCTCTCCAAAACTTCAAGAGAAATCTGAATTTTATTAATGAAAGGAGGCATGACCTAATACAAGAATTTAGGTCTCTATTTATAGGACATAGAAAACCCTAGGTTTACAATCGCCGCATGTGTGCTTTTACAAAAATACCCCTAGGAAGACTAGTCAGCGCCGCCAAAATATTTAGTAAAATTTTCAGCCTCTACGGGCTCTACCCGGCCGTGGAACCGCGGCCATAGGCCAGGTTTGGCCGCGGTTCCGCGGCCAAAAGAGGGGCTTGTGTCTTCAATTTTCCTGCTATGCTTCTGGGTGTCTTTGTCTTCCTATTTGTTTGGTTGGTTCTTCAGAATGTTTTCCATTTCTCTTCCAGATCTCCACAGTGAACAAAATCGTGGACTTTCACCGCTTGCTTCATGTCGAAGTCTTTAACCTTGCTCTGCTTTGTACTTTGTGAACTGATTTTCGTGTAGGCTTGATCAAGATTCCAACATTTATTGGTCGTAGTCTCACTTTTTGCATCATCTTTTATCTTTTTCACCGTTTTCCTTCCGAGAACATGTAACATGTACTATGTAGTAGACATGAGTCAAGAGCACCTGTTTATTTGTAAAATGTATAATAATGGGGAATATAATAATGCAAAATTACGGTATGAATAGCGTTGCCTGTAGGGAGGCCACCGGCCGGGGATAGCCGAGCATGGTAGATGCATGGCCGATTCTTCATGAGGTTTCGCCCGATCATGTAACACCTTAGATTGTGTTTTGTGGTTATTTATACTTTAATGTGGGTTTTTAGTACAAAGTTTACCAAAACGGTTTTCAAATATTTTATCTGGATTTATGAATATTTTATTAGAATTTAATTTGGACTGCACACACATGTGCATGTTAACTAGGGTTAAGTTTGGGGTTAAACCATGTTTATATAACCATGGTGGACTAACCCATTTAATTAGATTAATATGAGGTTAATTAAAAGTGTTAGTTAATTTGTTTTTTTAAAAAAAGAAAAATAGAATTAGTGTTAGGGGTTGACTTGTGTAGGTGAGAGAGAGAGAGCATGATGGCTTGAGCATGCTTGTAATTAATGAGGAGAGAAAGAGAGGGGTTGACTCTCATTCCGTTGTTTTCAAAACCATTATTTTTCCCTCTCACTCACACACACACCAAACAACAACAGCAGCAGCAGCAGAACCAACAGCAGCAGCAGCAGAAGTAGCAGCAACAACACTTGCAACAACAACAGCAGCAGCATCTAGAGCAGCAACACCAACAACAGCAACAGCAACACCACAACAACAGCAACAGCAGTAGCAAGTAGCAACAACAACAGCAAGCAGCAGCTGCAGCAGAACCCCCCTCCTCCTTCTTCTTCTCCTTCTCCTTGCACTCAGGATCCCTAGAGGTATAATCTCTAAACTTGACTCCTTTCTTTGCTAGCATGTATTTATTTAGGTTCGGGTAGTGTTTAATGTGGTTTTTTGTGATAGTTTGTGGTTTAAGTAGGGTTTAAGCTAAGTTAGAGTTGTTATGGCTTAATTAACTTAGGTAGGTGTTATTAGTACTGTGTTAACCTAGTAGTATCACTAGATTTAGCTAAATCAACTTAAAGTAGCAAAATTTGAAATTTAAAATACGGTTTTGAAGCAAACTATGGGATATTTGAGATCTGCTATATCAGTGCTCTTTTTCTAGTTTAGCAAACACCTACAGAATAGTGTGCAGGATGTTTAGAGTAGTATGTAAGGTTTCGTGCCGGTTTTACCCCTGAAAGTCCGGCGACATTCCCCTGAATTCCGGCGTCGCTGACCCCCTTGGTGAGATGAGTGTTGGTGTTTTGGCCAGTGGTGTCTGTGAGGATTTGTCTGTGTTTGGTATTGTTTGGTTTTGGGGTTTAGCAGTTGGTGAAATCTGGGAGAGTTTGGTTAGTTTTTAGTGTTTTTGTGGACTTTGGCGATATTTTGATGGTTTAGTTTGGGAATAGGGTAAATCAGGGTTTTTAAGGCTAGATTAGCTCTAATATATGCTGTTGGTATCACCTGACTCATGTAATTTCACCAAATTTCACACGTGCACCCTATTGTTGCAAACTAAGTGTTTTAAAACGTTTTAAAACTAAACTTTATGATACATAGAATCTGCTGTATCTAGGGTAGTAATTTTAGTAAGCAAACATATACATTAGGCTATACATTGTGTTAGGAATATAGGGTAGAAACCCTGACCCCTTTCACCAATTTTAGGCCGATATCACCCCTATGGTGGCCGGCCAAATTTTGGTAGAATTTGTTGAATTTTTACAGGTAGTTGTCTGTAGGTATTGTGAGGGGTTTGGTCTTGTTTTATTTTCTTATTTTTGCTCCAGATTAAATCTATGACCGTTTACCTATTTTTAGCGTAGCGGGACTTGTGCGACACGTACGATACGAGTCGAGTTGGTGCGCTGTTTGCCACTGCTTGTCGCGTTGGTTTTTGACGTATGCACACACGTTACGTATACGCACGCATTTAGCTTGCGACGCTAATTTCTCGTATAATCGTGATATCGTGTTTTTACAGGATTGTGCCTTATGTGTGTTGCTTGTGTAAATTCTAGATTCGCAGGCGGGGACTTCGAGCGTCGCGGAGAAAGGAAAGCAGGTGGTCGGATACACCTAGCACCAGATCACGGGTGAGTAGATGTAACATCTACGGGGGAAAATCGTTTGGATGGCGCAAGACGCCTAATAGTTCAGATAATTTATAAACTTCTAGTAATACTAGTATCTATGAGTATAGCGCCTACTTGAACATCTTGCTGCATTCATGATCCTATATATTTACATACATGTGCAAACTCATTTCGTAGGACACTTGCACCATTATCATGGTTTTTATGCAGCACGATCACTATTCATGCGTACACACACGCCTTGGTAATTGTATGCCACAACACTAGATAACTTGTAATCTAGAACAATTTCACCATATATGATGCTTAAACCTGTGCTAATGCATTTAAATTCCTCAGGATAAACATGTAGGATTGCTATTCATATGTATGTACCTCATTACATCGTTCGTTCATGCCTAGCCTATTAGTTATACATTGCAGTTCGACTTGTTGATACTATAGGCATTCATTATCATTGACATGAGCACTTATGATGATTTTCTTGAGATTTATGAGATTTCTGGATTTTTGGGGAAAACCGCAAGAATTTATAAACTTATTACCCTTTTTAAAATATACATGTTGCGGTTTTCTAGTGATGTACGTGTCGTCCACCATGAGTTTTTCTGTTGGTTTTCGAGACCCGTTTCGAGGAGTTGGATGAACCGTCTCGGGTATATGATGGGCCCGGTAAGGTACCCCGGGGCAAGAAGATCGAGGTGTAGACGATTAGCCTGGCAGGGGGCAGACTACCTACCGGTGATTGTTGGCACCGCGGATATCCAGAGGATACCGACCGTGGCCGTGAGATATTGAGATATTGATACTTTGGGATGGGTCAGCCGGACGGCTAGGGCCAGAGATACTGTGATATAGATACATGAGATTTGAGATAGTTATTGAGGTGTCGATACTAGACACGGATTTATGTTGATTCTATTGATATTATGCTGATATTTCAAAAGAGTTTTCAAAGAAGAAAATAATGATTTCTTACATTCACATATTCAGATCACGAGTTGATTCATGTGCATGCATACCTGCCAGTACATCATGCCGGATTAGTATTGTACATTGATTCTGTTGCATACATATCTGCTAGTATATCATGCCATATCAGGATTGTTGATGCTATGACACTTGCGTGCATGCTTACGATAGCCTCTATAGATATTATTTATTACTCACGAGTTGGAAACTCACCCCCGTTGTGCCATAGCCTTTTTGCAGGTCCGCTCCGTCAGCATAGTAGCGGCGGACGCACTTACTCCTTTTGCTTCTTTTGCCTAGACTTAAGACTTTTGCTCATAGGTGGGTTATGATATTATTTTGTTTGCACCTTGTACATTCATTGTATCTAGATTACTCCATCTACTGTGTCTACTGTATCTTCTGTACCTGTTATTGCATTGATGTATATTGACCTAGAGACGAGACAGTGAGATTTGTGGACTCTTATGTTGTATTTTGGGGTCGAGCTCACTTGAGTCGACATGATGTTATTACTTGTGCCTTTTTACTGATTTTTGCACATTGCTGATTTACATTGCGTAGGATTTGAGTCCGCTTCGGCGAAGAGCTAGCTCCCGTTTGGGGATGCTTTTTCATGTTGTTCATATATATATATATATATATATATATATTCCTGTTTGTACCCGTTTGGGGGCCTGTATTTACAAAGGAGACTTTGCCGAAATTTTCGGAAAAATGGATGTTGCTTTTAAAAAACTTGATGTGACTTATTTTATTTAAATCGCTTTCAATAAATTGGTTTTCTTCACTCTATTTCTTAATTGGGTTTTGATTTCTGGTCTTTGGCTTACTTAGATTGCGTATGTCTTGAGACGTTTCTAATTTAAGTGCCAGTCGCGTTCCGTACCTTTCGGGTCGTGACAAAGTTGGTATCAGAGCGATAGGTTTTACCTTTCTGAGTGTTGGATGACCCTTGGTAGATGGAGTAAGTGACTTAAGCAGGGTAACGTAGCGTGTGTATGTCCGCGGCATACTTGCGATACGTTACTCCGCCTAAGTGATTTTAGGATATACTTTCTTGAAATCCCTTCTTCATTTCCGTGTATCTTATGATTCTATTGCACCGTTCTTATTATCCTGTTTCCTGTACCAGCTACTATGCCGCCGAAGGCTACGAGAGCGCAGAGGGCTGCCGCCCGAGATGAGATCCGAGCAGGCTCGTCCAAGACGAGGACCGTTTAGGATGACATACCTACCCCTCCGGTACAGACTGATCCACCTTCTACAGGCCGCATGGATAGACTAGAGTCTGGTATGGAGGAGCTACGACAGATGATGGGAGGTATGCAGGAGTTACGACAGTTGGTGGGATCTTTAGTAGAGGCCAGTCATGCACCGAGATCGGAGGATGTACCTACCACATCACAGACTACGATGGTACCTGCTGCCCAGACAGTTGCTCCTCCTCCTACTACCGTGGCTATTCTAGTATCGCTACAGGATTTCATGAGGCTGAGACCCCCAGTCTTCACCGGCATAGATGCGGCGGAGGATCCGCAGACTTTCCTTGACAAATTATCCAGGATTTTCCGTTCACTCAGATGTTCCGACGACAGATGGGTGGAGCTTACGAGTTTCCGTTTAGAGGGCCTTACGCAGACATGGTGTGAGTCGGTCGAGAGAGGTCGAGCTGCAGGTCTACCTCCTATGACTTGGGCCGAGTTCACAGCAGTATTTCTTGTCCGTTTCCTTCCCGAGAGCGTTCGTGATGCTAGAGCTCGTAGTTTTGAGGCTTTGCGTAAGACTCTAGGGATGACAGTGTCCGAGTATGATATCCAGTTTACGCAGTTGTCCAGATATGCTCCGTACTTGGTTGATACTGAAGAGAAGAGGGTAAAGAGGTTCGTGCAGGGACTTGACATCCAGTTATTTCTTGCCATCGGTACCCAGCACTTCGACACTTACGCAGCTGTTATAGACATGGCCTTACGGATGGAGGCGCGCATTTCAGACACTTTGGCCATTTCTGGGCCGAAGAGGATTCGTACCGATATGCCAGCTTAGAGGCATCATGCCAGATTCTTCCCGAGAGATGGTGGCGGCAGAGGAGTTGGACGGGGTCAGCTATTTGGTTCTTATCCACAGGGACAACAGGCGTCGCCAGGATGTTTTGGGTGCGGGATCCAACACCATCGTGTCAGAGACTGTCCGGTGAGACTACAGGGAGCAGTGACAGTTCCACACGTGACTTTACCACCTCCACCACCTCCTCAGAGAGCTCTACTTCCTACCCCCGGTGGTGCTCCACGTCAGTTAGATGCCCCCAGAGGCTGTGGACGCGGCGGTCCTGTTCAGAGAGGATGAGGAGGCAGAGGCCAAGACAGAGGTCAGCCAGCTATTGGTGGGGGACAGGCCCGAGTATTCGCTTTGACGCCGCAGGATGCACAGGCATCCAATGCCGTTGTGACAGGTACCTTGTCAGTATGTTCTTTCGACGCGCGGGTATTATTCGACCCAGGTTCCACACATTCTTATGTATCTACACACTTTGCACCGGTAGGCTAGTCGTTTGTCGCTCGTTTTGTGTTTCTGTAACACCTTAGGATGTGTTTAGTGGCTAATTACACTTTAATATATGGTTTTTAATAAAAAGTTTACAAAATTGATTTTCAAATATTTTATCAAATTTAATGAATATTTTATTAGAATTTTATCAAGCTTGCACACACATGTGCATGTAAACTAGGGCTTAATTAGGGTTAAACCATGATTAGCAACCATGGTGGACTAACCATCTTGTTAAGCCATTTTGGATTTGAATTAAGTTTTTTGGGTTTTTAATTATGTGTGTTTCTTTTTTTTTAAATGGAAAATCATTTGTGTTAGTTGACTTAGTGAGAGAGAGAGAGAGTGCATGATGGGCATCATGGCATGAGCCCATACTTGCATTAAATGAATAAAGAGAGAAAGAGGGGGGTTGACTAGCCTTGACTCCCTTTCCTTTGTTGTTTTGCCTCTCATTTCCTCACTTCTCTCATTCTCCCACTCACACACACACACACTCAAGCAGCTTCAGCAGCAACTGCAGAAGCTTCAGCAACAGCAGCAGCCACAGCATCAGCCACAGCAACAACATCAGCATAGCAGCAGCATCAGCTCCAGCAACATCAGCAGCAGCTCCAGCAGCAGCAGCAACACTTCATCTTCTTCTTCCACTCCTTCTCCTGCTTCCTAGGATCTAGTGGGGGTATATTTCTTAAACCCAATTCCTAGCTTGCTAAACTTGTGTGTTATTTAGCTTCGATTAGTGTTAAATGTGCGTTTTAGTGCTAAATATGGTGATTAGTGTGGACTTTTGGTTAAGTGATATTAGTGATGGTTAGACGAACTTAGTTAAGTGTTGTTAGGGCCACTTAAACCTAGTTAAACCCCATATTTCACTAAAATACCATAGGGTTTCAATTAGTGCTAAAATTAACGTTTTTAAGTGAATTCTTGGCTTCCTGTGATCTGCTTTTGACCCGAGGGTTTCAGATAAAAATTGAGTTAACTGGAGCATGTATAATAGGTCTAGACTACACACACCAAGCACGAACCCCTAACCCCACACCCAGGCTGCCGATTTATTCTTTCTGGCCGCAATTTGCGGCCAGATGAGGGAGTTTTTGGGTTGGGTTTGCATGGGTAGGAGTCTGCTGTATTTGTAGGGCCAGTGGTATGTGCAATTTTGTAAGTTTTCACTTGTGTCAAAATTTGGGACGATATATCGTTTTTCTAGTATGTTTTGTTTGCGCAATACGTAAGGTACGTGAGTGGGTTCTGTGATCCAGCATGTCGCGGCGTGTCGGGGTAGTTTTAGACGCGTATACACACGATCTAGCGTATCGGACACTCGCGCATTTAGTTCGCGACGCGAGTTTCTCGTTTGATTTCGATATCGCGTTTTGCGAGATATTTTCTTATGTGGATTTTCTATGTGTAAATTCTAGGTTCGCAGGCGGGTACGTCGGACGCAGCAAAGGAAGGGAAGCAGGTGGCCGGCAACGTGTAGCACGTGACCAGTTGGGTAGATTTAACATCTACGGGGAAATAGCCCGTATGGCGTTAAGCGTTAGGGCGTTATAGGATATTTTAGTTATATGTGTTCATATATATATATATATATATATACTATAGTAGCATGCTATCTCCTGTTGCATATAGAATGGTAATTATAGAACACTGCACTGTCATTAACTGTTTAAGCTGCACGAGCACTAAATGTATGTTACACTCACGCCGTTAGTAATTGCCATGACACTCGCACTATAGGATCACTACATCATTGACGATTGTCATGACTTGTCGCATATTCACATATTATTAGATATATCACTACTTGCGCACATGCACACTATATATTCATACCAGTGCACACATATATTGATATCTTCATACCTGCGCACATGCACACTATATATTCATACTAGTGTACACATATATTGATATCTTCATATTTGCGCAGCTGCACACTGTATTTCCATAGTAGTGCTACCCTCATATTCGCGTATATATTCATTTGCACACCCATACCTATATACATACATATGTTACATACATGGGTGATATTGACATGATTTAAAAACTAAGGGACCGCACGAGATATTTTCCAAACTGGATCTTTTTAAAAGAGCGGTTTTCCCTTTTTACTCTTAATGTCATACGACACATTGCATGGATTTACGCATTTACTTTGGATTTATGTGATTTCTGGATTTAGGAACCGGGGTATTATTTTAAGAAAATACGCACTGTTTTAAAAACCCGGTTTCCCTTGATATGATATTTTAGTGCGTCCACCATGCGTTTTCTCGGTTCTGAGACTTGTGACATGTGAACCCGAATCGAGGAGATGGACAAGGCCGATTGCGGGTACATGGTGGACCCGGTATGGTACCCCGGGGCAAGAATGGATCGCTGTGCAGTAGACGGTAAGCCTGGCAGAGGGACCACTACCTACCGGTGATTGGTTAGATCTGGCGGTTATCCGGAGGATACCGACCAGAGTTGATAGATGGACACGGGATGACACGTACTGCCGGGGCCGAGGGCCGATTCCGCAGACGGAGCCCGATACTTGAGGATTTTCGTGTCGATGCTTGACACGATGATTTATGATATTTTCGAGTGCCGATGCTAGGCATTCACGATTCCATGAGCTGTACAGGATTTGAGGGCCGATCAGAGTGACGACGCCTGAGTTTTACTGGGATTTAGGTGTATTGATAGACACTGGTTATTCTTCTACGTTGACATTCCGTGTAGATGATATTTATTCCCATGCTCAGCATTCATTATTTTGCATCTCATCCTGTAGCTATAGTACCTGAAAGAGTACTTTTGCATGATTATTGCATACCCTGCACACCCTATATAGATGTTATTAGATTGCATTTGCTATGCACGATTATTGCATACCCTACTTATCATATGGAGATGTTATTAGATTGCATCTGCTATGCATGATTATTGCATACCCTGCTTATCATATAGAGATGTTATTAGATCGCACTTGCTGCATAATTATTGCTCATATAGCTTATCATATAGATGTTATCTGTTGGCATAGGTTAGAGTATCGCAGCACGTGTATACTCGCGATTTTATATGTTATCTACTATTCACGAGTTGGCAACTCACCCCCGTTGTGCCACAGTGTTTGCAGGTTGCCCCACAGCTTAGTCGCAGCAGGCTGCTTTCTTGCATCTTTTGATATAGATACCACTGCAGTTGGCATGTTAGCCCTTTTGTTGATAGGTGGGTTTTTGCGGTATCTGTTTATTTTCCAGTTGTATACACTGTTGTATCTAGTACTCTCCATCTACTTTCATGTATTGACTTAGAGACCAGTTGTGAGGGCGATTTGTATTATTTTGTACTCTGGTGTCGAGCTCGTTGTGAGCCGACTTTATTTATGCAGTTTAATCTTTCATGATATTTATTTTCACTTATACTGCTCATCTCTTTGCTACGGCGTCGTATATTTTTATCGTGGTGATTGTTTCCGCCGTTGGGCGTGATTCTCCCGTTAGGGATGCTTTATTCATTCTATATGTCACTTTTACTTATATCTTATCTTGTACCCGATTTCGGGGCTAGTTTTTACAAAGGAAATGCTGCCAAAATTTTTAAGATAATAACTTGAACTTTAAGAATTTTACTAAATTACTTAAGGTTTTCTAAACGTCTTAACAAATGTTTCTATTAAATGTTTTAAACACTCAATATTTTTACTGGTTTTGATTTCTGGGTTTCGGCTTACTTTATCGCGTTACGCCTATAGACGTTACGTGGTTAAGTGTCGGTCACGGGCCAAACTTTGGGTCGTGACAAAGTTGGTATCAGAGCGTAGTTTTTACCTTCGGAGTGTTGGATGACCCTCGTATGATGGAGTAGGTAGCTGATGCAGAGTGGCGTAGCGTGTGTATGTTCCGCGGCATACTCACGACACGCTACTCCGCCTAAGCGACCTTAGGACTTGTTGATTGTAATTCCTTCTTGATTGTGTACATTCCTGTGATTCGATTTCCATATCCTTATCGAATCCTACTTTCTTTCCAGCCATTATGCCGCCAAAGACTACGAGGACGCAGAGAGCGGCCGTGAGAGCCGAGATTCGAGTTGACTCGTCTGAGATGAGGACTGATCCGGGTAGTACACCCGTTGTACCATAACATTCTGTTCCACCTCCGACAGACCAGATCACTAGACTAGTGGCAGAGATGCAGGACTTGCGCCAGACGATGAGCTCATTGGTTGAGACCGTTCGAGCGCAGCGACAGGAGGTTGTCACCCCTGTTACCCAGTTGTTCCTTGCGATCAGCATGCAACATTCCGTCACCTACATAGCACCAGTAGATGCATCTCCAGTTTACGAGACACGTCTTCCAGAGACTTTGAGAGTTCCGGAACAGTGGAGGAATCGTACTGGTGTACCAACCCAAAGATAGAGGCTTAGTCATCAAGACAGACTTTGTGACCATTGCGGGAGTAGCAGAGGCTTAGGACAAGGACAGTCGTTCAGCTCTCATCCCCAGAAGGGTCAGCAGTCAGCGCGTGGATGTTTTCGATACGGAAGCCTTCAACACTTCGTCAGACATTGTTCCTTAGCACCACGTTAGGGTCATATTCTGAAACGTCATAGACGCAGAGGGTTCGCTTAGAGGGGTCAATTTAGCAGAGGAGGAGTTCGACCTATTGCGGGTAGAGGGCAGACACGAGCATTTGCTTCTACTCATCGGGACGCGAGGGCGTACAATGCAGAGTTTTCAGGTATCCTTAATTTGTATGTTCTTTTGATGTATTTGTTTATTTTTCACACTTGTGCCGTAGTTGGGACGAGAGTCGTGTTAGGTAGATCAGCCGTTTGTTGTGTTAACTTCTATCAGCGACTCTTTTGTTGCGCGACACGTAATTCGGTCGTGTGCCAATCGGATAGGAGATAGAGATTCGTCTGTCATTTTGATCCTTCTAGAGATTTGGATTTGGCGTTCTCCTGGGCACGGACTGGTTAGCTATGTGTTAGGCGTTTGTGGACTACCGTGAGGAAACAGTCAGGTTTTATTTTCCCCGGCGAGTCAGTTCTTATTGTGCAAGTGGATAGCTGTGCCGCCTCTCACAGCTTGAATTCAGCCTTTTTCGCTTGTCGGCTTTTGAGGAGATGTCGTGGATTCTTGGCGTTCATTCGTGATACCGTAGCCACAGTTGGTTTGTTGGACCGGTTTTCTTTCGTGCGAGATGCAGGGTTACTAGGCACTCTCACAAGGATCTATAAGGCATCAACCATGCTCGATTTAAAATTTAGACGTGCCGAACAACCCTAACCAAGATCTTTAAACTAGAGATTAGGCGAAACAAAGCATGTTAAACACTTTAACACTAAGAGTTTGGGGTTACAACCTTTGTAGTCCGGTCCTTCACTTCTAAAGCTCTGTGTTGAGGTCCCTTCGCTGCGATCATCGAGTATTCCGACTCTCGAAAAGCTCCACGAAGATAAAGATGCAACCTTGCTTCCGATCTTCGATAACTAAGATGATCTATCTTGAAGTTTCTTTAACACAAGCTCTCACTCACTAAATGAAGTGAACACCCTAATCTAAATGGCTAGGATAGATTAGGATGATGAAGTAGGATTTTAGCTCTCATTTATTTTCATTAACTCACTCATTTTCATCACATCATAAAAAGCTAGAAAGCTTTTCATGAAAGAAAGAAGAAGGAAGAAGAAGAACAATCAATCCTTTTGTGATGAATAATGAATTGTGATAATATCATTAGAAATGCAACCATGGTTAAGTCAAGAAAAGACTTAACCATTGTAGAGAACTAACCATAGTAAAGGGTGTGGGTTGGGTTAAGTAAATATCTTGCAAAATATCTTTGCAAAAACAAAAAGGAAACCTTCTAGAAGGTTCAAGAAAGAACTAACCTAAATCAAACCCTAACCTTGTTTAATCTCCACCAAACATGTTGCATTAGTAATCATATCATATTACAATATTATATATCACATATACAATATTTATTGTAACAAAATAAAATAATACAATTAACATATATCGCATATATATCAATGTATTACCCGAGTGAGAAAAAGATTCTTTTTGTTAGCTTATACTAGTTAATGTAATTTAATATATCAAATATATAATTATACATTAAATTATCGAATCAACACTTGATCCGATAATCCAGCTATTTCATAAATAACCGACTAATATAATCTGTATCAGTTCATCGAATCAACACTTGATCCGATGACCCGACTATATCACATATACCTGGCCTATATCTCATATCACGAGAATCTAATACGGTATCACATACACGTATTGTTCTCGGTCCCGCACATATCATATATGTGCTCCTACTCCGTTTTGCCTGAGCCAAGAAACCTCTGTGTAGGACTCTAAAGAATCGTCAATACGTCGGCAGTAGCTGATGATCATATCAAACACCCACAAGCTGCAAGCGGTCAGCTAAATGTAACAGCCACCTAGGCATTGAGCGCTCAGAAGATCAACAAGCAAGCCTGTACATTCTCCTAAAAATCCAGTCAGTAACACTCCCGTATAGTCCGGTCTCTTCGTCTGATATGTCGCATATCTCGCCTAGGGGTGGTAAACGTCAGACCCCAGTAGCTTGATAAATCGTGTCGATATGAGGTCTATAACAATTCGAGAAACTACTGATAACACTTACCAGTAAATCTCAGCAACCCTGGCCAGGGATTTCCAGTTATAGCCAATCAAACACAGCGCAACATCAACTCCCTTTACCGGGAGAGACGACTCCCCTGCTATCGCTCATTGCCTTCATGTGATTCGGGACTGTACCCAAAAGCCACCTTTTTGCACGCCCTCTTGGACGTGGTATGATGGAAATCAAAGCACAGTGGGAATAACACGAGACTCTATGACGATCTCGGGTCTACAGACTGAAAGGTTCCTAGGCACACTATAGAGGTCTCTCAAGGCATCAACCATGCCAATTTAAAATTTTATGAGTGCCGAGAAACCCTAATACGGATCGTCGGCTAGAATTCTAGGCGAAATACGAAACTAGTTAACAATTTAACTAAAGATCAGAGCTACAACCTTTATAGATCTGGATATCCACTTCCTTAGCTCCACGTAGGCATCCTCTCGCTGTCCATCTTGAATCCCGAACTCAATCGTCGGCTTCATCGGGAAAATGGGCGGACTAGGTCGTCGGCTTCGTGCCGAAGATGATCTACGTCGAGGCATCACAAGTTCAAGCTCCGACTTCACAAATTTGTGAAACTTGTGAAGAAAACACCCAAAACAACTTGGCAAGAGGTAGAGGGTGAAGAAATAGGAGGTGGGTTCACTTTAGAATTTGATTTCTCACTTTAGAACTCAAGTTGCCATTGATGGCATCAAGCTTTTTCTTTTGAAGATGAAGAAGAAGATGAAGCTAGAATTATGATAAGTTATTTAAAAATGTAAAAGAAATGAATACTTATCATAATATGAACCATAGTTAGGTGTAGAGAATTGACTAAGGTTAGATGAATGGTTAGGGTTAAGTGTGAAGACAAAATGGTCACAAAGTCAAAGCTTCATCAAAGTTCAAGAATGAAAGCAACCATTTTGTATTCTTATGCCATCCTTTTTCCAAAATGAAAAATAAAAGAATGGATAATTAAAAACCCTAATCACTTTCTTAACCTAGGTTTAATTCTTTACACTTAACCAAATGAGCAAGCATCATCAAACATGATACATAGATGTGCATAAAAGTATATCACATATACAACTTGCACATCAAGTGAGAAAATCCATTTAAAGTGAACCAATACTAGTTAATGCAAAGTAATATATCAAATATATAATTATACATTAAATCATTAAATCTACACTTGATTCAATGATCCGGTCATGTCGCACATAACCGACTAGTATACAATGTATCGATTTATCGAATCAATGATTCAACAACTAGGTTATATCGCATAAAACCAATCGAAACATTCATCGCGAGAATGAAATGTTGGAGATAGTGCCCTCAGAGTCAATTATTAGGTCACAGGTACGTGATTGTAATGATTGAGGGAAGACCTATCCCGGTAGGACAGTCTTACTCGAGATGATAGTATGCTATCTGGTTTACCTTTATCATCGTGTACTGCTTTAGGTGACCTGACACGTCGCTATTACACGTTGATAGAGCCCCTAGGATTCTTGCTTGACCACCAGCAGTATGAGGGCGATCATATAAGTGGGAGCTGGGGTCTATAAGCTTATCCTTAAAAGGTCCCTAGTCATGGGAGTTTCGAGACTGGGCATCGATACTCCATTAGTAGACTAGTGTATACAGTCGAGACCCCGACGAGGGGCGGTGGCCGGTCTCACAAGCCACTGGTGTCAGTTGGATCACCTAAGATGTATACAGGTGCTTATTGGGTTATGAGTACACCGGACAGGACTCGCCGGGAACATGCTAGTTGGTCATATACCAGACGTCAGATGGCAGTTCCCTGGTGACATGTGTGCAGGTTAGTTCATCGACCTGGGGATCGTCATTTGTCTCGTGTGAGTTCCCACTGTACTTTGATTACTACCCTACCACGGCTCAAAGGAGTCGTGCAAACAGGTTTTAGTTGGGTACAGTCCCGAGCCACATGGAGGCAGTGAGCGTATCTTCAGGGGTTCGTCTCTCCCGGTATTGGGGGTGAGGTCGTGCTGTGTCTAGGAGAGCCATTACACAAAGTCCTTGGCCAAGGCAAGGAGATTTACTGGTAGGTATTCCAGTAGTATCTCAGGGTGTTCTGGGCTACACTCCGACACGACTTGTACCGCTTTTGGGGGTCTGACTTTTACCAACCCCCTAGGCCCGCCATGCGATACTCATAGACGAACGGACCGGACTGTACGGATATTGTCACTGACAGGCTCAGTAGGGTGTCAGGCTGAGTTCGCTCACGGACGTCCCTTTTAGTCAGTACCTGGTAGCCCGTTATGTATTGGCTTATACCTCTAACGTGCTAGTGGTTATCCACAACCAAGGTGTTGACGAGTCTTTAGAGTCCCCCACATTCAGTTACTCAGCTTTCGGGCGAAAAGTTGTAGAGGCCGTATGGAGATATGGCAGGGTCCGATCAGATACGTGCGGTATTGCACGGATCAGGATCGGACAGTCTGTACTATAGGCCGTATGGTTATATGGCAGGGTTCGATCAGATACGTGCGGTATTGCACAGATCAGGATCGAACGGATAATACTAGCCGGCTTTGGTATAAGCCGGATCCTAGTATAGTACAGTGTAGATTTTGTCTCATTGCATCTGTATTTCGGTCGAAATACAGATGCGGGTGTGTATGCACAGTATCGGGGTTTTCCTGTAATTTATTACGGGACCAGTTTTCTGGAGTTGCCAGTTTGCTTTCCGTTTCGGCCGATTTCCTTTGTTTCGTTCATTGGCCGATGTTTGGTGGAGGAGGGTTTATTTGCATTGTTGCAAATAGACTTTTGTGGAGGGGGTCCTTGCATATTATCATGTCATGATTATAGCACCATCCATTGACTTGCTTGACTTCATACTTCATGATGGATTGACTTTGGATATCATCATGGTTGATGAGTGATAGAAGAGTGTGGTTTTCACCTTGCTATCATTGGTTCACATGATTGTCTTTTCCTCTCTCTTGCATGATAGAGTTTTCCCCCCCTTTCTTTTAGCTATCTATCTCATTCTCTCCATTCTTGATAGTGCATGGCCGGCCACTCCAATTGGGAGGCTGCCCATTTTTCTAGTGTGGGAATTTTGGTTCATTTGGTGCTCCAAAATTAGCCCCTAGCTCCTCCACATTGTTCTTGTTTCATACCTCCACCAAAAAGGCAATTCCACAACCCCAAAAGTGAGACACAAGCCTCTACATAATATTCTACAGTAAATCTTGGGCACGTCGAGTAGCCGGCTTCGTGCCCGAGTTGCCTCGGCATTGAGGTGGGAGCCCGTAAACAAAGTAGGCGATGTGGTGCACTTCCGGCGACAAGGAGGAGACGGGACTTTTCCGCAGGAGATCGGGACCATGACGAGAAGACCGGAGGACTTGGATCGTCGGTATATCTCTATTCCCTTTCTTGTAGATAGCTAGGACTAGTTAATGGTTTGATCCGGGTATTAGTGCGCGGCGGTTTGCCAGTTCAAGAAAAATTAAAGTTTATCACCGCTTCCGCATTTGGCCGTCGGATTGACGGCCGAGGCGCCGCCGTGCACTTACAGTGGTATCAGAGCCTCGCCATTAACTTAGTCTAGCTTTGTGTAATGTGTTTGCATTTCCAATCGATCAAAAAGTTCCAAAACCCGTATTTTGATCACATCAGTTTTCTGTTGGAAATTTTTAGTCTCGAAAAAATTTTCAGGTTGTAAAATATTGATGTACTGGAAAATCTAAGATCTCTGTAAAAATTCGATGAAGTGACTCCACAGTGGGAGCACGGAACCGCCGCACAACCCCCCTTCCCGCCGCTCTTCCGCCGCACACTGTGGGGATCACTGCACCAATTTTTTACAGAGGCTTTCTGGGGTGAAAAGTGGGGTTTTGGAATAATAACATTGGGCCCAGAATTTCTTTATCTGCTACAGTAATACTTTGGGGCCCACTTGTTAAAGTTTGATTGATCGGATATTTTAAACACATATTTCACAGTATTTACATTATATCTGCGACCGTGAATGTCACTTGATCGGTAAATCCGGTCTAACTGCTATAGCCCGGTTAGACGGATTTGCGAACGTGACTTTCACGTTGATGTTCTGTTTTTGCTGTGATGTTGCGGATCGGTCGTGGGGGATAGCCTGGATGCAATGCGAGTACAGTTTTGTTGTATTATGTACATTTGATATTGCGGGGCGAGCGTCCGACATGTGGACTGCCGTCACTGCCTGTTTGTATTATTATTTTGGGGCACGACCTGGTTGCGGTCGATGTACCCGTTGTATGTATATTTTACTTTCTGTACTAGGATTGCCCCGCGGAGGGGTGCACGGATAGCCGGGTTCTGGAGGGCAACAAGCCCGCATCTCATGGCATTGAGACGGAGGGGGCTTCACTCTAGGATTGGCGGGCTATTCGCCGCACTCGTAGGGGGTACAGGTTGACCCAGGAGGGGTGCCCAAGTTACCGGATTCCGTGAAGTGCTGGGTGGTCCATTCACGTTGCTGAAGGGGGCTGCCTCGCTTCAGGTTTTGGTGGGTAACTTGCCGCGCCCGTAGGGGTCTAGGTTTTCATTGCACAGGCTATCCACACGACCAGGGGAACGTCGGGTTTCAGCGGCTCTGTGAAACCCGGGGATCCCAGATATCTGTATTGTTTCTGTGATGCTGTACATTTCTGTGATGTTGCATTTTATTCACGCCTTGAGCGAATATAATATATTGGTATATATATTAGTAGATGTTGTATATGTTTTACATCCGCGCTAGTCCAGTCCCCGTTCTGTCGTTAGTTAGCTAACCTAACGGGTAATGACGGGACCCAGTGGCGAATGCGGATGGCATATACGTACATCAGTATATTTTCGTTCTTTTTGGTGTGATCAATTGATGGGACTGCGTTGATTCGGATCAATGCAAGTTAAAAACAAACCTAATCTGATGTTGTTGGAACACTTTTCAAAAAGCTGTTATTGCAAGGACGTTCACTTTTGTTTTGCATCGTGGTATTCAGTTGGAATATCCTGCTCCTCAGTCGACGAGGCAAGGGCCGAGATCCCTTCACCGGGAGTGACCCCTTGGACAAAAAGTTTGCGTCAGGGCATTAACTTCACTATAGCCGATTACTTTTGCTTTGCACCGTGGTATTCAGTTGGAATATCCTGCACCCCATTCTACGGGGAAAGAGCCGAGATCCCTTCACCGGGAGTGACCTCTTTAGCGAAGGTTTTCGTCACTATATTTTCAAAAAGCTATCCGTTCCTTCAACGATATCAAGTTCATTACGTTAAAGGTTTTCGCCAGAAACCATTCGTAGCCCTCCGTCGTTTCATATGGGTAGTCAATAGTATTCAAGCTGTGTTTGTTGGCCAAAGTCAAGGCACAGTGTTTGGTAGCTGTTGGTTATTCATATGCAGCATAGATAGATGCGTTGGTTTGGAACAGTCGTACTGCCTTGTTGGCCAAAGTCAAGGGTATGTACGGGTGGATTCAAAACAACCTGGAGAATGACGGGTGGAACTTGACATGTGACTTATGATTTGTTGGCCAAAGTCAAGGTCATAAGAGCATGGGGCAGAAATCACATCGGGAGTTTCAAAAGAACTGAAACTTGCCAGATATGCGCATACCTTCTGGAGTGTGATGACGTGAGCGGATTCCGTCACGTTATCATGCGATGAGAGTTGGATCCCGATTCCCACTGATGAGTTAGTTTACTCCTCGGGTGACCCCGACTAATTCTTCTTTCAGGTTTGGAGGAGAATTTGAGGTACAGTGGGAGTTTTCCAGATTAGATAAATTGGTAACCATTCTGATCTAGGTTAGAGTGCACGCTGAGTGTTTCTTTTCTCTCTCTCTTCGGCAGCGACCATTGACCCGACCCTAAGACTATGACTCAGTGACCAAATTAACCGAACCTTCTTGACACTGGCTTTTGGATTGTCAGAGTTGCAAACCTCATTGCCACTCCTACTTTTACCCTTTTCTCCAGGACACCCCGTTTTACTACGAACGTCCACTTCCATTGGACAAAACCATCATATGGTTAGATACGAACTCGAAAGAATTTATTCTAGGATGGTTTCCGGTTCTGGAGAAAACGGATAGGATTATTCAGTTGTCTTTTCCTTTTACCCTCTCTCAGGTTACGAGTATTCCTTGGTTTAGGGGTAGTACACCTATTACGCAAATTGGATTGTCTTCTTCCAAACCTTAGGCTGGTGCCGACCGGTAGGGAATGAAGAAAACCAATTAGCATAACGATGGTGTGCAGAAGGTATTAAGTTCAGACAAAGCAAGGGATTAGTAAGAGGGCAAAGTAAATTGCAACAGATATTCACGACCAAACCAAATATTTCGTTACCACTCCCACATCACCTTTGTATTTCTCCAGGACACTCCGTATCACTACAAAGATCCACAGTTTATTTGGATACTCCATCGTATGGTTATATACGAACTCGAATGGAACTGGTTCCAGTTCGGGGATGGATTCTGGTTCAGGAGAAATAGGAATAAGGTTTATTCGGGTGTCTTTTATCTTCACCTTCTCTCGCATTGCGAGTGTTCCTAGGATTAGGACAGTACACCTATTATGCTTATTGGATAGTCTTCTTCCAAACCATAGGCTGGTATCGAACGGTAGGGAAGGAAGAAAACCATTTGGCCTAAAGGGGTGTGCAGAAGGTAATGACTAAAGACATATGAAGGGATGTGGAGAGATGGCAATGAATTATACGGTTGTAGTTGTGAATCTGGATAATGGAAGAGGCATTACTATGAATACCGAGATACCCCACGAAACATTTCAATGTTTCAGTTTCACTGTGTACAGTTAAAGGAAAACTGATTTCCCGATTAGATACTTACTCCAGGGTATGTATTTACCAGGTACGATTCTCACATCTGTATGGTTTTACAGATGATGAGTGGGAGTAAGTTATTGGGAATTGGGTGATTATCCTCATTATATCGGGATTTGTTGTAATCAGTGATATTTAAGGAAATCACCTGGGCTATTTGCCGGTCGGCAAATATTTGGTTTTGAATATCCGCTGTTATGCACCAATTTCAAATTGATATATCTGTACGTCTATTTTCATAGAGTGAGATATACCTTTCTGAAATTATGTCTACGACATTTACCTATATCAGTGGATGGTTAGGTAAGGAGCATTAAACAGCGGTGTAATTCTTCTTAACCATAAGTACAGTTTTCAACCTACGACACACAGTGAATGAGTTATCAGACTCAAGGGACTTATACAAAGGATTGTATGTTGTCCAGGGTCCATCAGGACAGAGGGCTTGGTCCTCGTACTATATTCGGTTTACTTATGACTTCTCTAGTTTTTAGACAGGTGTTTCGCCGAAACACAGGGTCTAAATTTTGAGAAGTTATAGGTATTTGAATAGAGTAGAGAACCAGGTATAGCAAGTATCGGGATTCTTCAAAGAGATCGAAGATGTAGATACTTGTGTATGGTATTCAGTTGATAGTAATGATAAAGAGATCTTGCTTCTCTTTCAGGTTACTCATAATTGGAAGTATTCCTAAGTTGAGTAACGCTGATCGGCCTCCTTCCATTTAGTTGACATGCGCTGGGGACAGCTGCATGATTTGAATCTGGTTCAATTAAATCAGTGCCTCTGTTTCTATATTGGATATAGAACAGTTCATATCTTAACGATGTTAAGGTACGGGGAGTTGTCCGGTTTATGATTAAAACCAGACACTGGACAACTCAAGGCACGTTTCTGTAATGGCTGTTTGTGGGTTGACCCAGGCTATGACGAGGGTTGACTTTCTACCATCTGGATGAACAATAGCGATATTGTTCTAGACTCGCCACATTTTTATTAAAGATGGATTTTTTCAGAAAACAATAGTGGGAGTATGGTAAAACTGGAAGTGATTCCAGAACCACAAACGATTACTGAAGATTTGATAAGGAACCTAAAGATTCAATCTGGATTGACATTCCATTGGCCACTCCGCAGATAAGGTGGGTAACTACAGGCACCCGAGAGGCACTACGGTAGCCTCAAGGACGGTGACAGGGAAGTTCTTGTTTACCAACAATTACCATTGCTGTTGTTCCAGGGTGCGAGACCCGGCGGGAGGATGAGTATAGCGTCGTTCTAAACTAGTTTTAGAAGTGTACGTGTATATGACTCTGCCAGAGGGTTGTCGTAGTCAGTGGGAGCAGCGGAAGCATTGGTGGACAGGTGGCTTATGTCTATTTATAGACTAAAGCAGATACAGCGGAAAAAGATCATCTATTTCTGACATGACAGTCATAGGTTTGACTTCATCAGAATAGGGGATGGATCTGTTGAGAAGGTAGTAGGGTGTGATATCCTGGTATTTGGATGATATACACAGAGTAGGAAAAGAAACTCCTACACAACGATCGGTTATACTTTGGTCGTCACACAGTTGTTTCTCCACAAAGGAAATGGATATTATATCAGACATACTGGTTACTAGATCTATGGTCTTAGATCTAGATTTGGGTAGTTTCCCAATCAGGGTACTTGACAGCATTCTAAGAGTATTTAGGATGGACGACTCCTGGCACGGTAGTGTACCTGCAGGTAATGGAGTCACCCTCTCCAAAGGTGTCTTACAGACTAAAGGGGAGAGGGACGGGCATGATTGGCAGATCACTTGCTCAGGCAATTGAGTCAATCGTGAGATGTCAAGCACCACACCAGATGTTGTTCTTGCACTAGATGCAATAAGTTGACATTAATCCAATCCTGGAGAAACAGTCGGAAGCAGTTTTAGAACATAAGTGGATGTTCTAGGGAGATGATAACGACAGCCTCATTCAGGAGACAGTTATCATTCCAGGCTTCCAAGATGACATGGACGACAAGGAGGTTGTCAGAGTTATAGTTTTCCTTCTGATGAGGGGCAGTATTTTGGACAGGTGGTCCAAGGCAATACTGAGGGAGGCATGGCGCGCAGGATACTGATTAAGTTCAGTTGACGATACAGTCTAAGAAGTTTGGATTTGGAGTTCATTTATGAGCTATGTCCCATCAGACATCCAGACACATTCTAAGACAGGTATTGCTCTTTTCGGGAGATGGCTTTCTCCGCGAACTTGAGATATAGAGAGACATAGAAAGAAACAACTAAGCGGATCCACTCACTGAGGCTATTCCTCGAACGCAATAGTTCCGCAAACGAGCTTTGTGAGACTGACTAGTAGAGGAGTTGGATGTTCGGTATCACACGGGCTGTGAGTATGCGACATCGCAATAATTAGCCTTGAGTGCAAGTGGGAGATTGTTGGAGATAGTGCCCTCAGAGTCAATTATTAGGTCACAGGTACGTGATTGTAATGATTGAGGGAGGACCTATCCCGGTAGGACAGTCTTACTCGAGATGATAGTATGCTATCTGGTTTACCTTTATCATCGTGTACTGCTTTAGGTGACCTGACACGTTGATAGAGCCCCTAGGATTCTTGCTTGACCACCAGCAGTATGAGGGCGATCATATAAGTGGGAGCTGGGGTCTATAAGCTTATCCTTAAAAGGTCCCTAGTCGTGGGAGTTTCGAGACTGGGCATCGATACTCCATTAGTAGACTAGTGTATACAGTCGAGACCCCGACGAGGGGCGGTGGCCGGTCTCACAAGCCACTGGTGTCAGTTGGATCACCTAAGATGTATACAGGTGCTCATTAGGTTATGAGTACACCGGACAGGACTCGCCGGGAACATGCTAGTTGGTCATATACCAGACGTCAGATGGCAGTTCCCTGGTGACATGTGTGCAGGTTAGTTCATCGACCTGGGGATCGTCATTTGTCTCGTGTGAGTTCCCACTGTACTTTGATTACTACCCTACCACGGCTCAAAGGAGTCGTGCAAACAGGTTTTAGTTGGGTACAGTCCCGAGCCACATGGAGGCAGTGAGCGTATCTTCAGGGGTTCGTCTCTCCCGGTATTGGGGGTGAGGTCGTGCTGTGTCTAGGAGAGCCATTACACAAAGTCCTTGGCCAAGGCAAGGAGATTTACTGGTAGGTATTCCAGTAGTATCTCAGGGTGTTCTGGGCTACACTCCGACACGACTTGTACCGCTTTTGGGGGTCTGACTTTTACCAACCCCCTAGGCCAGCCATGCGATACTCATAGACGAACGGACCGGACTGTACGGATATTGTCACTGACAGGCTCAGTAGGGTGTCAGGCTGAGTTCGCTCACGGACGTCCCTTTTAGTCAGTACCTGGTAGCCCGTTATGTATTGGCTTATACCTCTAACGTGCTAGTGGTTAAATCCACAACCAAGGTGTTGACGAGTCTTTAGAGTCCCCCACATTCAGTTACTCAGCTTTCGGGCGAAAAGTTGTAGAGGCCGTATGGAGATATGGCAGGGTCCGATCAGATACGTGCGGTATTGCACGGATCAGGATCGGACAGTCTGTACTATAGGCCGTATGGTTATATGGCAGGGTTCGATCAGATACGTGCGGTATTGCACAGATCAGGATCGAACGGATAATACTAGCCGGCTTTGGTATAAGCCGGATCCTAGTATAGTACAGTGTAGATTTTGTCTCATTGCATCTGTATTTCGGTCGAAATACAGATGCGGGTGTGTATGCACAGTATCGGGGTTTTCCTGTAATTTATTACGGGACCAGTTTTCTGGAGTTGCCAGTTTGCTTTCCGTTTCGGCCGATTTCCTTTGTTTCGTTCATTGGCCGATGTTTGGTGGAGGAGGGTTTATTTGCATTGTTGCAAATAGACTTTTGTGGAGGGGGTCCTTGCATATTATCATGTCATGATTATAGCACCATCCATTGACTTGCTTGACTTCATACTTCATGATGGATTGACTTTGGATATCATCATGGTTGATGAGTGATAGAAGAGTGTGGTTTTCACCTTGCTATCATTGGTTCACATGATTGTCTTTTCCTCTCTCTTGCATGATAGAGTTCCCCCCCCATTCTTTTAGCTATCTATCTCATTCTCTCCATTCTTGATAGTGCATGGCCGGCCACTCCAATTGGGAGGCTGCCCATTTTTCTAGTGTGGGAATTTTGGTTCATTTGGTGCTCCAAAATTATCCCCTAGCTCCTCCACATTGTTCTTGTTTCATACCTCCACCAAAAAGGCAATTCTACAACCCCAAAAGTGAGACACAAGCCTCTACATAATATTCTACAGTAAATCTTGGGCACGTCGAGTAGCCGGCTTCGTGCCCGAGTTGCCTCGGCATTGAGGTGGGAGCCCGTAAACAAAGTAGGCGATGTGGTGCACTTCCGGCGACAAGGAGGAGACGGGACTTTTCCGCAGGAGATTGGGACCATGACGAGAAGACCGGAGGACTTGGATCGTCGGTATATCTCTATTCCCTTTCTTGTAGATAGCTAGGACTAGTTAATGGTTCGATCCGGGTATTAGTGCGCGGCGGTTTGCCAGTTCAAGAAAAATTAAAGTTTATCACCGCTTCCGCATTTGGCCGTCAGATTGACGGCCGGGGCGCCGCCGTGCACTTACATGAAATACGGTATTGATTGGTAAGATTTAGCGTGCTTGCGCTTTCTAAAAGATAGATCAAAAATATTTGTAACCGCAATCAAGAACGGCGTCGCATGAAGCTAGCCGGTGAGTATGGGTCGGTCCACAGGGATGTTGTGAATTTCCTAATCGCGCTAACGAGTTAATTCCGAAGGGTGTTCGGATTGATTATTAAATCTAAAAATTGAAGTTGTATGATACTAGGATTAGAAACTTGCTAGGATTAGGTTTAGGGAAAATTTGGTAAACAAAGATCTACATCTCTTTCCATTGCCTTTAATTAAAGATATCATATTAGTATTATGGTAAATCTTAACAAAGGGGATTAGGATGATCGGGAAGATTGATTCTTCCTCTAGATCCTTGTCCTTCCTTTCTTAAGCTTTACCCTAACCTCCATGGAAAACCTTAAAATCCGGGCCTTTATACTACGGTATCACCGCTACCTCGAGGGATAGGGTGCCGTAGGGAGCGGAATAAGAAGGTATGCATGGAGTCCTAATTTTCATAAAAGATTGGCAAAGAAAAGAGATGAGAGATCCTCATCTCTCAAATCCTTCCCTATTCCTAACCCTAACAAGCGAGGAAACTACTCGCTCATTGAGGAATTTAAAAACATCTATCTAGGGCAGAGAATAAAAATTACTTAGGGCAAGAATTGAAATCTAAACTAGAGCAAGGAATTAAATCTACTTACAGATGCATCTCTCCAATCATCAACACAGGGTTGTCAGATCTGAATTCATGAATTGAAAAGAAACACCGATGCTCTCCAAAAGAATTCTAAAATTTATTATTAAAAGGAGGCATAAGAATTACAATGATTAGAGTTCTATTTATAGGAAATAGAAACCCTAGGTTACATCTTGAACCGCATATCTGCTTTTACAAAAATAGCCCTCTAGAAAGACCGGTCAAAGATTTTACAAAATATAGTAAAAACTTTATCTCCTGATTGCCCTATACGGCCGCGGAACCGCGGCATGGGTGGGGGTTGGGCCGCGGTTCCGCGGCCCATTAGAGGATTCATTTCCTCAGATTTTCTGTGCTTCTTTTGGGCTTCCTGGGCTTTGTTATTCTTTGGTTCTTTTCTCAGTTTGGCTTCTAGGTTTGTTCCAGATCCTACAGTGAATAATTGTAGTGAACTTTAACCCTTCGCTTTGAGTCGACGTCTTGAATCTTGCTTTGTGAACTATTCCTTATGTAGGCTTGATCAAGATCCTTCACTTTGTTGGTCAAAGTCTCACTTTTACATCGTCTTTACATCGTTTTCACTGTTTTCTGTCCAAGAACCTGCAACCTGTAACATGTAGCAGACATGGGTCAAAAGCACCTGTTTTCATTGTAAAATGCATAAGAATGGGGAATATAAAATACAATATTATGGTGTGAACAAATACCCCCAAACTTATCTTTTGCTCGTCCTCGAGCAAACTTATTTTTTATTTTATTCTCAATAAAAATCTAACCTAGCCGTACTTTCGCAGGGAAACGCGATTGCACTGAGCTCGTGCAACAAGCCGTTAAACCTCTAGGTGTCCCTAGTAGGAGGAGTGTTGTCTCCTGAGGGTTTTCAGCGGATACTACCCACAAAATCCTATCAATTTGGTTTTTCGACCTTTGTTTTCTAATTAGGTTTTCTAACAAGGAATTCTATTATCGTCAACCCGCAAATTATCCACCCATATTCTTCACACTTCCTCATTATTTAACTTAAGATTATATATGTTCTATAGAATTACCTAGCTTTCGGCATTTCTTAAGTTTTCCTTCTAGGGTTCCATCTCTACTTAGGAATTTCTATCAACTCTATTAAAGATACAAGTTTTATTCTTCACTCCTTTCTCTCATCTAAACTCTAATCACATATCCCCACGTGTGTGTATATATCACCCCTACACTTGGAAATTCCAATCAAGCAATCGTACTCTCGTCCATTGTCAAAAGCACTTATTAATTGGTGATCTTTCGCTTTCACATCCTTCATGCGACTGTTAATACTTCTTGAGGTACCAACAACCGATTACAAGATGCGTTAGCACTTTAAAGCGTACTTCCTAGTTTTGCAACACCCAAGGCTTTTAGCAGTGACTCCCAAACCAGTTGGTCTAAGGCACTAGGTGATCAAGCACCCTCGCTAAATATTTTTCTATTTTTACAGCCTTAAGTAATCACAAAAACCAGTGTCCATTTTTTTTCTTTATTCACTTTTTTTCTTTTTATTTTCCTTGTGCTAAGGACTTTAGACAAGAGCATTTCAAGGTCTCTTCTACTAATCCAAGTTTCAAGATGCGTGATTGTGCATTTTGTAGGGTATATGTTTTCAGAATCTAGACTTAAGCTAGGAACTATTTTTCAAACTTATTCTCTAATAAAAGTTTTAATACTTTTCCTTCGTTTTGACTTAGCCCAAGAACTGAACCCAAAATTTGCCTATTTCTAAATAATCTACAAAGACAAATACTTTCTACCGTTAAACTCTAAGAAAGGTTATTTTTAGGGTTTTTAATTTGCTAAGTCTAAGATTTAGTTTTTCCTAGCCAGTTACCCTATTTATCAAACTCAAGTCAATTAACCAAAATTGAATACAATGATTTTTATAATTTTTGAAATTTTTTAATTTTTATGGGCTTTCAAATAAATATGCAAATGTACAAATGAATGCAAATGAAGAAGACGTACCGAGCATACCCCCAAACTTAAACTTGACAGTGTCCTCACTGTCATGCTAAACCAAGAGTGTAAAAATGCCGGCACTCCCCTGTTTATTTATTTATAATTTTTTTTATATTTTTAATGTTTTGAAATTATTTTTTTTTATAGAAAAAGAAAACAAAATATATATATATATATATATATATACAAAGATTCCCCCAAACTTAAGCTTGGCCTTGCACAAGCCAAAAGTTAGCACCAACCATTCAAAAATCTTATCGTGGTAATGGTATAGTTGGTGTAAGAAAATGAGAAACACGCGAGACCGTGTGGAAAGAAGAATGGTAGAATATGGTCTCGGTGGGGGAGAAGAATGGCGAAAAGAAGAAAGAAGTGGAGTACGACCTTGAGGGTGTAAATTGAGTAAATAAATTAGCGCAATATGTGATGACCGATGTGTTATGAGCGATTGCGCTAACCTATCTACTCGTCGAGAAATAGGGTCAAACCCCTCAAGATTCGCAAGAAAACATGGGTACGCTGAACTTGGTATCGGAGATGAAAGCATAACGGTCATTTGTACGGTCGGGACAATAGGAGAGACGAAAGGGAGTGAATTAGGGATGGTCTCATTCTCGCCGTAGTAAACTGTGTCGAACTGGAAAGATTCCATCAATGGTTCGAAACGACTGTAAGCAACTGAGTCTGATGGATTAACTAACTCATCTGAAAATGCAAAGGACTCAAACTCGGACGGTGAGACTTAAACATCGTCCGAAAAAGTGAAACACTTGTAACTGTCATCGGCTGTGAGAACTGTGTCAGATTCGAAGGAAAAGTTTTCAAGCTCACAGTCGTCAAGCGTGAAATGAGGCGTGGTTGGAACGATGGAAAAAAGGGAGGGTGATTTAGGTAAAGATTCAAGAGGATGAATTGGAAAATCCGACACATCAAAGAAAAATGGTTCAACCTTAATATGATCCTCACTACTCTCCTCAATATTATCCTTATAATTCTCCTCAATATTCAACTCATCCATGCCATTATCATCAAAATCAAGACGCATATGAGATTCGGGAGAAACATTTAATAACTCGGGATGATGATTTGAACATAAAATTTCAATTAAATCGACAGGTTCATCATCCGAAATATTCCCGGCGTCTATATCCTCAATCAAGTGAAAGTCAATTTCTTTAGACACCTCCTCAAAAGCATGGATGTTTATCAATGTAGGTTCTAGAGTGGAAGTGTAAAGGTCAAACGGATTAGGTGCTGTTTCACTCGAAAGGGGTTCCTCACAATTTGGCAAATCAAACACTACAAAATCACACAACTCATTTTTATCCTTAACTGATGAATCATTTGGGACAATCGATGGAAAACCGGAGTTGTGGGCTTCAATTGGGTATGGGTAGGTTTGATTTGGAAATCCTCTTCCATTCTCACTCAGTCCAACCGCCTCTTTATATATTGAAAAATTTGGGGCTAGCGGGAAACTAGCTACCGGTTCAGCAGGTTGCATAAGGGCGGCCACGGACGCTTCCATATTCCTAACCATTTTGTTTGTTGCTGCAATATACGCCTCCAACGCCTCTTCCAAACTAGACTTTGGTGGTAAAGGGGTTTCGGCAAAAGATTCGAAATTGTTTGGATATGTGAAACTCCCTAATGGCTGTGTAAAAACATTGTCTAGTGACGGTGGAAAAGTCGGGTAGGACTGGTAGGAAGTGGGTGATTGGACATGGGTAGGGTCAACATATGGATAAAAAGGTGAATAGTCATGCGGATCCCTATAACTAGATGTGTGGAGAAGGGTGAAAGATCGGCTGCGAGATTGAGCAATATGCTCAGCAATGGACATCGGCTTAGGAGTGACAGAAGGACTTGAAAAAGTGGTATCAACATATGGAGGTGGTAAAGATTGACTTGGTTGACACAAAGTGGGTTGAAAAGTCGAATTGTTTCTCCTAGACGCCTCAATTTGATCTTTCAAAGATATTTTAGGCATGGAAGGATCGTCTTTAAATTGATCGAACAAATTGCCGAACGACGCAAAATTAGGTTCGGGATACCAAAGTTCGGCAAGTGATTTGTTATGTGGGGTACCCATGTTAGAAGAAAGGGAGAAAGAAAGAAAGTTTGTTGGTGCAAGGATTTCCGAGCGACAAAAGTTGCAAGTATTTTTTTTTTATAAAAAAATTCCTCTTATTATTCTTTTTTATTTGTTTTGCAAAAATTTTCGATAAAGGGCTAAGACACAAATGCAAATAACCAGAAATGCACAATCAGTCCGAGATCTAGGGTCACCTAGGTCAACTAGACAGCTCCTAACTGTTCCAAAGGGCTAGAAATAGGATCTCAAACCGCCTCTTCACCGCCAATTGCGGCCAGGTAAGTGGGAAGGAACCACCACGACAGTGGGCCTAATTAAAAACCACTAGCCTAGACACCGCAAAATCAGTTAGGATAAACGGTCGATGCATATACTAGCCTAGTATTTTTTATTAATTGTGGTCGATGCAAAATGCTTTAGATGTTTTCTGGGGTCCTGGGAAGGGTGATGAAATCCCCACCCAATCTGATTTGGTCAAAAGCCCCTTAAAGTCCGATTAAAGATATGCAAAACAGTAAATCACTTAATCAAATGGCGCCGTTGCCAGGGATGGCGTAGAATTTTCTTTTCGCGATTTCGGGTTAGCGCAATCAAGAACGGCGCCATTTGATTGGTAAGATTTAGCGTGCTTGCGCTTTCTAAAAGATAGATCAAAAATATTTGTAACCGCAATCAAGAACGGCGTCGCATGAAGCTAGCCGGTGAGTACGGGTCGGTCCACAGGGATGTTGTGAATTTCCTAATCGCGCTAACGAGTTAATTCCGAAGGGTGTTCGGATTGATTATTAAATCTAAAAATTGAAGTTGTATAATACTAGGATTAGAAACTTGCTAGGATTAGGTTTAGGGAAAATTTGGTAAACAAAGATCTACATCTCTTTCCATTGCCTTTAATTAAAGATATCATATTAGTGTTATGGTAAATCTTAACAAAGGGGATTAGGATGATTGGGAAGATTGATTCTTCCTCTAGATCCTTGTCCTTCCTTTCTTAATCTTTACCCTAACCTCCATGAAAAACCTTAAAATCCGGGCCTTTATACTACGGTATCACCGCTACCTCGAGCGATAGGGTGCCGTAGGGAGCGGAATAAGAAGGTATGCATGGAGTCCTAATTTTCATAAAAGATTGGCAAAGAAAAGAGATGAGAGATCCTCATCTCTCAAATCCTTCCCTACTCCTAACCCTAACAAGCGAGGAAACTACTCGCTCATTGAGGAATTTAAAAACATCTATCTAGGGCAGAGAATAAAAATTACTTAGGGCAAGAATTGAAATCTAAACTAGAGCAAGGAATTAAATCTACTTACAGATGCATCTCTCCAATCATCAACACAGGGTTGTCAGATCTGAATTCATGAATTGAAAAGAAACACCGATGCTCTCCAAAAGAATTCTAAAATTTATTATTAAAAGGAGGCATAAGAATTACAATGATTAGAGTTCTATTTATAGGAAATAGAAACCCTAGGTTACATCTTGAACCGCATATCTGCTTTTACAAAAATAGCCCTCTAGAAAGACCGGTCAAAGATTTTACAAAATATGGTAAAAACTTTATCTCCTGATTGCCCTATACGGCCGCGGAACCGCGGCATGGGTGGGGGTTGGGCCGCGGTTCCGCGGCCCATTAGAGGATTCATTTCCTCAGATTTTCTGTGCTTCTTTTGGGCTTCCTGGGCTTTGTTATTCTTTGGTTCTTTTCTCAGTTTGGCTTCTAGGTTTGTTCCAGATCCTAAAGTGAATAATTGTAGTGAACTTTAACCCTTCGCTTTGAGTCGACGTCTTGAATCTTGCTTTGTGAACTATTCCTTATGTAGGCTTGATCAAGATCCTTCACTTTGTTGGTCAAAGTCTCACTTTTACATCGTCTTTACATCGTTTTCACTGTTTTCTGTCCAAGAACCTGCAACCTGTAACATGTAGCAGACATGGGTCAAAAGCACCTGTTTTCATTGTAAAATGCATAAGAATGGGGAATATAAAATACAATATTATGGTGTGAACAGGTATCACATACACGCATTATTATCGGTCCCGTACATATCTCATATACGCTCCTATTTCGTTTCGCTTGAGCCAGGAAACCTCTGTGTAGGACTCTAAAGACTCATCAATACGCCGGTAGCAGATGATGATCATATCAAGCACCCATAAGCCGCAAGCAGTCTGCTAAACGTAACGGCCATCCAGGTATTGAGCGATCAGAAAATCGACGAGCTAGCCCGCTCACACTCCTGTGAATCCAACCAGTAACACTTACCGTACAGTCCGGTCTGTTCGTCTGATATGTCGCATATCAAGTCTAGGGGTGGTAAACGTCAGACCCCAATAACCGATAAGTCGTGCCGATATGAGGCTCATAACGAGTCGAGAAACTACTGGTAACACTTACCAGCAAATCTCTGATCAGCCCTGACCAGGGACTTCCCTGTTACGGCCAATCGAGCACAGTGCAACATCAACCCCCAATACCGGGAGAGACGAAACCCCTCCTATCGCTCATTGCCTCCATGTGACTCGGGACTGTACCCAAAGACCACCGTGTTGCACGCCCTCATGGACGTGGTAAGGTGGAGATCAAAGCACAGTGGGAATCACACAAGACTCTATGACGATCTCGGGTCTACAGACTAACTTGCACAAGTGTCACCTGAGAACTGCCATCTGACGTGAGGTATAATACCATCTGGGAGTTCTCGGTGAGTCCGTCCAGTGTACCCAGTCTCCACTGAGCACCCGTATACGATCTCTGATGTCAAACACCAATGGATATGGGATCATCTATCGCCCATCTCATGGGTCGAGAAGCGCATACGCTAGTCTACTCTGGTATATCGATGCCCTATCTCGATACACCGACGACTAGGGACTTTGAAGGATGTACCTATGGACTACCATGTCCCCACTAGTATGATCTGCATCCAGGTAGTCAAGTACACATCCTAAGGGCTTTACCAACATGTAACTATAAGACAGTATAAAGAGACTAGTATACATGTTAAGATAAAGAGTAACCAGATAGCATACTATTATATCGAGCAAGAAAGTCATCTCTATATATGTCCAAGCATCCAATATAATATACATCATCTGTACAATACTGGCCTCTAGGGCATACATACAACTAACAATCTCCCACTTGCACTAGGGCCAGCTGCTGTAGTATCGCATACCGAGCATCCCGAAGAGTCTCTCAAACTGTATCTGGGGAATGGCCTTCGTGAGTGAATCCGCCGTGTTGTTCTTCGTGTCAACCCTCCTGACCTCGATCTCCCGGCGATCAACTATCTCCCAGATCAGGTGATACCGCCTCAGAATATGCCTGGATCGCTGATGGGACCTGGGTTCCTTGGCCAAAGCCACCGCTCCATTGTTATCGCAAAACAGAGGTATTGGATGCTCAATGGATGGAACCACTCCAAGTTCAGTAATGAACTTCTTGATCCAGACAGCCTCTTTGGCAGCATCGTTGGCAGCGATGTATTCAGCCTCCATCGTCGAGTCTGCCATGGTTTCCTGCTTGGAACTCTTCCAGCTAACCGCCCCTCCGTAAAGGGTAAAGACAAATCCCGACTGCGACTTAGAGTCGTCCTTAGCACTCTGGAAGCTCGAATCGGTAAAGGACTCCACTTGGAGTTCTCCGTTACCATACACCAAGGGCATCTCTTTAGTCCTTCGCAAGTACTTGAGAATGCTCTTCACAGCTGTCCAGTGACTCTCTCCAGGATCAGCTTGATACCTGCTCACTACACTTAGTGAGTATGCTACATCGGGTCTGGTACATAGCATCACATACATGATAGAGCCTACAGCCGAAGCATAGGGTATCCCTTGCATGCGAGCTCTCTCCAAATCAGTCTTGGGAGACATCTCTTTGGAGAGAGTGACTCCAGAGATCATGGGCAAGTTCCCACGCTTGGATTCTTCCATACTAAACCTCTTTAGTATGGTGTCAATGTACCTGGATTGGGACAATCCCAAAATCCTTTTGGATCTATCTCTATAGATCCTAATTCCCAATATGCAGGAGGCATCACCAAGATCTTTCATTGAGAATCTTTGTGATAAGAAGAGCTTGACCGATTGCAGCATAGGAATATCATTTCCTATCAAGAGTATGTCGTCCACGTACAATACGAGGAAGACAACCTTACTCTCTGCCACCTTCTTGTAAATACAAGGTTCATCTGGGTTTTTGACGAAATCAAACTCTTTGACAACGACGTCAAAGCAGATGTTCCAACTCCGCGATGCTTGCTTTAATCCATAAATGGATTTAAGCAGCTTGCACACCTTCCCGCTGCTCCCACTGTCTACGAAGCCCTCTGGCTGAGTCATGTACACGCTCTCTTCTAAATCACCATTTAGAAAGGCGGTCTTAACATCCATTTGCCAGATTTCGTAATCATGATATGCAGCGATGGCAAGCATGATCCGGATGGATTTAAGCATAGCCACTGGAGAAAAGGTCTCGTCATAGTCCACACCTGGTCATTGACGAAAACCTTTTGCAACAAGTCTAGCTTTGAAAGTCTCCACTTTCCCATCTACACCAAGTTTCTTCTTGAAAATCCACTTGCTCCCAATGGGTTTTACCCCTTCAGGAGCAACGTCCAAAGTCCATACTTTGTTGGTGTACATGGATTCCATCTCGGACCGCATAGCATCCAGCCATTTCACTGAGTCCTTACTCGTTATGGCCTGCTCGAAGCTAGTTGGGTCATCATCCTCCATGATGCAATCCTCGCTGCCACCATCCATGAGAAAACCGTAGTATCTCTCAGGTTGGCGAGGAACCCTACTAGATCGGCGGAGAGGTTGAGGTTCGTCGGGTACTACTGAATCCTCTGGTTCTACCAAGTCCTCTGTTATAGTTTGTGTCGCTGGAACCTCTTCCAGTTCTACCTCAATGCCACCTATCTATTTCATAAGAAAACCTTTTTCTAAGAAAGTGGCATGCCGAGAAACAAACACTTTTTGTTCCTCGGGATGGTAGAAGATATACCCCTGTGAATTTTTGGGATATCCTATAAACTTACATAAGACTGATCTTGCCTCGAGTTTGTCCGGATTTTGTCTTTTGACATAGGCTGGACAACCCCATATCTTAATGTAATTAAGATGTGGTCTCTTCCCTTTCCATATCTCATATGGAGTGGTAGGCACTGATTTGGTAGGAACTCTATTCAATAGGTCCATGGCTGTCTCAAGCGCATATCCCCAGAAGGAAATAGGTAACTCAGATGTGCTCATCATAGAGCGCACCATATCTAATAGGGTGCGGTTCCTCCGTTCTGATACACCGTTGTGCTGTGGTGTATATGAAGGAGTCAGCTGAGAGAGAATCCCATTCTCTTTTAGGAAGTCCAGGAATTCATTGCTTAAGTATTCACCTCCTCGATCAGATCGAAGGATTTTAATACTTTTTCCGGTTTGGTTCTCGACTTCTTGTTTATATTCTCTAAATTTCTCAAAAGCTTCTGATTTGTGTTTCATCAGGAACACATATCCGAATCTAGAGAGATCGTCAGTGAATGTAATGAAGTACGAAGAACCATCCCTGGCATGTGTAGACATGGGACCGCATACATCACTATGTATCAGTCCCAAGAGTTCGGTAACTCTTTCTCCGTGTCCCGTAAACGGAGTTTTGGTCATCTTTCCTTTGAGACATGACTGGCAAGTGTCATAAGATGAAAATTCGAACGGATTCAAATATCCATCCTTATGCAACTTAGCAAGTCGTGTCGCATTGATGTGACCCAGTCTACAATGCCACAAGAAGGATTCGTTCATTTCTGAAGTCTTCCTCTTGTGTGTGTTTGTTATGCTCAGAACTGTTGATTGATTTAGAACATAAATGCCATTGCACAACGTGCCTGATCCAACCAAATTTTGGTTACGGAAAATGTTCATAACATTGTCCTGTAATACAAAATTATATCCCTCTTTACTTAATAAAGAAACCGATATAATGTTGCATATCAGGTTCGGCATGTAATAGCATTCGTTCAGAACCAATGTATTACCAGTCGGTAATACAAGGTGATATTCCCCGACAGTCTTAGCTGCAACAATTGCACCATTTCCAACTCTAATGTCTTTATCACCTTCTCCAAGTTCTCTACCTTTCCTGAGCCCATGTAACTGATTACATATATGGGATCCTGACCCGGTATCTAATACCCAGGACGTAGAGCAAATGGAGAAACAGTTCTCAGTAACGAACACACCCGAAGAAAATGCATCAACATGTACTTTCTTCATTCGGGTGGCATGGGAATCCTGGTATTCCCCTATATCCTGTTCATTCCTATAACTCTTATAGGAAAGAACGGAACCAACGTTCCCCAGCACAGTATAACTTGCGGGTTCGGTCAATACATCCATATTATTATCTTCATTAGGGCATGAAATGGTCGCTACCTGGAGAGAGAGAGAAGAAAACACTTTAGCGTATGCTCGTGCAAGATCAGATTGGTTATTATCTTATCTAATCAGGATGGCTCCCACTGTTTTTATCAAATCTTCCTTCAAACCCTAAAAGGAAAGACTAGCCGGGATTAATTACACCCTACAACTTCGTCGATTTTTCAGCCAGGCCAGTGTCGGTACTTTGAGGGAGGTCCCCCGTGCTTTCGCACGAACCTAATTAATGTAAACCTCGTTTTCCCAGAGGCGTAACCTCGTTAACACCTTTCTAGACACCTACTTGATCGGCTAATTATAATGTGTAAAACTCTCCCAGGAGTAACTCTTACTCGCAGTGGGTATCGGGATCCAACTATCTCATAGAAGGTATGCAATCTCATTGCAAATTTCAACACTTGAAATTCCCGATAATATTTTGCCCCTAGCGTGCTATGACCTTGACGCATGCCAAACAACCCATAGTCCGCTAGTCAAGTTCAACCCGTACAATTCGTGATTGAATTAAACCCACCCGTACGACCCTTGACGCATGCCAAACAACACCGCACGAATACCTTAATCCAATCGCATCTCATGCTACAGACAAGTAATAATCAGCTACCGTACACTACGCCTTGACGCATGCCAAACAACCGCAGCACGAATACTGAATATTACATATCTGAATTGACGGAGGGCTACGCAGGTTTTTCTGAAAACCATGAGCGTAATGAACTTGATATCGTTGTAGAATCAAATGAAGTTTTGAAATGGAGTGATTTTGAGGCTTTTCTAGTTTTGCTAAAGGAGTCACTCCCGGTGAAGGGATCGTCGGTCCTTTCCTCGTCGAATGAGGTGCGGGATATATCATATATATCTCTGTGCAAAGCAAAAACTCTTAAAAGCAATCAAATACAAACCGAGGGTGTAGCATCTACCAGTTATTGCTAAAGGAGTCACTCCCAGTGAAGGGATCTCGGTCCTTTCCTCATCGAATAAGGTGCAGGGTATATCATATATACCGCTATGCAAAGCAAGAACTGTAGCTACCTGTTTTGTTTAAAATTTGATTCTACAACATCTTAGGTTTCTTATCTTTCATTAATCACATTAATGAAGTCCCATCATTTAAATACCTAAACATCACAGATAAATACGACGTACACTTATGCCATCCGCATTCGCCTCGATGTCCCCTCGTGCACCGTTAGGTTAGGTAACTAACGACAGAGCAGGGCAGGGCTTGTGCGGGTGTAAAACATAAGTAACGTCTATATAATATATCATATATACTATATACCGTATCCATCACAGAACATCACATGATCACATTACAGATATCGCAGCAGAAGAAACATATGAAATATTGGATATAGTAGGACGTCCGTGTTTTCAATACGAGCCAGTATAAAACACGGATTCCACGGTCGTGATGAATAGCCAATCCCACACCCCTAGATCCCTACGAGAGCGGCAAGCAACCCTGCCAATTCTAGGGTTAGGAGACCCGGACTCGACTCCTCGAGTTGGTCTCCCACTGGACCCCAGAACCCGGTTACTTGTGCTCCCCTCCTTGGGTCTATCCTAATGCGGAAAAGAAAATAATATACAAAAGGTGACAACTTCCGCTACCTGGAAGTGCCCCAAATAAAAAGAATATTACATACAAGTTTTTACATGAATGAAAATGAAAAACACTCATCTCACATAAAAACCCCCGGCTATTCAAACACGACGATCCAATATAACATATCCAGCAACACATAACATCACATGTCATCAACGTAAGTAAGTATGCATACCCCAATTGTCGTTGACGTATAGCAACGAAACCGGCGATATGAACATACTACACTTACGGTCACAGAAAAGAAAGTGTAAAACTACAACAGTTGGAATCCGCAACCTCTTTAGACATCACATGCCTAATCAGATGAAATACTTAGACATCACATGCCTAACAGTTACAAACCCCGCATTTTAGTCACATTATCGAAAACTCTTTTCAATATCAAGTGAAACTAAACCGCTAGATTTATAACATTCATTCAGTTATCTCATAACTGTTTGTGAATTCCAATTATTGTATCACATTCCAGATAAACAGAAAATGTTAAACTTTTCGATCGAACAATCGAATACCCAAGTTTTCCCGATACAGCTCAACACATGAAATAAGTCTAACAACATTCAGTTCGTGCCTCAGTACCAACGGTCCAGCCGTAGAAGGGTCAAGCCAACGCCTCACATGTGGCACGCCGTACTGCCCCAAACCCGAAGGTTCAAAGGGCAGTTCAAGACGGTCACATAATCGAGTTAAGGTTTGTTGTCTTCTAGAGGGTCCATCGCGTTACTTGCACTACTTAGAATGTCGTTAAACTACGGAAAAATCCAACACTTGGAAATTTCCCGACAGGGGAAAAGTTGGGTATTTATATCCGGTCGAACTTTTTAACAAATTCAAAAATTATCCGGAAGTACACAAAGACGAAATTTGATAATCCGGTCGAAACATCGAAGCTCTAAAACACCCCAGAAAATACAACTCTTAAATAAATTTAAAAAAATACCCAGAGAACTCAGCACTGTTAAATAGGAATTACTGTGCAAATTGATAGGGATGACGTCATCAAGCCACCGCGGAACCGCCGCCTAAGGCAGGCTTCTACCGCGGTTCCGCCGCGGGTTGCACTGTTCATGGGTTCAATTTTGCGCCGTAATTCTTAGAATTCTCTGCTGAGTTTTCTGCATATTTTTAATTTGGAAAAAACCCATTTTTTAAAAAATGTACAGAGAGCCGTTTTCGGGTTAGAGTTTTGGTTCGATCGGACTTCAAACGTCGTCTGGACTTCGCCTAAGGCTCTAGCTAGGCTCTGATACAAGTGAAAGGTTCCTAGGCACACTATAGAGATCTCACAAGGCACCAACCATGCCAATTTAAAATTTTATGGGTGCCGAGAAACCCTAATACGGATCGTCGGCTAGAATTCTAGGCGAAATACGAAACTAGTTAACAATTTAACTAAAGATCAGAAGCTACAACCTTTGTAGATCCGGATATCCACTTCCTTAGCTCCACATAGGCGTCCTCTCGCTGTCCATCTTGAATCCCGAACTCAATCGTCGGCTTCATCGGGAAAATGGGCGGACTAGGTCGTCGGCTTCGTGCCGAAGATGATCTACGTCGAGGCATCACAAGTTCAAGCTCCGACTTCACAAATTTATGAAACTTGTGAAGAAAACACCCAAAACAACTTGGCAAGAGGTAGAGGGTGAAGAAATAGGAGGTGGGTTCACTTTATAATTTGATTTCTCACTTTAGAACTCAAGTTGCCATTGATGGCATCAAGCTTTTTCTTTTGAAGATGAAGAAGAAGATGAAGCTAGAATTATGATAAGTTATTTAAAAATGTAAAAGAAATGAATACTTATCATAATATGAACCATAGTTAGGTGTAGAGAATTGACTAAGGTTAGATGAATGGTTAGGGTTAAGTGTGAAGACAAAATGGTCACAAAGTCAAAGCTTCATCAAAGTTCAAGAATGAAAGCAACCATTTTGTATTCTTATGCCATCCTTTTTCCAAAATGAAAAATAAAAGAATGGATAATTAAAAACCCTAATCACTTTCTTAACCTAGTTTTAATTCTTTACACTTAACCAAATGAGCAAGCATCATCAAACATGATACATAGATGTGCATAAAAGTATATCACATATACAACTTGCACATCAAGTGAGAAAATCCATTTAAAGTGAACCAATACTAGTTAATGCAAAGTAATATATCAAATATATAATTATAAATTAAATCATTAAATCTACACTTGATTCAATGATCCGGTCATGTCGCACATAACCGACTAGTATACAATGTATCGATTTATCGAATCAATGATTCGACAACTAGGTTATATCGCACACAACCAATCGAAACATTCATCGCGAGAATGAAATATGGTATCACATACACGCATTATTCTCGGTCCCGCACATATCTCATATGCGCTCCTATTTCGTTTCGCTTGAGCCAGGAAACCTCTGTGTAGGACTCTAAAGACTCGTCAATACGCCGGTAGCAGATGATGATCATATCAAGCACCCACAAGCCGCAAGCGGTCTGCTAAACGTAACGGCCATCCAGGTATTGAGCGATCTTCTGATCGACGAGCTAGCCCGCTCACACTCCTGTGAATCCAACCAGTAACACTTACCGTACAGTCCGGTCTGTTCGTCTGATATGTCGCATATCAAGTCTAGGGGTGGTAAACGTCAGACCCCAATAACCGATAAGTCGTGCTGATATGAGGCTCATAACGGGTAGAGCAACTACTGGTAACACTTACCAGCAAATTTCTGATCAGCCCTGGCTAGGGACTTCCCTGTTACGGGCAATCGAGCACAGTGCAACATCAACCCCCAATACCGGGAGAGACGAAACCCCTCCTATCGCTCATTGCCTCCATGTGACTCGGGACTGTACCCAAAGACCACCGTGTTGCACACCCTCATGGACGTGGTAAGGTGGAGATCAAAGCACAGTGGGAATCACACAAGACTCTATGACGATCTCGGGTCTACAGACTAACCTGCACAAGTGTCACCTGAGAACTGCCATCTGACGTGAGGTATAATACCATCTGGGAGTTCTCGGTGAGTCCGTCCAGTGTACCCAGTCTCCACTGAGCACCCGTATACGATCTCTGATGTCAAACACCAATGGATATGGGATCATCCATCGCCCATCTCATGGGTCGAGAAGCGCATACGCTAGTCTACTCTGGTATATCGATGCCCCGTCTCGATACACCCACGACTAGGGACTTTGAAGGATGTACCTATGGACTACCATGTCCCCACTAGTATGATCTGCATCATAGTCCAGGTAGTCAAGTACACATCCTAAGGGCTTTACCAACATGTAACTATAAGACAGTATAAAGAGACTAGTATACATGTTAAGATAAGGAGTAACCAGATAGCATACTATCATATCGAGCAAGAAAGTCATCTCTATATATGTCTAAGCATCCAATATAATATACATCATCTGTACAATACTGGCCTCTAGGGCATACATACAACTAACACAGACTAGCCTGTACCAGTGTCACCAGAGAACTGCTATTTGACGTGAGGTATAATACCATCTGGGAGTTCTCGGCGAGTCCGTTCAGTGTACCCAGTCTCTACTGAGCACCCGTACACCATCCTTGATGTCAAACACCGATGGATATGGGATCATCCATCGCCCATCATATGGGTCAAGATGCGTATACGCTAGTCTATTCTGGCGCATCGATGCCCTGTCTCGATACACCCTCGACTAGGAACAGTTATAGGATGTACTCATCGACTACCATGGCCCCACTAGTATGATCTCATCATAGTACCAGTAGTCGAGTACATATCCTAAGGGCTTTATCAACATTTAACATAGAGACAATCAGAGTACATGTTAAGATAAAGAGCAACCAGATAGCGTACTATCATGTCGAGCAAGAAAGTCCTTTCTATATATGTCCAAGCATCCATTACAATATACATCGTATGTACAGTAATGGCCTCTAGGGTATACATACAACTAACAATCTCCTACTTGCACTAGGGCCATCTGTTGTGGTATTATATACCCAACAATTAGCTGTGGTTGAAGTATCTCATACTCAACCATCCCATTAAAGTCTCTACTGGGAAAAAGGCCTTTGTGAGTGGATCCGTGCTGTTGTCCTCTGTGTCTACTCTCCTAACCTCGATTTCCCTAGAGATCAACCATCTCCATGATCAGGTGATACTGCCTAAGAATTATATCTGGATTTCTGATGGGACGGGGGGTTCCTTGGCAAAAGCCACAACTCCATTGTCTCATAATGGTAGGAACGAAGTTCATCTCATGAACTTATATCTATCCAGACTGCCTCTTTGGTAGCATCTTTAGTAACGATGTATCTTGCCTACAATCGTCTAGTAAGTCTAGGTATCTAGCTTGGAACTCTTCCAACATACCGTCCTTCCACTGAAGGTAAAGACAATGCCTGCGACTGACATTCAGTCGTCCTTATCACCCTGGAACCTTTGTAGTGATTCTCCCCAGGATCCATTGATACCATCTTACTACAACTAGTGAGAATCCTAACATCCATTTAGATCTATCTCATAGATATAAAACCTAGGATTTAGGAGGTATCACCTTGATCCTATATGGAGAATCCTTATGATAAGCGGAGATTGACCGAGCGTAGCATAGGAAACTCCTTTCCTATCAAGAGTATGCCATCCACGTACTCTACTAGGATCACCACCATACTCCCTACTACCTTTTTGTATATACCAGGTTCATCTACCATTTTGATGAAGTCAAACGCTTTGACTACCACATCAAAACAGATGTTCCAACTCCGCGATGCCTGATTTATCACATAAAACATCTTGCACACGTTTCCACTGCTGCCACTGTCTATGAAGCCCTCTGGCTGTGTACTTATAGACGCTCTCTTCCAAATCATCATTTAGAAAAGCAGTCATGACACCCAACCGCCAGATATCGTAGTCATGGTATGTAGCCGTGGCAAGTAGTATCTGGATGGACTTAAGCATAGCTTTGAAAGTCTCAACTTTTCCATGTACACCAAGTAATCTTCTCAAGATATACTTGCTCCTGATGGGGATTTAACCTTTCAGATAAAGCAACCAAAGTCCATACTTTGTTGGTGTATAAGGATTCCATTTCAGATCGCTAAGCATCCAGCCATTCTTACAGAGTCCCACTCCTAATGGCCAGCTCGAAACTAGTTGGGTCATCATCTCATGATGCAATCCTCGCTCCTACTGTCATAGAGAAACCGAAGTATCTCTCAGGTGGATGAGGAATCCTACCAAATCGACGGAGAGTTTGAGGTTCGTTGGAAACTATTGAATCCTTTGGTTCTACCAAATTATCAGCTTTATTTTGTATAGCTAGAACTCTTTCCAGTTCTACCTCATGACCACTAGTTTATTCACAAGAAATTCCCTTTCACAAAAGTGGCATGTTGAGAAACAAAACATCTTTTGTTCCTCGGTTAGGTAGAAGATATTCCCTTGCGAATGCTTGGGATATCCAACAAAACTTCTACAGAACTGACTTTGACTCGAGCTTGTCCGGATTATGCTTTTAGACATAGGCTGGACAATCCCAAATCTTAACATACTTAAGATATGGTCTCTTCCCATTCCATATCACATATGAAGTGGTAGGCAACTGATTTGATTGGAACCCTATTCAATAGGTATGTAGCTTCTCAAGTGCATAACTCCCAAAAGGAAATAGGAAACTCAGTAGTACTCATCATAGAGCGCACCATATCACATAGGGTGAGATTGCTCTGCCCCAATACACCGAGGTGCTGTGGTGTATACGGAGGAGTAATGCTGAGAGAGAATCTCATTCTCCTTTAGAATAGTCCAGGAATCCCGTGCTCAAGAATTCTCCTCCCTGATCACATCAAAAGGACATAATACTTATACCCGTTTTTGGTTCTCTACTTCCAACTTATATTCTGTGATTATCTCAAAAGTTTCGGACTTGTGTTTCAACAAGAACATATGTCTGAATCTTGAGAGATCATCAGTGAATTTAACGAAGTACAAAGAACCGGTCCTGACATATGTAGACTGAGGACCTTCATACATCAGCATGTATCAATCCTAAGAGTTCACTAACTCTTTCTCTGTTTCCAATAAACGGAGCTGTGGTCATCTTATCTCTGTGACATGACCGGCAAGTTTCACAAGATGTAAATTCAAACTAATTTAAATATGCATCTAAATGTAACTTAGCTAGTCAGGTCGCATTGATATGACCTACTCTACAATACCTCAAGAAGGATTTGTTCATTTCTGAACATTTCCTCCTGTGTGTGTTTTGTACATTAAGAACTGTGGTTTAATTTAGAATGTCTATGTTTTTAGATAACGTGCCTGAAACGATCAACTCTTGATATAGGAAATGTTCAAAACATTATCCAACAATACAAAATTATATCCTTCTTTAATAAATAAAGAGACTGATATGATGTTTGTATTATCAGGTTCGGTATCTAATAACATTCATTTAGAATCAATATATTCTGGTAATACAGGGTGATAACTACCAATAGTCTTGGCTGCAACACTTGCATCATTTCCAACTCTTGAAACTTATCACCTGTTCTCAGTTCTCTATCTTTCTGTAGCCCATGTAACAGATTACATATGCGGGATCCTGATCCGGTATCTCATATCCGGGACGTAAAGGATATTGAGAAACAGTTCTCTATAATGAACACACCCGAAGAAGATGCATCAGCATGCACTTTCTTCGTTTCGGCGGCATGGGAATTCTGGTAATCCCCTATTTCCTGCTCTGTCTTATAACAATTATAAGTTGGAGCGGGACCAACGTTCCTTAGCGCAGAATAACAAGCGGGTTCGGTCAATACATCCGTATTATTATCTTGATTAAGACGTGATATGGTCGCTACCAAGAGAGAGAGAGAGAGAAGAAAACACTCAGTGTGCGCTTTTAAAAGATTAGATTGGTTATCAATGTTGCGCCACGGCAGCGCCCCGGCCGTCTATCCCGAGGCCAAATTGCGGAATCAAAAATTTTCCTTACTTGGAAACCGGCGCTACCGCGGACAAAGAAAACCCGGATCGTTAACCATTAACCTATACTAGCTATCAAGAGATGGGAAGAGAAGTATACCGACTGATCCGAGTCCTCCGGTCTTCATCTCCACTCCGATCTCCTCGCGGGATCTCCGTCCGTCTCCTCCTCATCGAAAAAGGGCACCACATCGCCTGTAGCTTTTACGGGCTCCCACCTCAATACCGAGGCAACTCGGGCGCGAAGCTGGCGAATCGACGCGTCCAAGATTTGCTGTAGGAAGTAGTGTAGAGTATGTCTCTTTGGGGTATTGGAGTTGCCTTTTGATGTGGAGGGAAGGATGAACCTTTTAAAGGAAATGATGCTATCAATTTTGCAAGGAAATGAGATGAACAAATGATACTCCAAAATTGAACCTCTCATTTTTCTCCTCACTCAAAAACGGCCGGCCATCCTTGCTTGAAATGGTGGAGGAAAACAACATAAATCATAAGAGGGAGGTGATGGTAGTAGAAAGCAAGGGTGACCACATCCAAACATACACCATGCTTCACACCTTAACCTTTCATATCTCATTTAATGCAAGAATGGTGCAAAAGATAATGATGCTATCATAATCAATCTTTTATGCAAGAAACCCCCTCCACAAAAGTTATTTGCACAATTGCAAATAACACCCTCCATCGGAAAAGTCCGGCCGGGAAAGAACAAAGGAAAAACGGCCGGAACGGAATGCAAACTGGCAACTCCAGAAAACTGGTCCCGTAATAAATTACAGGAAAACCCCGATACTGTGCATACACACCCGCATCTGTATTCCGTCCGGATACAAATGCAAAAAGACAAAATCTACACTGTACTAAACTAGGATCCGGCTTAAACCAAAGCCGGCTAGTAATATCCGTCCGATCCTGATCCATGCAATACCGCACGTATCTGATCGAACCCTGCCATATACCTATACGGCTACTAGTACAAACCGTCCGATCCTGATCCGTGCAATACCGCACGTATCTGATCGGACTCTGCCATATCTCCATACGGCCTCTACAGCGTTTCGCCCGAAAGCTGAGTAACTGAAAGTGTGGTGGACTCTAAAGACTCGTCAATACAATGGCTGTGGATTTAACCACTAGCACGTCAGAGGTATAAGCCAATACGTAACGGGCCACCAGCTATTGACCAAAAGGGACGTCGATGAGCGAACTCATCCTGACACCCTACTGAGCCTGTCAGTGACAATATCCGTACAGTCCGGTCCGTTCGTCTATGAGGATCGCATGTCGGGCCTAGGGGGTTGGTAAAAGTCAGACCCCCAAAGGCGGTACAAGTCGTGTCGGAGTGTAGCCCAGAACGCCCTGAGATACTATTGGAATACCTACCAGCAAATCTCCTGCCTCGGCCGAGGGCTTTGCGTAATGGCTCTCCTAGACACAGCGCGACCTCACCCCCAATACCGGGAGAGACGAACCCCTGCAGATCCGCTCACTGCCTCCATGTGGCTCGGGACTGTACCCAACTAAAACCTGTTTGCACGACTCCTTTGAGCCGTGGTAGGGTAGTAATCAAAGCACAGTGGGAACTCACACGAGACAAATGACGATCTCAGGTCGATGAACTAACCTGTACACATGTCACCAGGGAACTGCTATCTGACGTCAGGTATAAGACCAACTAGCATGTTCCCGGCGAGTCCAGTCCGGTGTACTCATAACCCAATGAGCACCTGTATACATCTTAGGTGAACCTACTGACACCAGTGGCTTGTGAGACCGGCCACCGCCCCTCGTCGGGGTCTCGACTGTATACACTAGTCTACTCTGGAGAATCGATGCCCTGTCTCGAAACTCCTACGACTAGGGACCTTTTAAGGATGTGCTTGTAGACTACCAGCTCCCACGTATATGATCGCCATCATACTGCTGGTAGTCAAGCAAGAATCCTAGGGGCTCTATCAACGTGTAATAGCGACATGTCAGGTCACCTAAAGCAGTACACGATGATAAAGATAAACCAGATAGCATACTATCATTTCGAGTAAGACTGTCCTACCGGGATAGGTCCTCCCTCAATCATTGCAATCACGTGCCTGTGATCCAATAATTGACTCTGAGGGCACTATCTCCAACAATCTCCCACTTGCACTCAAGGCTAATTATTGCGATGTCGCATACTCACAGCCCGTGTGATACCGAACACCCAACTCCTCTACTAGTCAGTCTCACAAAACCCGTTTGCGAAACTATTGCGTTCGAGGAATAGCCTCAGTGAGTGGATCCGCTGTGATGTTTCTTTCTATGTCTCTCTATATCTCAAGTTCGCGGAGAAAGCCATCTCCCGAAATGAGCAATACCTGTCTTAGAATGTCTGGATGTCTGAAGGGACCTAGCTCATAAGTGAACTCCAAATCCAAACTTCTTAGACTGTATCGTCAACTGAACTTAATCAGTATCCTGCGCCATGCCACCCTCGGTATTGCCTTGGACCATCTGTCCAAAATACTGCTCCTCGTCAGAAGGAAAACTATAACTCTGACAACCTCCTTGTCGTCCATGTCACCTTGGAAGCCTGGAATGATAACTGTCTCCCAAATGAGGCTGTCGTTATCATATCCCTAGAACATCCACTTATGTTCTAAGACTGCTTCCGACTGTTTCTCCAGGATTGGATCAATATCAACTTATTGCATCTAGTGCAAGAACAACATCTGGTGTGGTACTTGACATCTCATGATTGACTCAATTGCCTAAGCAAGTGATCTGCCAATCATGAGTATCCCTCTACCCTTTAGTCTATAAGACACCTTTAGAGAGGGTGACTCCATCAACTGCAGGTGCACTACCGTGTCAGGAGTCGTCCATTCTAAATACTCATAGAATGCTGTCAAGGTACCCAGATTGGGAAACCACCCAAATCTAGATCTAAAACCATAGATCTAGTAACCAGTATGTCTGATATAATATCCAAGTCCCTTGTGGAGAAACCACTGTGTGACGACCAAAGTATAACCGATCGTGGTATAGGAATATCACTTCCTACTACCTTCTCAACAGATCCATCCACTATTCTGATGACGTCAAACCTATGACTGTCACATCAGAAATGGATGATCTATCTCCGCTACATCTGCTTTAGTCTATAAATAGACATAAGCCTGATGTCCACCAATGCTTCCGCTGCTCCCACTGACTACGACAACCCTCTGGCAGAGTCATACAGACGTGCACTTCTAAAGCTAGTTTAGAACGACGCTATACTCATCCTCCTGCCGGGTCTCGCAGCCTGGAACAACAGCAATGGTAATTGTGGGTAAACAAGAACTTCCCTGTCACCGTCCTTGAGGCTACCGTAGTACCTCTCGGGTGCCTGAAGTTACCCACCTTATCTGCGGAGTGGCCAATGGAATGTCAAATCAGATTGAATCTTTAGGTTCCTTATCAAATCTTCAGTAATCGTTTGTGGTTCTGGAATTACTTCCAGTTCTACCATACTCCCACTACTTTTTCTGAAAAAATCCTTTTTTAATAAAAACTGTGGCGAGTCAAGAACAATATTGCTATTGTTCATCCAGATGGTAGAAAATCAACCCTCGTCATAGCCTGGGTCAACCCATAAACAGCCATTACAGAAACGTGCCTTGAGTTGTCCAGTGTCTGGTTTTAAGCATAAGCCGGACAACTCCCCGTACCTTAACATCGTTAAGATATGAACTGTTCTATATCCAATATAGAACCAGAGGCACTGATTCAATTGAACCAGATTCAAATCATGCAGCCTTCTCCAGTGCATGTAAACTAAATGGAAAAAGGCTGATCAGCGTTACTCAACTTAGGAATGCTTCCAATTATGAGTAACCTGAAAGAGAAGCCAGTTCTCTTAATCATTACTATCAACTGAACACCATACACAAGTATCTACATCTTCGATCACTTTGAAGAATCCCGATACTTGCTACACCTGGTTCTCTACTTTATTCAAATACCTATAACTCCTTAAAAATTAGACCCTGTGTTCCTACGAAACACATGTCTAAGAATTAGAGAAGTTAAAAGTAAACAGAATATAGTATGAGGACCAACCCCTCTGTCCTAATGGACACTGGACGACATACAATACTCTGTATAAGTCCGCTGAGTCTAACAACTCTTTCACTGTGTGTCGTAGATTGAAAACTGTACTTATGGTTAAGAAGAATTACACCGCTGTTTAATGCTCCTTACCTAACCATCCACTGATATAGGTAAATGTCATCGACATAATATCAAAAGGTATATCTCACTCTATGAAAATAGACGTACAGATATATCAATTTGAAATTGGTGCATAACCGCGGATATTCAAAACCAAAAAATTGCCGTCCGGCAAACAACCCAGGTGACTTCCTCAAATATCACCGATTACAATGAATCCCGATATAGTGAGGATGATCACCCAATTCCCAATAACTTACTCCCACTCATCATCTGTAAAACCATACAGACGTGAGAATCATATCTGGTAAATACATACCCTGGAGCAAGTGTCTAACTGGGAAATCAGTTTTCCATTAACAGTACACAGTGAAACTGAAACATTGAAATGTTTCGTCGGGGTATCCTGGTATTCCTAGTAATGCCTCTTTCATTATCCAGATTCACAACTGTAACCGTATAATTCTTTGCCATCTTTCTTAATCCCTTCATATGTCTTTAGTCATTACCTTCTGTACACCCCTTTAGGCCAAATGGTTTTCTTCCTTCCCTACCGTTCGGCACCAGCCTATGGTTTGGAAGAAGACTATCCAAAAGGCATAAAGGGTGTACTGTCGTAATCCTAGGAACACTCGCAATGCGAGAGAAGGTGAAGATAAAAGACACCTGAATGTACTTTATTCCTATTTCTCCTGAACCAGAATCCATCCCCGAACTGGAACAAGTTCCTTTCGAGTTCGTATATAACCATACGATGGAGTATCCAATAAACTGTAGATCTTCGTAGTGATACGGAGTGTCCTGGAGAAATACAAAGGTGATTTAGGATTGGCGAAGAAATACTTGGTTTGGTCGTGAATATCAGTCGCAATTTACTTTGCCTTCCTACTAATCCCTTGCTTTGTTTTAACTTAATACCTTCTGTACACCGTTTTAGGCTAACTGGTTTTCTTCATTCCCTACCGGTCGGCACCAGCCTATGGTTTGGAAGAAGACTATCCAATTTGCGTAATAGGTGTACTACTCCTAAACCAAGGAGTACTCGCAACCTGAGAGAAGGTGAAAAGAAAAGACAACTGAATAATCCTATCCGTTTTCTCCAGAACCAGAAACCATCCTCGAATAAATTCCTTCGAGTTCGTATCTAACCATACGATGGTTTTGTCCAATGGAAGTGGACGTTCGTAGTAATACGGGGTGTCCCGGAGAAAAAGGGTAAAAGCAGGAGTGGCAATGAGGTCTGCAACTCTGACAATCCAAAAGCCTGTGTTAAGAAGGTTCGGTCAACTTGGTCACTGAGTCATAGTCTTAGGGTCGGGTCAAAGGTCGCTGCCAAAGAGAGAGAGAAAAGAAACACTCAGCGTGCACTCTAACCTTGATCAGAATGGTTACCAATTTATGTAATCAGGAAACCTCCCACTGTACCTCAAATTCTCCTCCAAACCTGAAAGAAGAATTAGTCGGGATCACCCGAGGAGTAAACCAACTCATCAGTGGGAATCGGGATCCAACTCTTATCGCATGATAACGTGACGGAATCCACTCACGTCACCACACTCCAGAAGGTATGCGCATGCCTGGCAAGTTTCAGTTCTTTTGAAACTCCCGATGTGATTTTTTTTTTTCCCCCTAGGACCCAAGTGACCTTGACGAATAATCAACAAATCAAAAGGTCCTAGACAAGTTCAACCCGTCATTTTCTTGATTGCGTTAAACCCACCCGCACGACCCTTGACGAATAATCAACAAAGTCGTACGACTGTCCTAACCAATCTACATATCCATGCGACAGAATAGCACAACAAAGCTACCGCACACTACGCCTCGGCGAATAGCAACGACAAACGCAGCGCGAATACTAAGCAATACTGATCTGAAATGACGGAGGGCTACGACTGGTTTTTGGCGAAAAACCTTTAACGTAATGAACTTGATATCGTTGAAGGAACTGAATAACCTTTTATAAAATATAGTGACGAAAACCTTTACTAAAGAGGTCACTCCCGGTGAAGGGATCTCGGCTCTTTCCCCGTAGAATGAGGTGCAGGATATTCCAACTGAATACCACGATGCAAAGCAAAAGTAATCGGCTATAGTGAAGTTAATGCCCTGACGCAAACTTCTGTCCAAGGGGTCACTCCCGGTGAAGGGATCTCGGCCCTTGCCTCGTCGACTGAGGAGCAGGATATTCCAAATGAATACCACGATGCAAAAAAAAAAGTGAACGTCCTTGCAATAACAGCTTTTTGAAAAGTGTTCCAACAACATCAGAAAAGGTTTGTTTATCTTGCATTGATCCGAATCAACGCAGTCCCATCAATTAATCACACCACAAAGAACGAAAATATACTGACGTACGTATATGCCATCCGCATTCGCCACTGGGTCCCGTCATCACCCGTTAGGTTAGCTAACTAACGGCAGAGCGGGGACTGGACTAGCGCGGATGAAAAACATATACAACATCTACTAATATATATACCAATATATAGTATTTCGCTCAAGGTGTGAATAAAATGCAACATCACAGAAATGTACAGCATCACAGAACAATACAGATATCTGGAAGCCCCGGGTTTCACAGAGCCGCTGCTGAAACCCGACGTTCCCCTGGTCGTGTGGATAGCCTGTGCAATGAAATCCTAGACCCCTACGGGTGCGGCAAGTCACCCGCCAAAATCTGAAGCGAGGCAGCCCCCTTCAGCACCGTGAATGGACCACCCAGCACTTCACGGAATCCGGTAACTTGGGCACCCCTCCTGGGTCAACCTGTACCCCCTACGAGTGCGTCGAACAGCCCGCCAATTCCAGATTGAAGCCCCCTCCGTCCCAATGCCATGAGATGCGGGCTTGTTGCCCTCCAGAACCCGGCTATCCGTGCACCCCTCCGCGGGGTAACCCTAGTACAGAAAGTAAAATATACATACACCGGGTACATCGACCGCAACCAGGTCGTGCCCCAAAAGAATAATACAAACAGGCAGTGACGGCAGTCCACATGTCGGACGCTCGCCCCGCAATATCAAATGTACATAATACAACAAAACTGTACTAGCATTGCATCCAGGCTATCCCCCACGACCGATCCGCAACATCACAGCATAAACATAGAACATCAACGTGAAAGTCACGTTCGCAAATCCGTCTAACCGGGCTATAGCAGTTAGACCAGATTTACCGATCGAGTGACATTCACGGTCGCAGATATAATGTAAATACTGTGAAAAATGTGTTTAAAATTTTCCGATTGACCAAAAATTAACAAGTGGGCCCCCAATCAAAACTGTAGCACTCACAGAAAACCTGGGCCCAATTTTAATATTCCAAAACCCCTAATTACAGCCCATAAGCCCACTGCAAAAAAATAAACACACGAACCCACACTTCTGCGGCGGAAGCGCGGCCAAAAGGGGGTTATGGCCGCGCTTCCGCGGTCGTACGGAGGAATCGTGTGACCAACTTTTTCCAGTGTTCTTAGGACTCCCTGCACATCATTCTGAGACCACCTGAAAAATTTTTAGACTCCAAAAAATTTCGACAGAAACTGATTGTGCTAGAAAAATACGGTTTTTGGAAATTTTGGTCGATCGAAAACGCAAACACATCAAACGAAGCTAGGTAAGGTTAATGGCGTGGCTCTGATACCATGTTGCGCCACGGCAGCGCCCCGGCCGTCTATCCCGAGGCCAAATTGCGGAATCAAAAATTTTCCTTACTTGGAAACCGGCACTACCGCGGACAAAGAAAACCCGGATCGTTAACCATTAACCTATACTAGCTATCAAGAGATGGGAAGAGAAGTATACCGACTGATCCGAGTCCTCCGGTCTTCATCTCCACTCCGATCTCCTCGCGGGATCTCCGTCCGTCTCCTCCTCATCGGAAAAGGGCACCACATCGCCTGTAGCTTTTACGGGCTCCCACCTCAATACCGAGGCAACTCGGGCGCGAAGCTGGCGAATCGACGCGTCCAAGATTTGCTGTAGGAAGTAGTGTAGAGTATGTCTCTTTGGGGTATTGGAGTTGCCTTTTGATGTGGAGGGAAGGATGAACCTTTTAAAGGAAATGATGCTATCAATTTTGCAAGGAAATGAGATGAACAAATGATACTCCAAAATTGAACCTCTCATTTTTCTCCTCACTCAAAAATGGCCGGCCATCCTTGCTTGAAATGGTGGAGGAAAACAACATAAATCATAAGAGGGAGGTGATGGTAGTAGAAAGCAAGGGTGACCACATCCAAACATACACCATGCTTCACACCTTAACCTTTCATATCTCATTTAATGCAAGAATGGTGCAAAAGATAATGATGCTATCATAATCAATCTTTTATGCAAGAAACCCCCTCCACAAAAGTTATTTGCACAATTGCAAATAACACCCTCCATCGGAAAAGTCCGGCCGGGAAAGAACAAAGGAAAAACGGCCGGAACGGAATGCAAACTGGCAACTCCAGAAAACTGGTCCCGTAATAAATTACAGGAAAACCCCGATACTGTGCATACACACCCGCATCTGTATTCCGTCCGGATACAAATGCAAAAAGACAAAATCTACACTGTACTAAACTAGGATCCGGCTTAAACCAAAGCCGGCTAGTAATATCCGTCCGATCCTGATCCGTGCAATACCGCACGTATCTGATCGAACCCTGCCATATACCTATACGGCTACTAGTACAAACCGTCTGATCCTGATCCGTGCAATACCGCACGTATCTGATCGGACTCTGCCATATCTCCATACGGCCTCTACAGCGTTTCGCCCGAAAGCTGAGTAACTGAAAGTGTGGTGGACTCTAAAGACTCGTCAATACAATGGCTGTGGATTTAACCACTAGCACGTCAGAGGTATAAGCCAATACGTAACGGGCCACCAGCTATTGACCAAAAGGGACGTCGATGAGCGAACTCATCCTGACACCCTACTGAGCCTGTCAGTGACAATATCCGTACAGTCCGGTCCGTTCGTCTATGAGGATCGCATGTCGGGCCTAGGGGGTTGGTAAAAGTCAGACCCCCAAAGGCGGTACAAGTCGTGTCGGAGTGTAGCCCAGAACGCCCTGAGATACTACTGGAATACCTACCAGCAAATCTCCTGCCTCGGCCGAGGGCTTTGCGTAATGGCTCTCCTAGACACAGCGCGACCTCACCCCCAATACCGGGAGAGACGAACCCCTGCAGATCCGCTCACTGCCTCCATGTGGCTCGGGACTGTACCCAACTAAAACCTGTTTGCACGACTCCTTTGAGCCGTGGTAGGGTAGTAATCAAAGCACAGTGGGAACTCACATGAGACAAATGACGATCTCAGGTCGATGAACTAACCTGTACACATGTCACCAGGGAACTGCTATCTGACGTCAGGTATAAGACCAACTAGCATGTTCCCGGCGAGTCCTGTCCGGTGTACTCATAACCCAATGAGCACCTGTATACATCTTAGGTGAACCTACTGACACCAGTGGCTTGTGAGACCGGCCACCGTCCCTCGTCGGGGTCTCGACTGTATACACTAGTCTACTCTGGAGAATCGATGCCCTGTCTCGAAACTCCTACGACTAGGGACCTTTTAAGGATGTGCTTGTAGACTACCAGCTCCCACGTATATGATCGCCATCATACTGCTGGTAGTCAAGCAAGAATCCTAGGGGCTCTATCAACGTGTAATAGCGACATGTCAGGTCACCTAAAGCAGTACACGATGATAAAGATAAACCAGATAGCATACTATCATTTCGAGTAAGACTGTCCTACCGGGATAGGTCCTCCCTCAATCATTGCAATCACGTGCCTGTGATCCAATAATTGACTCTGAGGGCACTATCTCCAACAATCAATTTATCTAATCTGGATGCCTCCCACTGTTTTAGTTAAATCTTCCTTCAAACCCTAAAAAGAAAGACTAGCCAGAATTAATTACAGCCTATAAGTTCGCCAATCTTTCAGCCAGGCCAGTGCCGGTACTTTGAGGGAGGTTCCCCGCGCTTTCGCACGGACCTGATTAAAATAAACCTTGTTTTCCCAGGGGAGTAACCCCGTTAACACCTTTTTAGACACCTACTCGATCGGCTAGTTGTAATGTGTAAAACTCTCCCAGGAGTAACTCTTACTCGCATTGGGTATCGGGATCCAACGATCTCAAAGAAGGTATGCAATCTCATTGCAAATTTCAACACTTGAAATTCCCAATAATATTTTGCTCCAAGCATCCTATGACCTTGACAGAGGTCAACAAACCATAGGCTGCTAGTCAAGTTCAACCCGTTATTTCCTGATTGAAGTAAATCTACCCGCACGACCCTTGACAGAGGTCAACAATATCACACGACTACCCTAAATCAATCACATCATATGTTTATACAGATAAGCAGTAGTCAGCTACCGCACACTACGCCTTGACAGAGGTTAACAAACGCAGCACGAATACTAACTATTACTTATCTGAAATGACGGAGGGCTACGGTAGGTCTTTAAGAAAATCCTTTGCGTAATGAACTTGATATCGTTGTAGAATCGAGTGATTTTAAATGGAATGTTTTTGAGGCCTTTTCTAGTTTTGCTAAAGAGGTCACTCCCGGCGAAGGGATCGTCGGCTCTTTCCTCATCGAATAAGGTGCAGGATATTTCATAAATATCACTATGCAAAGAAAAAACTATAGAAACAATCAAAAAACAAACCGAGTTTGTAGTATCTGCTAGTTTCGCTAAAGAGGTCACTCCCGATGAAGGGATCTCAGCTCTTTCCTTATCGAATAAGGTGCTGGATGTTCTACAAGAACACCGCTATGCAAAGCAAGAACTAGAGCTACCAGTTTTTAAACAAGTTTCTACAACATCTTTAGGTTTCTTTTATTTTTCATTAATCTTATTAATGAAGTCCCATTTTATTATGCTTCGCAAGCATCACATTTGAAGCGAAATCTGCAATATAACATATATCTCATATATATAACATAAACATTCGTCTCAGGCAGTAATATGATCTCATCACAGAACATTGCAGCAGAAGAACATATATGAAATATTGGATATACTAGGAGGTCCGTGTTTTTAATACGAGTCTGTATAAAACACGGATTCCACGGTCGCGATGAATAGCCAAACCCACATCCCTAGACCCCTACGAGAGCGGTAAGCAACACCGCCAATTCTAGGGTTAGGAGACCCGGTCTCGACTCCTCGAGATGGTCTCCCACTGGACCCTAGAACCCGGTTACTTGTGCTCCCCGCCTTGGGTCTACCTAATGCGGAAAAGTAAATAATATACAATGGTGACATCATCCTCAGCCTGGAAGTGCCCCAATAAAAGAATATTACATACAAATGAATTTTACATGAATGAAAAAGAAAAACTCTCATCTCACATAAAACCCCCGGCTATTCAAAACGCGACGATCCAATATAACATATCACAGCAACACATAATATCTCATATCATCAACGTAAGCAAGTATGCATATCCCGATTATCGTTGATGTATAGCAACGAAGCCGGCGATACACCACATACTACGCTTACGGTCACAAAAAAGAAAGGGTAAAAATACAACGGTTGGAATCCGCAACCTCCTTAGAAATCGCATGTCTAACCAACTGAATTCCTTAGACATCGCATGCCTAACAATTATAAACCCCGCATTTTAGTCTCATTAACGAAAACTCTTTTTAATATCTAGTCGGGCAATCAACAAGATTCCCGACATCCTGATCGAATGCTCGTCGCAAACTTTAGTAGACGGCCGCACCCCCGGATGCCGTCGACGAAGTGCACTAAGGCGGAACACCGCTGCCGCGAGCACCCAAACGGATGCTTTTGGCGATGGGGTTCTCCTACAGTCACTTGGTCGGGGCTATGGGGCGTGGCTATCTATTAAGTTTACCCGGCGAGTATCCGCGTACGTTACGTGATTGCGACGGACTTTTGATCGCATCAAAATCCCGTGGCAACCGATCAACTGAGACTGAAGTGCTAGATTTATAACATTCAAATTAGTTATCTCATAACTACTTGTGGATTCCAAATATTGTATCACATTCAGATATATAGACAATGTTAAACTTTCCGATCAAATAAACAAACACCCAAGATTTCCCAAATAGCTCAACACTTGAGCGGAGTTCAAAAAATATCCATCACATGCCACAGTACCAATGGTCCAGCCATAGAAGGGTCAAGCCAACGCCTCAAATGTGGCAACACCGTACTGCCCCAAACCCTAAGGTTCAGAGGCGGTTCAGACGGTCACATAATCAAGTTAAGGTTTGTGTTCTTCTAGAGGGTCCACCGCGTTCCTTGCATGATTTTCCGGAAGTTTCAAACTCGAGAAAAAATCCAACTTTTAAAAAATTTTCCGACAGGGGAAAAAGTGAGTTATTGATATCCGTTCAAACTTTTTAACACGTTCTAAAATTACCCGGAAGAAATTAAACGAAGTTATACTTTCCGATCGAATCAACGAGCTCCCAATACAACCTAAAAAAACTCAACACTTGAGTATAATTAAAAATTCTCAGAAGAATCAAGAAGTACGTACGGTTATTATTGTGCAAAGAACTGACCCTAACTCCACTGTATGGCCGCGGAACCGCCGCGCAAACCATGGTACGGCCGCAGTTCCGCGGCGCATTAATGAGATTAGTGGCACGTGTTGCACAGTAATTCTTGTATTTCCATGCTGATTTTTTTGAGTATTTTTAATACGAAAAAATCAACATTTTTATAAAATTTCCAGAGAAGGGTATAAACCGGGGTTTCGGGGTTCGATCGGACTTTAAACTTCGCCTAGACTTCGCCAAAAGCTCTAGCTTGGCTCTGATACCATTGCAGGGTTACTAGGCACTCTCACAAGGATCTATAAGGCATCAACCATGCCCGATTTAAAATTTAGACGTGCCGAACAACCCTAACCAAGATCTTTAAACTAGAGATTAGGCGAAACAAAGCATGTTAAACACTTTAACACTAAGAGTTTGGGATTACAACCTTTGCAGTCCGGTCCTTCACTTCTAAAACTCCGTGTTGACATCTCTTCGCTGCGATCATCGAGTATCCGGACTCTCGAAAAGCTCCATGAAGAGAAAGATGCAAGCTTGCTTCCGATCTTCGTTAACTAAGATGATCTACCTTAAAGTTTTTTTAACACAAGCTCTCACTCACTAAATGAAGTGAACACCCTAATCTAAATGGCTAGGATAGATTAGGATGATGAAGTAGGATTTTAGCTCTCATTTATTTTCATTAACTCACTCATTTTCATCACTTCATAAAAAGCTAGAAAGCTTTTCATGAAAGAAAGAAGAAGGAAGAAGAAGAACAATCAATGCTTTTGTGATGAATAATGAATTGTGATAATATCATAACAAATGCAACCATGGTGAAGTCAAGAAAAGACTTAACCATTGTAGAGATCTAACCATAGTAAAGGGTGTGGGTTGGGTTAAGTAAATATCTTGCAAAATATCTTTGCAAAAACAAAAAGGAAACCTTCAAGAAGGTTCAAGAAAGAACTAACCCAAATCAAACCCTAAGCTTGTTTAATCTCCTCTAAACATGTTGCATTAGTAATCGTATCATGTTACAATATTATATATCACATATACAATATTTATTGTAACAAAATAAAACAATACAATTAACATATATCGCATATATATCAATGTATTATCCGAGTGAGAAAAAGAATCTTTTTGTGAGCTTATACTAGTTAATGTAATTTAATATATCAAATATATAATTATACATTAAATTATCGAATCAACAGTTGATCCGATAATCCGGCTATTTCACAAATAACCGACTAATATAATCTGTATCAGTTCATCGAATCAACACTTGATCCGATGACCCGGCTATATCACATATACCCGGCCGATATCTCATATCGTGAGAATCTAATACGGTATCACATACACGTATTGTTCTCGGTCCCGCACATATCATATATGTGCTCCTACTCCGTTTTGCCTGAGCCAAGAAACCTCTGTGTAGGACTCTAAAGAATCGTCAATACGCCGGCAGTAGGTGATGATCATATCAAACACTCACAAGCTGCAAGCGGTCAGCTATACGTAACATCCACCCAGGTATTGAGTGCTCAGAAGATTAACAAGCAAGCCTGTACACTCTCCTATGAATCCAGTCAGTAACACTCCCGTATAGTCCGGTCTCTTCGTCTGATATGTCGCATATCTCGCCTAGGGGTGGTAAACGTCAGACCCCAATAGCTTGATAAGTCATGTCGATATAAGGTCTATAACAGTTCGAGAAACTACTGATAACACTTACCAGTAAATCTCAGCAACCATGGCCAGGGATTTCCAGTTATAGCCATTCGAACACAGCGCAACATCAACTCCCTATACCGGGAGAGACGACTCCCCTCCTATCGCTCATTGCCTCCATGTGATTCAGGACTGTATCCAAAAGCCATCTTTTTGCACGCCCTCTTGGACGTGGTATGATGGAAATCAAAGTAGAGTGGGAATCACGCAAGACTCTATGGCGATCTCGGGTCTACAGACTAACCTGTACCAGTGTCACCAGAGAACTGCCATCTGACGTGAGGTATAATACCATCTGGGAGTTCTCGACGAGTCCGTCCAATGTACCCAGTCTCTACTGAGCACCCGTACACCATCCTTGATGTCAAACACCGATGGATATAAGATCATCCATCGCCCATCATATGGGTCAAGATGCGTATACGCTAGTCTACTCTGGTACATCAATGCCCTGTCTCGATACACCCTCGACTAGGAATAGTTACAGGATATACTCGTCGACTACCGTAGCCCCACTAGTATGATCTCATCATAGTCCTAGTAGTCGAGTACATATCCTAAAGGCTTTATCAACATGTAACATAGAGACAATTAGAGTACATGTTAAGATAAAGAGCAACCAGATAGCGTACTATCATGTCGAGCAAGAAAGTCCTCCCTATATATGTCCAAGCATCCACTACAATATACATCGTATGTACAGTAATGGCCTTTAGGGCATACATATAACTAACACGAGAGTCTTCCGACGTTGTTCCAGATGAGCCGGCGAAACTTAAGGAGCTTAAGGATCTGCTGCAGAGTTGTTTGTTGTGGGGAGTTTCATGCGTCTTAGTGTTTCGCATTAGGAAGCTCCTATTTCTGTTCGTCAAGGAGAAAGACGACAGATTGAGGTTGTGTATTGATGGATCGTCAACTGACCGGCTTACGGTGCGGATATGTATCCTTTACCTCGCATTGACGATTTCTTCGATCAGCTCCAGAGTGCGAGACATTTTCTAAGTTTGTTTGGGATCAGGTCATCATTGTTGCGGGTTCGGAGGATGACATTCTGAAGACTGCCTTGTGCGTGCTACGGGCTTTGTGTGTATTGGTGTGTCATTGGATTCACCAATTCCCTAGCAGCATTCGTTGATGTGATGAACCGGATTTCTTCAGGCCGTTCCTTGACCAGTTATTGTTGTGTTATTTACGACATTCTGGTCTATTTAATGTGTCTTGAGGGATAGGAGTAGCACTTGAGGATTTGTTTTGCAGATACTGGGAGAGCCCCAGCGGGTTGCTAGATTCTTGGAGTGTTCCTTCAGGCTTGTTTGTGTTGACTCCTAAGTCTTGTAGTTACGGAAGACGGTTTTGTATGGTTCTGAGGAAGATCGTGGCCGTACAACTTAGCCCCAGACTTGTGAGCAGGACGGAGGTCCGCAGATTTTGGGCTTAACAGGTTTTTACCGCCGTTTCGTGCAGGATTGCTAGTGCAGTGCTGCCCCGTTGACTGAATTGACCGGAATGGATGTTTCTTTTCTTTGGAATGAGGCATGTGTGCAGAGTTTCGTCAGTTGAAGATTCGGTTAACAACTGCATCAGTTCTTTCTTTGCTTTTTGGTTCGGGCAACTTTGTGGTTCAACTGTGATGTTTCATGAGTGGGGCTCAAGTGTGTATGGAGGTGACACTATGGAGTTATCACTTTTGCTTCCCTACATTTGGAGGAAGTACGAGAAGGATATCCCTCTCATGATCTGGAGATGGCCGTGGTGGTTTTGCGTTGGAGATTTGGAGACACTACTTGTTCGAGAGTCGTGTCAGATTTTCACGAACCACCAGAGCTTAATGTACATCTTCCTGCAGCGGATTTTGATTGTTGTGATAGTCCTCTGCAGATTTACAGTTCTTGTGCGATCGTTGAGTATAGCTTAAGTTCGTCTCTACTGAGGGGACAGCTTGCTCATGTCCGCGCCCGACCACTTTTCTTTAATCGCTTTCGCGAGACACTGCTCGCCGACGCTCGTTCGTCAGAGATACTTGAGCCTATTCGGCTGAGTAATGATTCGGAGTTCTAGATTTGTGACAAGGGTGTGCTAAGTTTAGGGACGCGTTTGTGTACCTGATATTATTGGGTAGAGACATGAAATCCTAGAGCAGACATATCGGTCAACTCTCTGTACTCATTCAAGTTCCACCAACATTTAACGTGACTTGTGAGATAGTTATGGGTGGGCAGGGATGTAAAGAGAAGTCTCGGGTTTCGTTTTAAGGTGTCTTTCTTGTTGTGTGCTTGGGTTGAGCAACTGAGACCGGCTGGAGAGTTGCAACCTTTAACCGTTCCGAAGTAGAATGGGAGCAGGTCTCCACGAATTTCGTTATGGTGTCTACCCAGGTTTAGTCAGGGTGTGACTCCATTCGGATGCTTGTCGTCCGGTTATACTCAGTTTGCTCAGTTGTTCTTTGTTCAGTTTGTGCGTACGTATTAGTTGTTGTCGGCAGTTGGGGATCGTCACTCGCCATTGTTAGGGTTCTCCTTCGATAGCTGTTATCAGGAGACACTCCAATTGGCAACCTTTAGGTTTAGGGGTTAGGTCATGTCGATCACCAGTCTGTTTTTCTGACTCTACGTTGTAGGATTTTTGGACCCCAGTTTGTCTAGAGACTTCGGAGATGATCCAATTGTTTTAGGTCAGGATGAGAATTGTCCATTTCGGACAGAGGACATATGCCGACCGAGATGGTCGCAAATTCGAGTTCGCAGTGGCAGATCATGCATTCCTACGGATTTTTCCGATAAATGACGTGTTGAGTTTTGGGAAGCTTATCCCAGGATTGTAGGTCTTTTTAAGATCCTTAAAGCGAGTTAGTTTCGTTGCCTTTAATTTAGCACCTTCGCCCAGATTATTGAGTATTCACCCCGTATTTTTGTGTCGATACTTTGCAATTACCTTCATGACCATTCTCACATGATTCAGCACCAGACCATTTAGCTCGAGCGCGATCTTTCGTTCACCGAGCAGCCAGTCGTGATATTGGATCGATGCCCGTCGGGTGCTCCTGTCCTGTTCGTCAAGAAGAAAGACGACAGTTTGTGTTGGAGATAGTGCCCTCAGAGTCAATTATTAGGTCACAGGTACGTGATTGTAATGATTGAGGGAGGACCTATCCCGGTAGGAAAGTCTTACTCGAGATGATAGTATGCTATCTGGTTTACCTTTATCATCGTGTACTGCTTTAGGTGACATGACACGTCGCTATTACACGTTGATAGAGCCCCTAGGATTCTTGCTTGACCACCAGCAGTATGAGGGCGATCATATAAGTGGGAGCTGGGGGTCTACAAGCATATCCTTAAAGGTCCCTAGTCGTGGGAGTTTCGAGACCGGGCATCGATACTCCATTAGTAGACTAGTGTATACAGTCGAGACCCCGACGAGGGGCGGTGGCCGGTCTCACAAGCCACCGGTGTCAGTTGGATCACCTAAGATGTATACAGATGCTCATTGGGTTATGAGTACACCGGACAGGACTCGCCGGGAACATGCTAGTTGGTCATATACCAGACGTCAGATGGCAGTTCCCTGGTGACATGTATGCAGGTTAGTTCATCGACCTGGGGATCGTCATTTGTCTCGTGTGAGTTCCCACTGTACTTTGATTACTACCCTACCATGGCTCAAAGGAGTCGTGCAAACAGGTTTTAGTTGGGTACAGTCCCGAGCCACATGGAGGCAGTGAGCGTATCTTCAGGGGTTCGTCTCTCCCGGTATTGGGGGTGAGGTCGTGCTGTGTCTAGGAGAGCCATTACACAAAGTCCTTGGCCAAGGCAAGGAGATTTACTGGTAGGTATTCCAGTAGTATCTCAGGGTGTTCTGGGCTACACTCCGACACGACTTGTACCGCTTTTGGGGGTCTGACTTTTACCAACCCCCTAGGCCCGCCATGCGATGCTCATAGACGAACGGACCGGACTGTACGGAAATTGTCACTGACAGGCTCAGTAGGGTGTCAGGATGAGTTCGCTCATCGACGTCCCTTTTGGTCAATAGCTGGTGGCCCGTCACGTATTGGCTTATACCTCTGACGTGCTAGTGGTTAAATCCACAGCCATAGTATTGACGAGTCTTTAGAGTCCACCACACTTTCAGTTACTCAAGTTTCGGGCGAAACACTGTAGAGGCCGTATGGAGATATGGCAGGGTCCGATCAGATACGTGCGGTATTGCACGGATCAGGATCGGACGGTTTGTACTAGTAGCCGTATAGGTATATGGCAGGGTTCGATCAGATACGTGCGGTATTGCACGGATCAGGATCGAACGGATATTACTAGCCGGCTTTGTTTTAAGCCAGTCCTAGTTTAGTACAGTGTAGATTTTGTCTCTTTGCATTTGTATCCGGACGGAATACAGATGCGGGTGTGTATGCAAAGTATCGGGGTTTTCCTGTAATTTATTACGGGACCAGTTTTCTGGAGTTGCCAGTTTGCATTCCGTTCCGGCCGGTTTTCCTTTGTTCTTTCCCGGCCGGACTTTTCCGATGGAGGGGGTTATTTGCAATTGTGCAAATAACATTTGTGGAGGGGGTTTCTTGTAAAAGATTGATTATGATAGCTATCATTATCTTTTCCACCATGCTTTTGTTTTTATTTGTGACATGAAAGGGTATGGTTTGGAAAAGGTAAAGCATGGTTGTATGTTTTCTTGTCTTGGGTTGTGGTCACCTCCTTCTTCTCCTACACTCACCTCCCTCATATGATATATGGTTTTTCCTCCACCATTCTTCTCACTTGATGAAAGAAGTTTTTCATGGTTGAGAGAAAGAAAAATATGAGAGCTTCATCTTTGAAAGAGTAGCATTCTTGATTTCATTTTCGATGCTAGAAAAATGCAAGCACCATTTTTCTTCTTGATTCCTCCATCATCTTTCATAAGGCAACAAACCCCAAAGTGAGACATCCACTCTACACTACACTTCCTACAGCATATCTTGAGCATGTCGAGTTGCCGGCTTCATGCGCGAGTTGCCTCGGTATTGAGGTGGGAGCCCGTAAAAGTACCCGGCTTCGTGGTGCCCTTTCCGACGAGGAGGAGACGGACGGAGATCCTGCGAGGAGATCGGAGTGGAGATGAAGACCGGAGGACTTGGATCGTCGGTATACATCTCTTCCCTTTCTTATTAGTAGCGTAGACTTGTTAATGGTTACGATCCGGAGTATAGTGCGCGGTGGTGCCGGTTTGCAAAGTCCGCAAAATTTAAGTTTATCACCGTTTCCGCATTCCGGCGTCGGATTGACGGCCGGGGCACCGCCGTGCACTTACAGTGGTATCAGAGCCTCGCCATTAACTTAGTCTAGCTTTGTGTAATGTGTTTGCATTTCCGATCGATCAAAAAGTTCCAAAACTGCATTTTAGTTCGCATCAGTTTCTGTTGAAAATTTTTGGTCTCGAAAATTTTTTCAGGTTATAAAATATTGATCTACTGGAAAATCTAAGAGTTCTGTAAAAATTTGACGAAGTAACTCCACAGTTGGAGCGCGGAACCGCCGCGAAAACCCCATTTGTGCGGCCCTTCCGCCGCGCACTATTCACATCACTTCACCAATTTTTTACAGAGGCCTTCTGGGCTTAAAATATGGGTTTTGGAATATTAAAATTGGGCCCAGGATTTCTGTGAGTGCTACAGTTTTGATTGGGGGCCCACTTGTTAATTGTTTGATCAATCGGAAAATTTGAAACACATTTTTCACAGTATTTACATTATATCTGCGACCGTGAATGTCACTCGATCGGTAAATCCTGTCTAACTGCTATAGCCCGGTTAGACGGATTTGCGAACGTGACTTTCACGTTGATGTTCTATGTTTATGCTGTGATGTTGCGGATCGGTCGTGGGGGATAGCCTGGATGCAATGCTAGTTCAGTTTTTATTGTATTATGTACATTTGATATTGCGGGGCGAGCGTCCGACTTGTGGACTGCCGTCACTGCCGGATTGTATTATTCTTTTGGGGCACGACCTGGTTGCGGTCGATGTACCTGGTGTATGTATATTTTACTTTCTGTACTAGGATTACCCCGCGGAGGGGTGCACGGATAGCCGGGTTCTAGAGGGCAACAAGCCCGCATCTCATGGCATTGAGACGGAGGGGGCTTCACTCCAGGATTGACGGGCTATTCGCCGCACTCGTAGGGGGTACAGGTTGACCCAGGAGGGGTGCCCAAGTTGCCGGATTCCGTGAAGTGCTGGGTGGTCCATTCACGGCGCTGAAGGGGGCTGCCTCGCTTCAGGTTTTGGCGGGTAACTTGCCGCGCCCGTAGGGGTCTAGGATTTCATTGCACAGGCTATCCACACGACCAGGGGAACGTCGGGTTTCAGTAGTGGCTCTGTGAAACCCGGGGATCCCAGATATCTGTATTGTTCTGTGATGCTGTACATTTCTGTGATGTTGCATTTTATTCACGCCTTGAGCGAAATACTATATATTGGTATATATATTTGTAGATGTTGTATATGTTTTTCATCCGCGCTAGTCCAGTCCCCGCTCTGCCGTTAGTTAGCTAACCTAACGGGTGATGACGGGACCCAGTGGCGAATGCAGATGGCATATACGTACGTCAGTATATTTTCGTTCTTTGTGGTGTGATCAATTGATGGGACTGCATTGATTCGGATCAATGCAAGTTAAAACAAACCTAATCTGATGTTGTTGGAACACTTTTCAAAAAGCTGTTATTGCAAGGACGTTCATTTCTGTTTTGCATCGTGGTATTCATTTGGAATATCCTGCTCCTCAGTCGACGAGGCAAGGGCCGAGATCCCTTCACCGGGAGTGACCCCTTGGACAGAAGTTTGCGTCAGGGCATTAACTTCACTATAGCCGATTACTTTTGCTTTGCATCGTGGTATTCAGTTGGAATATCCTGCACCTCATTCTACGGGGAAAGAGCCGAGATCCCTTCACCGGGAGTGACCTCTTTAGCGAAGGTTTTCGTCACTATATTTTTAAAAGCTATCAGTTCCTTCAACGATATCAAGTTCTTTACGTTAAAGGTTTTCGCCAGAAACCATTCGTAGCCCTCCGTCGTTTCATATGGATAGTCAATAGTATTCAAGCTGTGTATGTTGGCCAAAGTCAAGGCACAGTGTTTGGTAGCTGTTGGTTATTCATGTGCAGCATAGATAGATGCGTTGGTTTGGGACAGCCGTACTGCCATTTTGGCCAAAGTCAAGGGTATGTACGGGTGGACTCAAATTAACCTGGAGAATGACGGGTAGAACTTGACATGTGACTTATGATATGTTGGCCAAAGTCAAGGTCATAAGAGCATGGGGCAGAAATCACATCGGGAGTTTCAAAAGAACTGAAACTTGCCAGATATGCGCATACCTTCTGGAGTGTGATACCGTGAGCGGATTCCGTCACGTTATCATGCGATGAGAGTTGGATCCCGATTCCCACTGATGAGTTGGTTTACTCCTCGGGTGACCCCGACTAATTCTTCTTTCAGGTTTGGAGGAGAATTTAAGGTACAGTGGGAGGTTTCCAGATTAGATAAATTGGTAACCATTCTGATCTAGGTTAGAGTGCACGCTGAGTGTTTCTTTTCTCTCTCTGGCAGCGACCATTTGACCTGACCCTAAGACTTTGACTCAGTGACCAAATTGACCGAACCTTCTTAACACTGGCTTTTGGATTGTCAGAGTTGCAGACCTCATTGCCACTCCTACTTTTACCCTTTTCTCCGGGACACCCCGTATTGCTACGAACGTCCACTTCCATTGGACAAAACCATCGTATGGTTAGATACGAACTCGAAGGGATTTATTCGAGGATGGTTTCCGGTTCTGGAGAAAACGGATAGGATTATTCAGTTGTCTTTTCCTTTTACCCTCTCTCAGGTTACGAGTACTCCTTGGTTTAGGGGTAGTACACCTATTACGCAAATTGGATTGTCTTCTTCCAAACCTTAGGCTGGTGCCGACCGGTAGGGAATGAAGAAAACCAATTAGCATAACGATGGTGTGCAGAAGGTATTAAGTTCAGACAAAGCAAGGGATTAGTAGGAGGGCAAAGTAAATTGCAACAGATATTCACGACCAAACCAAATATTTCGTTACCACTCCCACATCACCTTTGTATTTCTCCAGGACACTCCGTTTCACTACGAAGATCCACAGTTTATTTGGATACTCCATCGTATGGTTATATACGAACTCGAATGGAACTTGTTCCAGTTCGGGGATGGATTCTGGTTCAGGAGAAATAGGAATAAGGTTTATTCGGTTGTCTTTTATCTTCACCTTCTCTCGCATTGCGAGTGTTCCTAGGATTGGGACAGTACACCCATTATGCTTATTGGATAGTCTTCTTCCAAACCATAGGCTGGTGCCGAACGGTAGGGAAGGAAGAAAACCATTTGGCCTAAAAGGGTGTGCAGAAGGTAAAGACTAAAGACATATGAAGGGATTTGGAGAGGTGGCAAAGAACTATACGGTTACAGTCGTGAATCTGGAAGAGGCATTACTAAGAATACCAGAATACCCCATCGGAACATTTCAATGTTTCAGTTTCACTGTGTAATGTTAAAGGAAAACTGATTTCCCGATTAGATACTTACTCCAGGGTATGTATTTACCAGGTACGATTCTCACATCTGTATGGTTTTACAGATGATGAGTGGGAGTAAGTTATTGGGAATTGGGTGATTATCCTCATTATATCGGGATTCGTTGTAATCGGTGATATTTGAGGAAATCACCTGGGCTGTTTGCCGGTTGGCAAATATTTGGTTTTGAATATCCGCAGTTATGCACCAATTTCAAATTGATATATCTGTACGTCTATTTTCATAGAGTGAGATGTACCTTTTTGAAATTATGTCTATGACATTTACCTATATCAGTGGATGGTTACGTAAGGAGCATTGAACAGCGGTGTAATTCTTCTTAACCATAAGTACAGTTTTCAACCTACGACACACAGTGAATGAGTTATCAGACTCAAGGGACTTATACAAAGGATTGTATGTTGTCCAGGGTCCATCAGGACAGAGGGCTTGGTCCTCGTACTACATTTGGTTTACTTATGACTTCTCTAGTTTTTAGACAGATGTTTCGCGGAAACACAGGGTCCGAATTTTGAGAAGTTATAGGTATTTGAATAGAGTAGAGAACCAGGTGAAGCAAGTATCGGGATTCTTCAAAGAGATCGAAGATGTAGATACTTGTGTATGGTATTCAGTTGATAGTAATGATAAAGAGATCTTGCTTCTCTTTCAGGTTACTCATAATTGGAAGTATTCCTAAGTTGAGCAACGCTGATCGGCCTCCTTCCATTTAGTTGACATGCGCTGGGGACAGCTGCATGATTTGAATCTGGTTCAATTAAATCAGTGCCTCTGTTTCTATATTGGATATAGAACAGTTCATATCTTAATGATGTTAAGGTACGGGGAGTTGTCCGGTTTATGATTAAAACCAGACACTGGACAACTCAAGGCACGTTTCTGTAATGGCTGTTTGTGGGTTGACCCAGGCTATGACGAGGGTTGACTTTCTACCATCTGGATGAACAATAGCAATATTGTTCTAGACTCGCCACAGTTTTAATAAAAATGGATTTTTTCAGAAAAACAGTAGTGGGAGTATGGTAGAACTGGAAGTGATTCCAGAACCACAAACGATTACTGAAGATTTGATAAGGAACCTAAAGATTCAATCTGGATTGACATTCCATTGGCCACTCCGCAGATGAGGTGGGTAACTTCAGGCACCCGAGAGGTACTCCGGTAGCCTCAAGGACGGTGATAGGGAAGTTCTTGTTTACCCACAATTACCATTGCTGTTGTTCCAGGCTGCGAGACCCGGCGGGAGGATGAGTATAGCGTCATTCTAAACTAGTTTTAGAAGTGTACGTCTATATGACTCTGCCAGAGGGTTGTCGTAGTCAGTGGGAGCAGCGGAAGCATTGGTGGACAGGTAGCTTATGTCTATTTATAGACTAGAGCAGATGTAGCGGAGATAGATCATCTATTTCTGACGTGACAGTCATGGGTTTGACTTCATCAGAATAGGGGATGGATCTGTTGAGAAGGTAGTAGGGTGTGATATCCTGGTATTTGGATGATATACACAGAGTAGGAAAGGAAACTCCTACACTACGATCGGTTATACTTTGGTCGTCACACAGTTGTTTCTCCACAAAGGAAATGGATTTTATATCAGACATACTGGTTACTAGATCTATGGTCTTAGATCTAGATTTTGGTGGTTTCCCAATCTGGGTACTTGACAGCATTCTAAGAGTATTTGGGATGGACGACTCCTGGCACGGTAGTGTACCTGCAGGTAATGGAGTCACCCTCTCCAAAGGTGTCTTACAGACTAAAGGGGAGAGGGACGGGCGTGATTGGCAGATCACTTGCTCAGGCAATTGAATCAATCATGAGATGTCAAGTGCCACACCAGATGTTGTTCTTGCACTAGATGCAATAAGTTGACATTAATCCAATCCTGGAGAAACAGTCGGAAGCAGTTTTAGAACATAAGTGGATGTTCTAGGGATATGATAATGACAGCCTCATTCAGGAGACAGTTATCATTCCAGGCTTCCAAGGTGACATGGACGACAAGGAGGTTGTCAGAGTTATAGTTTTCCTTCTGATGAGGGGCAGTATTTTGGACAGGTGGTCCAAGGCAATACTGAGGGAGGCATGGCGCGCAGGATACTGATTAAGTTCAGTTAACGATACAGTCTAAGAAGTTTAGATTTGGAGTTCATTTATGAGCTATGTCCCATCAGACATCCAGACACATTCTAAGACAGGTATTGCTCATTTCGGGAGATGGGTTTCTCCGCGAACTTGAGGTATAGAGAGACATGGAAAGAGACAACAAGGCGGATCCACTCACTGAGGCTGTTCCTCGAACGCAATAGTTTCGCAAACGAGCTTTGTGAGACTGACTAGTAGAGGAGTTGGGTGTTCGGTATCACACGGGCTGTGAGTATGCGACATCGCAATAATTAGCCTTGAGTGCAAGTGGGAGATTGTTGGAGATAGTGCCCTCAGAGTCAATTATTAGGTTACAGGTACGTGATTGTAATGATTGAGGGAGGACCTATCCCGGTAGGACAGTCTTACTCGAGATGATAGTATGCTATCTGGTTTACCTTTATCATCATGTACTGCTTTAGGTGACATGACACGTCGCTATTACACATTGATAGAGCCCCTAGGATTCTTGCTTGACCACCAGCAGTATGAGGGCGATCATATAAGTGGGAGCTGGGGGTCTACAAGCATATCCTTAAAGGTCCCTAGTCGTGGGAGTTTCGAGACCGGGCATCGATACTCCATTAGTAGACTAGTGTATACAGTCGAGACCCCGACGAGGGGCGGTGGCCAGTCTCACAAGCCACCGGTGTCAGTTGGATCACCTAAGATGTATACAGGTGCTCATTGGGTTATGAGTACACCGGACAGGACTCGCCGGGAACATGCTAGTTGGTCATATACCAGACGTCAGATGGCAGTTCCCTGGTGACATGTATGCAGGTTAGTTCATCGACCTGGGGATCGTCATTTGTCTCGTGTGAGTTCCCACTGTACTTTGATTACTACCCTACCATGGCTCAAAGGAGTCGTGCAAACAGGTTTTAGTTGGGTACAGTCCCGAGCCACATGGAGGCAGTGAGCGTATCTTCAGGGGTTCGTCTCTCCCGGTATTGGGGGTGAGGTCGTGCTGTGTCTAGGAGAGCCATTACACAAAGTCCTTGGCCAAGGCAAGGAGATTTACTGGTAGGTATTCCAGTAGTATCTCAGGGTGTTCTGGGCTACACTCCGACACGACTTGTACCGCTTTTGGGGGTCTGACTTTTACCAACCCCCTAGGCCCGCCATGCGATGCTCATAGACGAACGGACCGGACTGTACGGAAATTGTCACTGACAGGCTCAGTAGGGTGTCAGGATGAGTTCGCTCATCGACGTCCCTTTTGGTCAATAGCTGGTGGCCCGTCACGTATTGGCTTATACCTCTGACGTGCTAGTGGTTAAATCCACAGCCATAGTATTGACGAGTCTTTAGAGTCCACCACACTTTCAGTTACTCAAGTTTCGGGCGAAACACTGTAGAGGCCGTATGGAGATATGGCAGGGTCCGATCAGATACGTGCGGTATTGCACGGATCAGGATCGGACGGTTTGTACTAGTAGCCGTATAGGTATATGGCAGGGTTCGATCAGATACGTGCGGTATTGCACGGATCAGGATCGAACGGATATTACTAGCCGGCTTTGTTTTAAGCCAGTCCTAGTTTAGTACAGTGTAGATTTTGTCTCTTTGCATTTATATCCGGACGGAATACAGATGCGGGTGTGTATGCACAGTATCGGGGTTTTCCTGTAATTTATTACGGGACCAGTTTTCTGGAGTTGCCAGTTTGCATTCCGTTCCGGCCGGTTTTCCTTTGTTCTTTCCCGGCCGGACTTTTCCGATGGAGGGGGTTATTTGCAATTGTGCAAATAACATTTGTGGAGGGGGTTTCTTGTAAAAGATTGATTATGATAGCTATCATTATCTTTTCCACCATGCTTTTGTTTTTATTTGTGACATGAAAGGGTATGGTTTGAAAAAGGTAAAGCATGGTTGTATGTTTTCTTGTCTTGGGTTGTGGTCACCTCCTTCTTCTCCTACACTCACCTCCCTCATATGATATATGGTTTTTCCTCCACCATTCTTCTCACTTGATGAAAGAAGTTTTTCATGGTTGAGAGAAAGAAAAAGATGAGAGCTTCATCTTTGAGAGAGTAGCATTCTTGATTTCATTTTCGATGCTAGAAAAATGCAAGCACCATTTTTCTTCTTGATTCCTCCATCATCTTTCATAAGGCAACAAACCCCAAAGTGAGACATCCACTCTACACTACACTTCCTACAGCATATCTTGAGCATGTCGAGTTGCCGGCTTCATGCGCGAGTTGCCTCGGTATTGAGGTGGGAGCCCGTAAAAGTACCCGGCTTCGTGGTGCCCTTTCCGACGAGGAGGAGACGGACGGAGATCCTGCGAGGAGATCGGAGTGGAGATGAAGACCGGAGGACTTGGATCGTCGGTATACATCTCTTCCCTTTCTTATTAGTAGCGTAGACTTGTTAATGGTTACGATCCGGAGTATAGTGCGCGGTGGTGCCGGTTTGCAAAGTCCGCAAAATTTAAGTTTATCACCGTTTCCGCATTCCGGCATCGGATTGACGGCCGGGGCACCGCCGTGCACTTACAGTTTGCACTTGTGCATTGATTACCACCAGCTGAACAGGGTTACCGTATGGGACAAATATCCCTTACCACGTATCGATGATTTGTTCGAACAGCTTCAGGGTGCGGGATACTTTTCGAGGATTGACTTGCGATCGGGTTACGATCAGTTGCGGATGCGGCAGGAGGATATTCCGAGGACGGCTTTTCGCATGCGTTACAGACACTATGAGTTTTTGGTGATGTCCCAGCCGCGCTTATGGATCCGATGAACCGTGTTTTCAGGCCGTATCTAGATCTGTTCATCATCGTTTTTATTGACGACATTTTGGTGTATTCCCGGAGCCGAGAGGAGCACGAGCAGCATTTGCGGATCACGTTGAAGACTCTGAGGGAGCACCAGCTGTTCGTGAAATTTTCCAAGTATGCATTTTGGCACAACAGCGTTGATTTCTTGGGTCACGTGATTACGAGAGATGGCATATGTGTGGACCCGAGGAAGATTGATACCGTTCAGCATTGGCCCAGACCGACATCAGTTACGGAGATCCACAGTTTCCTAGGCCTGACTGGCTACTACCGACGATTTGTTCAGGACTTCTCTCGTATCGCTGCACCGTTGACCGGGTTGACCCGGAAGGGAGTTCCTTTTGATTGGACCGAGGCGAGCGAGCATAGCTTCCAGCAGTTGAAGACTTATCTGACTACTGCACCGGTGTTGTCATTACCTTCGGGATCGGGCGGATTCGTGGTTTATTGCGACGCTTCGCGAGTGGGACTAGGTTGCGTGTTGATGCAGCACGACAGAGTTATCGCGTATGCTTCTCGGCAGCTGAAGACGCATGAACAGAACTATCCTACGCATTATTTAGAGATGGCTGCAGTAGTGTTTGCACTCAAGATCTGGAGACATTACCTATACGGAGAGTCGTGCCAGATATTTACGAACCACAAGAGCTTGAAGTACATATTTCAGTAGCAAGACCTGAATCTGAGACAGCACCGTTGGATGGAGCCGATGAAAGACTATGATTGCGAGATTCTTTACCATCCGGGCAAGGCGAACATAGTGGCAGATGCTTTGAGTAGGAGGCCCGGAGGTAGCCTACCTTATTTGAGCGCCATACAGAGGCAGTCGTCAACAGATTGTCAGATTTTATGCGACAGCCGAGTTGAGTTTGAGTTCACTCCGACAGGGGGCAACTTGCGCATATTCGTGCACGTCCGTAGTTGCTTGACCGTATTCGTGAGGCACAGCCCAGTGATGACCGTCTTTCAGGGATCATGGAGCAGATTAGGCAGGGCTGAGATTCCGAGTTCGTGATCGATGATCAGGGAGTACTGCGATTTGGGACTCGATTGTGCGTACCAGATTCTGAGGGACTGCGGCGTGAGATTCTTGAGGAGGCGCATAGATCAATATATAGCATTCATCCAGGTTCCACCAAGATGTACCGCGATCTGAGAGATGTCTATTGGCGGGACGGAATGAAGAGGGATGTCACAGACTTCGTGTCGAGATGCCTGACTTGTCAGCAAGTCAAGGCCGAGCACCAGAGGCCCGCTGGAGAGTTACAGCCCTTGCCCATTCCGGAGTGGAAATGGGAGCAAATTTCTTTGGACTTCATGGTGGGTCTACCCAGTACCAGTAGAGGGTATGACTCCATCTGGGTGATCGTGGATCGATTGACGAAAGCGGCTCACTTCCTGCCAGTGAAGACCACTTTCAGTTTTGCTTAGTATGCCCAGATTTACATCGACGAGATCGTACGGTTGCATGGCGTCCCGACTTATATCATGTCAGACCGAGGCACCTAGTTTACCAGCCGACTATGGCAGAGGCTTCAGGAGGCGTTGGGCACCCGTTTGAGTTTTAGCACAGCATTTCATCCGCAGACCGACGGCCAGTCAGAGCGGACTATTCAGACTCTCGAGGACATGCTCCGAGCATGCGTATTAGACTTCGATGGTAGCTCGGATCATCATTTACCCTTGGTTGAGTTCTCCTACAGCAACAAATTCCAGGATACTATTCAGATGGCACCTTTTGAGGCCCTGTATGGGAGAAGATGTAGATCGCCCGTCTGTTGGACTGAGCTTAGCGAGAGCAGTATTTTGGGGCCGCAGATCGTGCAGGTGACGACCGGGAAAGTATAGCTGATTTGAGATCGGATGAGAGCGGCTCAGAGCAGGCAGAAATCGTATGCAGACAGATGCCGTCGCAGACTAGAGTTCGCAGTTGGCGATTATGTTTTTTTGAGGATCTCTCCGATGAAGGGCGTGATGGGATTTGGGAGAAAAGGAAAGCTTAGTCCCAGATTTATAGGTCCCTTCGAGGTCCTCGAGCGTGTTGGCGCAGTTGCATATCGTTTGGCTTTTCCACCCAGCTTTCCGGACGTTCACCCCGTGTTCCATGTGTCGATGCTATGCAGATATCTTCATGACCCTTCTCACATGATTCGGCATCAGACCATTCAGCTTGAGTGCGATCATTCGTTCACCGAGCAGCCAGTAGTGATATTGGATCGGCAGGTGAAGAAACTTTGATCAAAGGTCTTGCCGTCTGTGAAGGTTCTTTAGCGCCACCCAAATAGTGAAGAGATCACTTCGGAGGCCGAGGGCGAGATGCGAAAGAAATTTCCTCATCTCTTTGAAGGTACGCGTAGCTATATTTTAAATTCGGGGACGAATTTTCTTTAAGGGGGGAAGATTGTAACACCTTAGATTGTGTTTGGTGGTTATTTATACTTTAATGTGGAGTTTTTAGTAAAAAGTTTACCAAAACGGTTTTCAAATATTTTATCTGTATTTATGAATATTTTATTAGAATTTAATTTGGACTGCACACGCATATGCATGTTAACTAGGGTTAAGTTTGGGGTTAAACCATGTTTATATAACCATGGTGGACTTACCCATTTAATTAGGTTAATATGAGGTTAATTAAAAGTGTTAGTTGATTTGTTTTTTTTAAAAAAGAAAATATAATTAGTTTTAGAAGTTGACTTGAGTAGGGGTGAGAGAGAGAGAGCATGATGGCTTGAGCATGCTTGTAATTAATAAGGAGAGAGAAAGAGGGGTCGACTCTCATTCCGTTGTTTTCAAAACCATTATTTTTCCCTCTCACTCACACACATACCAAAAAACAACAGCAGCAGAGAACCAACAGCAGCAGCAGCAGAAGTAGCAGCATCAATACTTGCAACAACAACAGCAGCAGCATCTGGAGCAGTAGCAGCAACACCACCACCAACAACATCAATACCACAACAACAGCAACAGCAGTAGCAAGAAGCAACAACAACAGCAAGCAGCAGCTGCAGTAGAAACCCCCCTTCTCCTCCTCCTTCTTCTTTTCCTTCTCCTTGAACTTAAGATCCTTAGAGGTATAATCACTAAACTTGACTCCTTTCTTTGCTATCTTGTAGTTATTTAGCTTCGGGTAGTATTTAATGTGGTTTTTTGTGATAGTTTGTGGTTTAAGTGGGGTTTAAGCTAAGTTAGAGTTGTTATGGCTTAATTAACTTAGGTAGGTGTTATTAGTGCTGTGTTAACCTAGTAGTATCACTAGATTTAGCTAAATCGCCTTAAAGTCGCAAAATTTGAAATTTAAAATACGGGTTTTAAGCAAACTGTTGGATATTTGAGATCTGCTATATCAGTGCTCTTTTTCTAGTTTAGCAAACACCTACAGAATAGTGTGCAGGATCTTTAGAGTAGTGTGTAGGGTTTCATGCCGGTTTTTCCCCTAAAAGTCCGCGACATTCCCCTGAATTCTGGCATCGCCGGCCCCCTTGGTGAGATGAGTGTTGGTGTTTTGGCCAGTGGTGTCTGTGGGGATTTGTCTGTGTTTGGTATTGTTTGGTTTTTGGGGTTTAGCAGTTGGTGAAATCTGGGAGAGTTTGGTTAGTTTTTAGTGTTTTTGTGGACTTTGGCAATATTTTGATGGTTTAGTTGGGGAATAGGGTAAATCAGGGATTTTAAGGTTAGATTAGCTCTAATATATGCTGTTGGTATCACTTGACTCTTGTAATTTCACCATTTTTCACACGTGCACCCTATTGTTGCAAACTAAGTGTTTTAAAACGTTTTAAAACTAAACGTTATGATACATAGAATCTGCTGTATCTAGGGTAGTAATTTTAGTAAGCAAATATATACATTAGGCTATACATTGTGTTAGGAATATAGGGTAGAAACCTGGACCCCTTTCACCGGTTTTTGGCCGATATCACCCCTATGGTGGCCGGCCCAATTTTGGTAGAATTTGTTGAATTTTTGCAGGTAGTTGTCTGTAGGTATTGTGAGGGGTTTGGTCTTGTTTGATTTTCTTGTTTTTTCTCCAGATTAAATCTGGGACCGTTTACCTATTTTTAGCGTAGCGGGACTTGCGCGACACGTACGATATGAGTCGAGTTGGTGCGCTTTATGCCACAGCGTGTCGTGTTGGTTTTTGACGTATGCACACACGTTACGTATACGCACGCGTTTAGCTTGCGACGCTAATTTCTCGTATAATCGTGATATCGTTTTTTTGCAGGATTGTGCCTTATGTGTATTGCTTGTGTAAATTCTAGGTTCGCAGGCGGGGACTTCATGCGTCGCGGAGAAAGGAAAGCAGGTGGTCGGATACACCTAGCACCAGATCACGAGTGAGTAGATGTAACATCTACGGGGGAAAATCGTTTGGATGGCGCAAGACGCCCGATAGTTCAGATAATTTATAAACTTCTAATAATTCTAGTATCTATGAGTATAATGCCTACTTGAACATCTTGCTGCATTCATGATCCTATATATTTACATACATGTGCAAACTCATTTCGTAGGCACTTGCACCATTACCGTGGTTTTCATGCAGCGCGAGCACTATTCATGCGTACACACACGCCTTGGTAATTGCTATGCCACAACACTAGATAACTTGTAATCTAGAACAATTTCACCATATATGATGCTTAAACCTGTGCTAATGCATTTAAATTCCTCAGGATAAACATGTAGGATTGCTATTCATATGCATGTACCTCATTACATCATTCGTTCATGCCTAGCCTATTAGTTATACATTACAGTTCGACTTTTTGATACTATAGGCATTCATTATCATTGACATGTGCACTTATGATGATTTTCTTGAGATTTATGAGATTTCTGGATTTTGGGGGAAAACCGCAAGAATTTATAAACTTATTACCCTTTTTAAAATATGCAAGTTGCGGTTTTCTAGTGATGTACGTGTCGTCCACCATGAGTTTTTCTGTTGGTTTTCGAGACCCGTTTCGAGCAGTTGGATGAACCGTCTTGGGTACATGGTGGGACCGGTAAGATACCTCGGGGTAAGAAGATCGAGGTGTAGACGATGAGCCTGGCAGGGGGCAGGCTACCTAACAGTGATTGTTGGCACGACGGATATCCAGAGGATACCGATCGTGGCCGTGAGATATTGAGATATTGATACTTTGGGATGGGTCAGCCGGACGGCTGGGGCCAGAGATACTGTGATATGGATATATGAGATTTGAGATAGTTATTGAGGTGTCGATGCTCGACATGGATTTATGTTGATTCTATTGATATTATGCTGATATTTCAAAAGAGTTTTCTAAGAAGAAAATAATGATTTCTTACATTCACATATTCAGATCACGAGTTGATTCATGTGCATGCATACCTTCTAGTACATCATGCAGGATTAGTATTGTACATTGATTCATGTTGCATACATATCTGCTAGTATATCATGCCATATCAGGATTGTTGATGCTATGACACTTACGATAACCTCTATAGATGTTATTTATTACTCACGAATTGGCAACTCACCCCCGTTATGCCACAACCTTTTTGCATGTCCACTCCATCAGCACAGTAGCGGCGGACGCACTTGCTCCTTTTGCCTGGACTTGAGACTTTTGCTCGTAGCTGGGTTATGATATTATTTTGTTTCCACCTTGTACATTCATTGTATCTAGAGTACTCCATCTACTGTGTCTACTGTATCTTCTGTACCTGTTATTGCTTTGATATATATTGACCTAGAGACGAGACAGTGAGATTTGTGGACTCCTACGTTGTATTTTGGGGTCGAGCTCACTTGAGTCGACATGAGGTTATTACTTGTGCCTTTTTACTGATTTTTGCACATTGCTGATTTACATTGCGTAGGATTTGAGTCCGCTTCGGCGAATAGCTAGCTCCCGCTTGGGGATGCCTTTTCATGTTGTTCATATATATATTACTGTTTATACCCGTTTGGGGGCCTGTATTTACAAAGGAGACTCTGCCGAAATTTTCGGAAAAATGGAAGTTGCTGTTAAAAAGCTTGATGTGACTTATTTGATTTAATTCGCTTTCAATAAATTGGTTTTCTTCTCTCTATTTCTTAATTGGGTTTGATTTCTGGGTTTTGGCTTACTTAGACTGCGTACGCCTTAAGACGTTTCGTAATTTAAGTGCCATTCGCGCTCCGTACCTTTCGGGTCGTGACAGATCATCCCGTTACAGGTATGGGGAACTGGAATGGTCGCAGCGAACGTGCGCGCAATATGTGCATTGAATGTGTGGGGAGGCGAAGCGCCAGAGTCGCGCCATCTCGAATCCACCAGAGAAGGCTCAATGATCGCCGCGTGGCAGCGACTTTGTGGGCGAAAATGGGTGATCGTTGGGTTCCGTTGGGGCACAGTGGGCTGTATAAAGCTGAGGGAGCGCTGGTCCTTCCTTTCTTCACAAACAGATCGTTGAGAATGGAAGATTTCCCCTTTACCATCCCCGACATCATCCACTTCAAAGACGTATGCCTCTACGACTAGAACTGCACCGGGGACACGGTGCAGTTGGTCTATGGGAGCATAGAAGACCACTTCGGCCGGCTGTTCCCCCGGTGCTCCCCTCTGCTGTAGCTGCTGATGTACTCCATCTGGATGGCGTCGCCGGGGCTTTACAACCCCCTGTTTGAGCAGCTCTACGACGAGGTCGTGGGCAAGCTGCGGTCTCTGAGGTGCTTCGGCCTGATCTCTGCGGGTTGACTGGCTCGCTTGGTAGCACTCGTCCGTGAGTGCTACGAACTGAGGCTCGAGGTCAACGTGCGCGGGGGGAATCGAGGGCAGAGGCTGGATCTCGCGAGGCCTCGGCTGGCGGAGATCTTTACGGAGTACCATGAACAGTGCTCTTTGCACCCCCTTCCCCCGCTACTGTAATCTTCTTTTTCTTTTTGTATGTATGGCTGAGGAGCCCATAATACCTTTTTTGAATAAATAAGATCTTTCCTTCTTTTTCGCAATGTTCCATTGATCTTTCATTAAATTAACAACAGACCACAGGAAGAGCTTACATTGCCCCTAAAAAAAGTACATGCTAATAGATGACCTTATTAGCGTGGCCCGAGCTGCCCAGAGATTTGCTGGTCTCCATGCTCGGCACCGGGTATGGGGCTCCCTGGGCTCCGGACTGGTCATCTGCCGAAACGAGCATGATCTGGCTGATGGTCAACTCGGCGGGAGGGGGACGCTGATCCTGCTCGTGGTCGGCTTGCCGCTTATCCCTCAAGTAGGCGGTGAGGTGCTCTGATCGGATGAGCTCCTCGACGTAGTCCCGGAGTTGCTTACAATCCTTCGTGGCGTAGCCCAGCGTCCGGTGGAAGGCGCATTAGGGGCCCGGGTTCGCTTCAAGGCCTGACGCGGGATTGGAGGGAACTTGAAGAATCCCTCGCCCTAGGCCTCCTTTAGTAACACTGCGAGAGAGACGTTGAGCGGGGTGTACTCCTGAAACTTCGGGTGATAGGGCTGCTGACGGTTTGGCCTCTCTTCCTGAGCCCTCTTCTTCTGGTCGGACCGTTCTTCTCGAGGGAGGTTCGCCTTCATCTCGGACTCGAGCTGGACCTCGCGCTCAGTCTACGCCTTGACCTCGGCCATGGTCTTAGGCTGCGCCAATGCAAAGGAGCGCAACCACTCCTTATGCCTAAGACCAGATTTGAGCGCTGTGCTGACAGTCTCGTCTCGATGCTCGAGGACCTCGAGGAGGGCGTTGTAGAAGCGGGTGACGTAAGCTTTGAACGTCTCCTTGTCCCTGCTCTTAATTGTGAAGAGGTAGTCGACCGTGCGCTGATTGTACGAGTTTTAGTGTGCTTGCGCTTATAAAAGATGAATCAAAAATATTTATAACCGCGATTAAGAACGGCGTCGCTTGGTAGCTAGCCGGTGAGTACGGGTCGGTCCACAGGGATTTTGTGTATCTTCGATTTGTTCCAACGAGTTAATTCCGATTGGTGTCGGATTGATTAAATCTAAAAACTAAGTTGATCTAAATCTTGCTAGGGTTAGGTTTAGGTTAGGTTTGGAAAGTCAATATTTCTCACCGCTTTCTATGCCCTATTTAAGATCTATGAGGTGTTATGGTAATAATTAATAAAGTGGATTAGTACCATCGGGAAGAAACGATGTTTCTTCCTCTAGGTTCTTGTCCTTCCTTTCTTAATTCTTACCCTAACCTCCTTAGAAAACACGCTTAACCGGTCATTTATACTACGATATCACCGCTACCTTGTGGGATAGGGTGCCGTAGGGAGTGGTGTGTGCATGTATGCATGGAGTCCTATAAAAACGTGTGATGGGCAAGAAAAGGGTGAGAGATCTTCATCTCACAAGCCTTCCCCAAATCTAACCATAACAAGTGAGGAGACTATTCACTCATTAGAGAATTGAAAAACATTTTCTAACTATCTAACTAGGGCAGAGAATAAAAGATCTATGCTAGGGTAAGAAAGAAATTACCTAGGGCATGAAAATAAAATTTAACTAGGGCAATGAAAAGAAAACTTACTGCTAATTTTTATTTGATACTCTCTTCCTTCTTTACAGAAATTTACAGATCTGAATTTAGATAGATGAAATGAGGCACAAGAAGAGGCATAACCTAAAACAGGTTTTAGGGCTTCTATTTATAGATTCATAGAAACCTTAGGTTTATAATCAACGCATATCTGCAATTACAAGTTTACCCCCTAAGAAAGACTAGTCAACGCACCGCCAGCGACCACAGGATTTTTGCTTCGATACGGGCGACACGTGGCCGCGGATCCACGGCCAAGAGCATGGTTTGGCCGCGGTTCCGCGGCCAAGCAGTGGGCTTGTGGGCTCTGTTTTTCCCGGTTGCTTCAGGTTACATTCTCTGCTTCTGTTTTCTTTACTTTGTTCTTCAGAATATCTTCTGGTTCTCTTCCAGATTTCCACAGTGAATAATGTAGTGGACTTTTACCGTTGCTTCGTGTTGAAGCCTTGAATCGTGCTCTGCCTTTGTGCTTTATGGAATTGTCCATTGATCTTCGTTTAGTCTTCAAACTGTAGGCTTGATCTAGATTCTTCCATTTGTTGGTCATAATCTCACTTTGTATCATCTTTTTCATCAATTTCACTGTTTTTGTTTCGAGAACCTGTAACCTGCAACTATGTAGCAGACATGGGTCAAAAGCACCTGTTTATTTGTAAACTGAATAAGAATGGGGAATAAAATAATACAAAATTATAGTATGAACAAATACCCCCAAACTTATCTTTTGCTCGTCCTCCAGCAAACCTAGTTTTATTCTCAACAAAATTCTAACCTCACTTTCACAGGGAAACGCGATTGCACTGAGCTCGTGCAACAAGCTGTTAAACCTCTACGTGTCCCTAGTAGGAGAAGTGTTGTCTCCTGAGGGTTTTCAAGGGATACTACCTATAAAATCCTATCAATTTGTCTTATCGACTTTTATTCTCCAATTAGGTTTTCTAACAAGAACTCTATTATCTTCGACTCATAAATCATCCACCCGTATTGTTCACGCTTCCTTATCATTTAACTTAAGATTATATATGTTCTGTAGACTTGCTTAGCTTTCGGCATCTTTTAAGTTTTCCTTCAAGGGTTCTATCTCAACTTAGGAATTTTTATCATCTCTACTAAAGATATAAGTCCTATTCTTCATTCCTATCTCTTATCTAAACCCCAATCACATACCCCTACGTGTGTGTATATATCACCCCTACACTTGGAAATTCAAATCAAGCTATTATACTCTTGTCTATCATCCAAAGCACTTCTTAATTGGTTAATTTTTAGATGAATTTTTTCTTACACATCCTTCATGCGACCGTTAATACTTCTTGAGGTACCAACGACCGATTACAAAATGTGTTTGCACATTAAGGCGTAATTTCTAGTCTTGTAATACCTAAGGCTTTAGCAGTGACTCCTAAACCAGTTTGTCTAAGGCACTATGTGATAAAGCACCCTCGCTAAATATTTTTTCTATTTATGCAGCCTTAAGTAATTACAAAAACCAGTGTTCATTTTTTTTATCTCTTTATTCATACTTGTATTTTTATTTTATTTTTCTTCATACTAAGGACTTTTAGACAAGAGCATTTCAAGGTCTCTTCTACTATTCCAAATTTCAAGGTTCGTGTTTGTGCAATTCGTAGGGTATATATTTTCAGAATTTAGACTTAAGCTTAGGTATTATTTTTCAAACTTATACTTTAATAAAGATATCAATACTTTTCCCTTGTTTAACTTAGCCCAAGGAGTCAACTCGAAATTTTCCTATTTCTAAATAAACTACAAAGACATATATTTTATACCGTTAAATTTTAAGAAATGTTATTTTTAGGGTTTTTAATTTACTAAGTCTAGGATCTAGTTGTTCCTAGCTAGTTAACCTTTTTGTCAAACTCAAGTCAATTATAACCAAAATTGAATATTTTAATTTTTGAAATTTTTCAATTTTTTATGGGTTTTAAAATAAGTATGCAAATGCAAAAATATACACATGAATGCGAAGGAAGAAGGCTTACCGAGCATGCCCCCAAATTTAAACTTGACAGTGTCCTCACTATCATACCACATCAAGAGGGTCAAAATGTCGGCACTCCCCTGTTTATTTATTTATAGTTTTTTTTATTTTTTATTGTTAAAAGAAAAAACAAAAAATATATACAACAAGGTTCCCCCCAAACATAAGTGACACGGTGTTTCCACTTTTCTAAGCGTTAAAGTTCAGAGTTAGGGAGGAGAAAAATCAAACTATACAAGGCCTTACACAGACCAAAGGTTAGCACCAACCATTCAAAAATTCTATCGTGATAATGGTAGGGTTGATGAAAGAATGGAGTGTAGAGAAAAGAAATGAGAAGCACACAAGACCGTGTAGAGATAGAAGGGGTATACGGTCTCGGTGGAGGAGGAGAATGGCGGAAAAGAGAAAGAAGTGTAGCACGAACTTGAGGGTGTAAATTGAGTGAATAAATTAGCACAATTTGTGATGACCGATGTGTTAAAAGCGATTGTGCTAATCTATCAACCTGTCGAGAAATGGGGTCAAATCCCTCAAGATTCGCAAGAAAACATGGGTGCGTTGAACTTGGTAAACCATCCATTGAAAATGGAAGCGCGACGGATTCTTACGCGGTCGAAATGATGGAAAGGACGAAGGGGAGTGATTTAGGATAGTCTTATTCTCACCTAAGTAATCTGTCTCGAACTCGAAAGATTCCATCAATAGTTCGAAATGAATGTATGCAACCGAGTCTGATGGTTCAACTAACTCATCTGAAAATCAAAGGACTCAAACTCAGGCGGTGGGTCTTCAAAATCGTCCGAAAAAGTGAAGCACTCGTAATCGTTATCGGCTGTGAGAACCGTGTCAGATTCAAAGAGGAACGCACTAGTGGCGTCCAAACTGCTGTGATCGAATAAAAATCTTTCAAGCTCACTGTCCTCTAGCGTGATCTCTTGCGTGATCGGAACGATGGAAAGGAGGGGGGTGATGTAGGAAGTATAACAGTTAAAGGTTCAGGAGGATGAATTGGAAAATCCGACTCATCGAACAAAAATGGTTCATCCTCAATACTATCCTCATAATTCTCCTCAAAAGTTATCCCATCCATGCAATTATCATCAAAATCAAGATACATATGAAGTTTGGGAGAAACATTTAATGACCCGGAATGATGAATTGGAGATAAAATTTCAGTCAAATTTACGAGTTCATCATCCAAAATATTCCCGGCGTCAATATCCTCAATCAAGTGAAAATCAAATTTTTTAGACACCTCATCAAAAGCATGGATATTTATCAATTCAGGTTTTAGATTGGAGGTGTAGAGATCAAAAGGATTGGTGATGGTTTCACTCGAAAGGGACCCTTCAAAATCTGGCAAATCAAGCATTATAAAGTCGCACAACTCATTACACGTTTTATTTTCAACTGGTGAATCATTTGGGACACTTGATTGAAAACCGGAGTTGTGAGATTCAATTGAGTATGGGTAGTTTTGATTTGGAAGTGTGTAGAACTCACTCTCACCACTCAAATTCTCACTCTGTCCAACTGCCTCATCATACATTAGAAAAATTGGAGCTAGTTGGAAATTAGCGACCGGTTCACTAGGTTGCATAAGGGCGGCAATGGATGCATCCAAATTCCTCATCTGTTGGTTTGTTGCTGCAATGTACGCTTCCAACGACTGTTCCGAACTAGACATGGGTTGTGAAGGGGTTTCAGTAAAATATTCAAAATTGTTTGGATAAGTGAAACTTCCAAATGGTTGTGTAGAAGCAATGTCTAGGGAAGGTGCGGAAGTCGGGTAGGACTGGTAGAAATTGAATGGTTGGACAGGAGTAGGATCAATATTTAGATAAAAAGATGAATGGATTTGTTGATCCCAAGAACTGGAAGTGTTGAAAGGAGTGAAAGATCGGTTACGAGATTGTTCAATATGTTCAGCGATAGACTTTGGTTTCGGAGTTACAACAGGACTCGGAAAAGGGGTATCAACGTAAGAAGGTGGTGAAGGTTGAAATGGTTGATACAAAGTGGATTGTGGAGTCGAACTGTTTCTCCTAGACGCTTCTATTCGATCTTTCAAAGAAATTTTAGACATGGAGGGGTCGTCCGTAATTCGACTAAAACAATTCGCGTATGAAGCAATATTTGGATGAGGGTACCAAAGTTCGGCAAGAGTTTTGGGAGGTGGGGTACCCATGATGTAAGAAAGGAGAAAAAAAAGAATATGGGGTGCACGGATTTCTTAGCGACAAGTTGCAAGTTTTTGTAAAAAAAAAATTTCCTTTTTTTTCTTTGTGTGTTTTTTATGTGGACCTTTTTGCCAAAAGATTTTCAATAAAAGGTTTAGACACACGTTTAATTAACCACAAATGCACAATCAGGCATAGATCTAGGTCACCTAGGTCAGCTAGACAGCTCCTAACTGTTCCAAAGGGCAAGAAATAGGACCTCAAACCGCCTCTTCACCGCCAATTGTGGTCAGATAAGCACAAGTAGAAAAAGAAGGGACCCGCTCACGAATCACCGTGAGACGGGCCTTTTAAAGTTACCTTTCACTACCTGTTTAGCCTAGGCACCACAAAATCAGGTTAGGATCAACTATCGATGACTACAACCATTCCTTTGTTCTATTGAGCGCGAAGTCCTTAGGGCTAAGTCTAATCTTTTTTAATTAATTGATGGTCAATGCAATATACCTTATGTGATTTTTGGGGTCCTGGGAAAGGTGATGAAATCCCCACCCAATTTGGATTGGTGTAAAAGCCCCTTAAAGTCAATTTAAATATGCAAAACAGTAAACACAATCACTTGCAAACAATTTTTTTTAGCACGGCGCAAAGAATCCTGCACAAGATCAATTATTGGAAGGGGGAGAGATGTTTTAGCGCAAAGAATCCTGCAGGAAAATTTTATAGAGGAGATATCAGAGGTTGCAGAGAAAGAAAAAGGAAGATTTACAGTGCTTTTGCAGATGATGACGTCACCTCCTCACCGCGTTTCGGCCGCCGAAGACGCTCCCTTGCCGCGGTTCCGCCGCCGAAGACGCTCCCTTGCCGCGGATCCGCGGTTGAATATGCGGTGAAACTCCTAAAATTTTTTCTGCTTCTCTGTTGTTGTAATTCTCTGTTGTTCAGATCTGCCTTTTTCTGTTTTGATCTCTGGATTTTTCAGATCCGAACTCGTTCGTCGATCCTGCAAAATTCAAAAGAAAAATACCCTTCACAAAATAACAAGATGATAATTTTTTTTATTTTTTTTCCAGTTTTTATGATTTTTTTAATTTTATATTAACCCGAAATTACAAAAAGAAAATAACACGCCATCCCCAGCAACAGTGCCATTTGATTAAGAGATTTAGCGTGCTTGCGCTTTTAAAAGAAGAATCAAAAATATTTATAACCGCAATCAAGAACGGCGTTGCTTGGTAGCTAGCCGGTGAGTACGGGTCGATCCACAGGGATTTTGTGTATCTTCGATTTGTTCTAACGAGTTAGTTCCGATTAGTGTCGGATTGATTAAATCTAAAAACTAAGTTGATCTAAATCTTGCTAGGGTTAGGTTTAGGTTAGGTTTGGAAAGTCAATATTCCTCACCGCTTTTTATGCCCTATTTAAGATCTATGAGGTGTTATGGTAATAATTAATAAAGTGCATTAGTACCATCGGGAAGAAACGATGTTTCTTCCTCTAGGTTCTTATCATTCCTTTCTTAATTCTTACCCTAACCTCCTTGGAAAACACGCTCAACCGGTCGTTTATACTACGGTATCACCGCTACCTCGTGGGATAGGGTGCCGTAGGGAGTGGTGTGTGCATGTATGCATGGAGTCCTATAAAAACGTGTGATGGGCGAGAAAGGGATGAGAGATCTTCATCTTACAAGCCATCCCAAATCTAACCTTAAAAAGTGAGGAGACTACTCACTCATTAGGGAATTGAAAAACATTTTCTAACTATCTAACTAGGGCAGAGAATAAAAAATCTATGCTAGGGTAAGAAAGAAATTACCTAGGGCATGGAAATAAAATTTAACTAGGGTAATGAAAAGAAAACTTACTCCTAATTTTTATTTGATGCTCTCTTCCTTCTTTACAGAAATTTATAGATCTGGATTTAGATAGATGAAATGAGGCACAAGAAGAGGCATAACCTAAAACAGGTTTTAGGGCTTCTATTTATAGATTCATAGAAACCTTAGGTTTACAATCGACGCATATCTGCAATTATATGTTTACCCCCTAAGAAAGACTAGTCAATACACCGCCAGCGTCCACAGGATTTTTTCTTCGATATGGGTGACACGTGGCCGTGGATCCGCGGCCAAGAGCATGGTTTGGCCGCGGTTTCGCGGCCAAGTAGTGGGCTTGTGGGCTCTGTTTTTCCTGGTTGCTTCAGGTTACATTCTGCTTCTGTTTTCTTTACTTTGTTCTTCAGAATATCTTTTGGTTCTCTTCCAGATTTCCACAGTGAATAATGTAGTAGAATTTTACCGTTGCTTTGTGTTGAAGTCTTGAATCATGCTCTGCCTTTGTGCTTTATGAAATTGTCCATTGATCTTCGTTTAGTCTTCAAACTGTAGGCTTGATCTAGATTCTTCCATTTGTTGGTCGCAGTCTCATTTTGTATCATCTTTTTCATCAATTTCACTGTTTTTGTTCCGAGAATCTGTAACCTGCAACTATATAGCAGACATGGGTCAAAAGACCCTGTTTATTTGTTAACTGAATAAGAATGGGGAATAAAATAATGCAAAATTATGGTATGAACATGCGCTTCTGCCGACGGTTCCCGAGGAAGTGGCCGAGGAACTGAGTAGCCAGCTCATCAAAGGTCGAGATTGAGCGAGGCTCGAGTCTTCGGAACCAGCCCCGACCAGAGCGGATGAGGGTGGCTGGGAAGGCTCTGCACTGAGCGGCGTCGGAATGGTCCTGGAAGCTCATCCCCGCGGTGAAAGCATCCAAATGGTCTTTCGGGACGGTTTTCCCATCGAACAGAGAGACCTTCGGGGGCTTGTAGCATGAGGAGACGTGAACAGCGAGCAGTCCCTCGGTAAATGGCTTGGTGAGCGAGTAAGCGGTGTACTTAGCCCCGTCGCCCGAGAGGTGACCTTCTTGGCGCATGCCCTTGATCTTTTTCTCGAGGGCGTCGAGTCGGCCGTAGTACCCTGAGGATTCGGCGCCTTGTGATCCCTGGCCTCTGGTATGGGAGATCTGTGTCTGGGCGCGGCCCCGGTCCCTCTCGATGAGGTTCTTCAGATCCCCGGACAAGGCCGCTGTTAGTTATATATGTGCCCTAGAGGCCATTACTGTACATACGATGTATATTGTAGTGGATTCTTGGACATATATAGGGAGGACTTTCTTGCTCGACATGATAGTAAGCTATCTGGTTGCTCTTTATCTTAACATGTACTCTGATTGTCTCTATGTTACATGTTGATAAAACCCTTCGGATGAGTTCTTGACTACCAGGACTATGATGCAGATCATACTAGTGAGGACAGTGTAGTCGCCAAGTACTTCCTTCAAATGTTCCTAGTCGTGGGAGTAACGAGACAGGGCATCGATACTCTAGAGTAGACTAGCGTATGCGCTTCTTGACCCATATGATGGGCGATGGATGATCTCATATCCATTGGTGTTTGATATCAGAGAAGGTATACGGGTGCTCAGTGGAGACTGGGTACACTGGACGGACTCGCCGAGAACTCCTAGATGGTATTATACCTCACGTCAGATGGCAGTTCTCTGGTGACACTGGTACAGAGTAGTCTGTAGACCCGAGATCGTCATAGAGTCTTGTGTGATTCCCACTGTGTTTTGATTTCCATCATACCACGTCAAAGAGGGCGTGCAAAAAGGCGGCTTTTGGGTACAGTCCCGAATCACATAGAGGCAATGAGCGATAGGAGGGGATTCGCTTCTCCCGGTATAGGGAGTTGATGTTGCGCTGTATTCGATTGGCTATAACTGTAAATCCCTGGCCAGGGTTGCTGAGATTTACTGGTAAGTGTTATCAGTAGTTTCTCGAACTGTTATAGACCTCATATCGACACGACTTATCGAGCTACTGGGGTCTGACGTTTTCCACCCCTAGGCGAGATATGTGACATATCAGACGAAGAGACCGGACTGTACGGGAGTGTTACTGATTGGATTCGCAGGAGAATGTATTGGCTTGCTTATTAATCTTCTGATCGCTCAATACCTGGGTGGCTGTTACGTTTAGCTGACCTCTTGTAGTTTGTGGGTGTTTGATATGATCATCACCTACTGCCGGCATATTAACGATTCTTTAGAGTCCTACACAGTGGTTTCTTGGCTCAGGCAAAATGGAGTAGGAGCACATATATGATATGTGCGGGATCGAGAACAATACGTGTATGTGATACCGTATTAGATTCTCGCGATATGAGATATCGGCCGGGTATATGTGATATAGCCGGGTCATCGGATCAAGTGTTGATTCGATGAACTAATACAGATTATATTAGTCGGTTATTTGTGAAATAGCCGGATTATCGGATCAAGTGTTGATTCGATAATTTAACGTATAATTATATATTTGATATATTAAATTACATTAACTAATATAAGCTCACTAAAAGATTCTTTTTCTCACTCGGGTAATACATTGATATATATGCGATATATGTTAATTGTATTATTTTATTTTGTTACAATAAATATTGTATATGTCATATATCATATTGTAACATGTTATGGTTATAAATGCAACATGTTTTGTGGAGTTTAATTGAGGTTAGGGTTTGGATTAGGGTTAAGTCTTCATGAAGCTTTCAAGAAGCTTCTTGAAGTTTTGATTTTGATTAGGATATTTTGCATAGATATTTCCTTAACCCAACCCAACCCTTTACCCTAGTTAAATATCTACATGGGTTAAGTCTTCATACTCAACCCATGGTTGCAATTCTAACCATGGACAATACTTTTCATTATTCATCACAAAAGAAATAGATCATATTCTTTCTTCTTCTTCTTTCATGGAAAAGCTTACTAGCTTTTTTGTTAGTGATGAAAATGATTGAGTTAGAGAAAACAAATGAGAGCTAAAATCCTACTTCATCATCCTAATCTATCCTAGCCATTTAGATTAGGGTGTTCACTTCATATTGTGAGTGAAACATTGTGTTAAAGAAACTTCAAGATAGATTATCTTTGTTATCGAAGATCGGAAGCAAGCTTGCATCTTTCTCTTCGTAGAGCCTCTCTAGAGTCCGGATAGTCGATGATCGCAGCGAAGGGACCTCAACATGGAGCTTTAGAAGTGAAGGAACAGACTACAAAGGTTGTAATCCCAAACTCTTAGTGTTAAAGTGCTTAACATGCTTTGTTTCGCCTAATCTCTAGTTTAAAGATCTTGGTTAGGGTTGTTCGGCACGTCAAAATTTTAAATCGAGCATAGTTGATGCCTTATAGACCCTTGTGAGAGTGCCTAGTAACCCTGCAGTGGTATCAGAGCCAAGCTAGAGCTTTAGGCGAAATCTAGACGAAGTTTAAAGTCCGATCGAACTCCGAATACCCGATAAAACCTAGTTTCTGGAAAAATTTTTAAAATGTTGATTTTTTCGTATTAAAAATATTCAGAAAATCATGCAGGGAAATATAGGAATTACTGTGAAGCATGGACCTCTAAATCCCTCACGTGACCGCGGAACCGCGGCCAAACCACGCGTTTGGCGGCGGTTCCACGGCCAATAATTGGAGTTGGGGCCTACTACTTCAGGAATATATTCCTGGGTCCTTTTTGATAGTTCTAGGATTTTTTTAATTCTACTCAAGAGTTGAGTTTTCTGGGATGTATTGGCGACTCATTGATTCGATCGAAAAGTTTAGCTTCGTTTAAGTTTTTTCCGGATAATTTTAGAACGTGTTAAAAACTTCGAACGGATATCAATAACTCACTTTTTCCCCTGTCGGAAAATTTTCAAAAGTTGGATTTTTTCTCGAGTTTGAAATTTTCGGAAAATCGTACAAGTAACGCGGTGGACACTCTAGAAGATCACAAACCTTAACTCGATTATGTGACCGTCTGAACCGCCTCTGAACCTTAGGGTTTTGGGCAGTATGGTGTTGCCACATGTGAGGCGTTGGCTTGACCCTTCTACGGCTGGACCATTGGTACTGTGGCATGTGATGGATATTTTTTTGAACTCCGCTCAAGTGTGGAGCTATTTGGGAAAACTTGGGTGTTTGATTATTCGATCGGAAAGTTTAACATTGTCTATTTATCTGGAATGTGATACAATATTTGGAATCCACAAGTAGTTATGAGATAACTAATTTGAATGTTATAAATCTAGCAGTTTAGTCTCAGATGATTGGTTGCCACGGGATTTTGATGTCATCAAAAGTCCGTCGCAATCACGTAGTGTACGTGGATACTCGCCGAGTAAACTTAATAGATAGCCACGCCCCATAGCCCCGACCAAGTGACTGTAGGAGAATCTCGTCGCCAAAAGCATCCGTTCGGGTGCTCGCGGCAGCGGTGTTCCGCCTTAGTGCACTTCATCGACGGTATCCGGGGGTGCGGCCGTTTACTAAAGTTTGCGACGAGCATTCGATTAGGATATCAGGAATCTTGTTGAATTGCCCGAATAGATATTGAAAAGTGTTTTCGATAATGAGACTAAAATGCGGGGTTTATAATTGTTAGGCATGCGATATCTGAGGAATTCATTTGGTTAGGCATGCGATGTCTAAGGAGGTTGCGGATTCCAACCGTTGTAGTTTTACACTTTCTTTTCTGCGACCGTAAGCGTAGTATGTGGTGTATCGCCGGCTTCGTTGCTATACACCAACGACAATCGGGATACACATACTTGCTTACGTTGATGATATGAAATATTATATGTTGCTGTGATATGTTATATTGGATCGTCGTGTTCTGAATAGCCGGGGTTTTATGTGAGATGAGGGTTTTTTCTTTTTCATTCATGTAAAATTCATTGTATGTAATATTCTTTTATTGGGGTACTTCCGGGCTGAGGATGATGTCACCATTGTATATTATTTACTTTTCCGCATTAGGTAGACCCAAGACGGGGAGCACAAGTAACCGGGTTCTAGGGTCCAGTGGGAGACCATCTCGAGGAGTCGAGACCGGGTCTCCTAACCCTAGAATTGGCAGTGTTGCTTGCCGCTCTCGTAGGGGTGTAGGGATGTGGGTTTGGCTATTCATCGCGACCGTGGAATCCGTGTTTTATACAGGCTCGTATTAAAAACACGGACGTTCTAGTATATCCAATATTTCATATATGTTCTTCTGCTGCATTGTTCTGTGATGAGATCATATTACTGCCTGTGACGAATGTTTATATTATATATATGAGATATATGTTATATTGCAGATTTCGTTTCAAAAGTGATGCTTGTGAAGCATAATAAAATGGGACTTCATTAATGAGATTAATGAAATAAAAGAAACCTAAAGATGTTGTAGAAACTTGTTTAAAAACTGGTAGCTCTAGTTCTTGCTTTGCATAGCGGTGTTCCTTGTAGAACATCCAGCACCTTATTTGATAAGGAAAGAGCCGAGATCCCTTCACCGGGAGTGACCTCTTTAGCGAAACTAGCAGATGCTACAAACTCGGTTTGTCTTTTGATTGTTTTTATAGTTTTTGCTTTGCATAGTGATATTTGTAAAATATCCTGCACCTTATTCGATGAGAAAAGAGCCGACGATCCCTTCACCGGGAGTGACCTCTTTAGCAAAACTAGAAAAGGCTTAAAAAACATTCCTTTTATAAATCACTCGATTCTACAACGATATCAAGTTCATTACGCAAAGGGTTTTCTTAAAAACCTGTCGTAGCCCTCCGTCATTTCAGATAAGTAATAGTTAGGATTCATACTGCGTTTGTTGACCTTGTCAAGGCGCAGTGTGCGGTAGTTGATTACTGCTTATCTATATAAGCATATGATGCGATTGGATTAGGTTAGTCGTGTGACTTTGTTGACCTTGTCAAGGGTCGTGCGGGTGGGTTTAATTTATATCAGGAAATAACGGGTTGAACTTGACTTGCGGTCTATGGTTTGTTGACCTTGTCATGGTCATAGATCGCTCGGGGCAAAATATTATTGGGAATTTCAAGAGTTGAAATTTGCAATGAGATTGCATACCTTCTATGAGATAGTTGGATCCCGATACCCGCTGCGAGTAAGAGTTACTCCTGGGAGAGTTTTACACATTACAATTAGCCGATCAAGTAGGTGTCTAGAAAGGTGTCAACGGGGTTACGCCCCTGGGAAAACGATGTTTACTTTAATTAGGTCCGTGCGAAAGCACGGGGAATCTCCCTCAAAGTACCGGCACTGGCCTGGCTGAAAAATTGGCGAACTTGTAGGGTGTAATTAATCCCGGCTAGTCTTTCCTTTTAGGATTTGAAGGAAGATTTGACTAAAACAGTGGGAGACATTCTGATTAGATAAATTGATAACCAATCTAATCTTGTAAAAGCGCACGCCGAGTGTTTTCTTCTCTCTCTCTCCTGGTAGCGACCATGTCACGCCTTAATAAAGATAATAATACGGATGTATTGACCGAACCCACTTGTTATACTGCGCTAAGGAACGTTGGTCCGGCTCCAACTTGTAATTGTTATAAGACAGAGCAGGAAATAGGGGATTACCAGAATTCCCGTGCCATCCAAACGAAGAAAGTGCTTGCTGATGCATCTTCTTCGGGTGTGTTCATTACAGAGAACTGTTTCTCAGTATCCTTTACGTCCTGGGTATGAGATACCGAATCAGGATCCCGCAAATGTAATTTGTTACATGGGCTACAGATAGGTAGAGAACTGAGAACGGGTGATAAGTTTTAAGAGTTGGAAATGATGCAAGTGTTGCAGCCAAGTCTGTTGACAGTTATCACCCTGTATTATTAGAATACATTGATTCTGAACGAATATTATTAGATACCGAACCTGATATGCAACATCTTATCAGTCTCTTTATTAGTAAAGAAGGATATAATTTTGTATTGTTGGATAATATTTTGAACATTTCCTATATCAAGAGTTGATCGGTTCAGACACGTTATCTAAAAGCATAGACGTTCTAAATCAAACCACAGTTCTTAACGTACAGAACACACACAAGAGGAAGAGTTCAGAAATGAACCGACTAGATCATATCAATGTGACCCGACTAGCTGAAGTTACATTTAGATGCATATTTAAATTAGTTTGAATTTACATCTTGTGAAACTTGCCGGTCATGTCACAGAGATAAGATGACCACAGCTCCGTTTAATGGAAACAGAGAAAGAGTTAGTGAACTCTTGGGATTGATACATGCTGGTGTATGAAAGTCCCATGTCTACATATGCCAGGATCGGTTCTCTGTACTTCATTACATTCACTGATTATCTCCCAAGATCGGTGCATATGTTCCTGTTGAAGCACAAGTCTGGAACTTTTGAGAAATTCAATGAATATAAGTTTGAAGTAGAGAACAAAAAACGGGTATAAGTATTATGTCCTTTGATGAGATCAAGGAGGAGAATACTTGATCACGGAATTCCTGGACTATTCAAAAGGAGAATGAGATTCTCTCTCAGCATTACTCCTCCGTATACACCATAGCACTATGGTATATCGGGGCGGAGCAATAGCATCCTATATGATATGGTGTACTCTATGATGAGTACTACTGAGTTTTCTATTTTCTTTTGGGAGTTATGTACTTGAGAAGCTGCATACCTATTGAATAGGGTTCAAATCAAATCAGTTACCTACCACTTCATATGTGATATGGAATGGGAAGAGCCCATATCTTAAGTAAGTTAAGATTTGGGGTTGTCCGGCCTATGTCTAAAAGCAAAATCCGGACAAGCTCGAGGCAAAGTCAGTTCTGTAGAAATTTGTTGGATATCCCAAGCATTCGCAAGGAAATATCTTCTACCTAACCGAGGAACAAAAGATGTTTTGTTTCTCAACATGCCACCTTTGTGAAAGGGAATTTCTTGTGAAGAAATTAATGGTCATGAGGTAGAACTGGAAAGAGTTCCAGCTATACAAACTGTAGCTGATGATTTGGTAGAACCAAAGGATTCAATAGTTTCCAACGAACCTCAGCCTCTCCGCCTATCTAGTAGGGTTCCTCACCCACCTGAGAGATACTTCGGTTTTCTCTATGACAATGGGAGCGAGGATTGCATCATGAGATGATGACCCAACTAGTTTCGAGCTGGCCATCAGGAGTGGGGACTCTGTGAGAATGGCTGGATGCTTAGCGATCTGAGATGGAATCCTTATACATCAACAAAGTATGGACTTTGGTTACTTTATCTGAAGGGTTAAATCCCCATCAGGAGCAAGTATATCTTGAGAAGATTACTTTGTGTACATGGAAAAGTTAAGACTTTCAAAGCTATGCTTAAGTCCATCCAGATCCTACTTGCCACGACTACATACCATGATTACGATATCTGGCGGTTGGGTGTCATGACTGCTTTTCTAAATGATGATTTGGAAGAGAGCGTCTGTAAGTACATAGCCAGAGGGCTTCGTAAACAGTGGGAGCAGCAGAAACGTGTGCAAGTTGTTTTATATAATAAATCAAGTATCGCGGAGTTGGAACGTCTGTTTTGATGTGGTAGTCAAAGAGTTTGACTTCATCAAAATGGTAGATGAACCTTGTATATACAAAAAGGTAGTAGGGAGTATGATGGTGATCATCGTAGAGTACGTGGATGACATACTCTTGATAGGGAAGGAGTTTCCTATGCTACGCTCGGTCAATCTCCGCTTATCACAAGGATTCTCCATATAGGATCAAGGTGATACCTCCTAAATCCTGGGTTATGGATCTATGAGATAGATCTATTTGGATGTAAGGATTCTCACTAGTTGTAGTGAGATGGTATCAATCGATCCTGGGGAGAATCACTGGAAAAGTTCCAGGGTGATAAGGACGACTGAATGTCAGTCGCAGGCATTGTCTTTACCCTCAGTGGAGGGATGGTATGTTGGAAGAGTTCCAAGCTAGATACCGTGACTTACTGGACTATTAAAGGCAAGATATATTGTTACCAAGGATGCTACCAAAGAAGCAGTCTGGATATATATAAGTTCATGAGATGAACTTCGTTTCTATCATTGTGAGACAATGGAGTTGTGGTTTTTTGCCAAGGAACCCCCCGTCCCATCAGAAATCCAGATATAATTCTTAGGCAATATCACCTGATCATGGAGATAGTTGTTCTCCAGGGAGATCGTGGTTAGGAGAGTAGACACAGAGGACAACAGCGCGGATCCACTCACAAAGGCTTTTTTCCCAGTGGAGACTTTTATGGGATGGTTGAGTATGAGATACTTCAACCACAGCTAATTGTTGGGTATGCGAGGCCACAACAGATGGCCCCCGTGCAAGTGGGAGATTGTTAGTTATATATATGCCCTAGAGGCCATTACTGTACATACGATGTATATTGTAGTAGATGCTTGGACATATATAGGGAGGATTTTCTTGCTCGGCATGATAGTACGCTATCTGGTTGCTCTTTATCATAACATGTACTCTGATTGTCTCTATGTTACATGTTGATAAAGCCCTTAGGATGAGTACTTGACTACCAGGACTATGATGCGGATCATAATAGTGAGGACAGTGTAGTCGCCAAGTCCATCCTTCAAATGTTCCTAGTCGTGGGAGTACCAAGACAGAGTATCGATACTCCAGAGCAGACTAGCGTATGCGCTGCTTGACCCATATGATGGGCGATGGATGATCTCATATCCATTGGTGTTTGACATCAAAGAAGGTATACGGGTGCTCAGTGGAGACTGGGTACACTGGACGGACTCGCCGAGAACTCCCAGATAGTATTATACCTCACGTCAGATGGCAGTTCTCTGGTGACACTGGTACAGAGTAGTCTGTAGACCCAAGATCGTCATAGAGTCTTGTGTGATTCCCACTGTACTTTGATTTCCATCATACCACGTCCAAGAGAGCGTGCAAAAAGGCGGCTTTTGGGTACAGTCCCGAATCACATGGAGGCAATGAGCGATAGGAGGGGATTCGTCTCTCCCGGTATAGGGAGTTGATGTTGCGCTGTGTTCGATCGGCTATAACTGGAAATCTCTGGTCAGGGTTGCTGAGATTTACTGGTAAGTGTTATTAGTAGTTTCTCGAACTTTTATAGACCTCATATCGACACTACTTATCGAGCTACTGGGGTCTGACGTTTTCCACCCCTAGGCGAGATATGCGACATATCAGACGAAGAGATCGGACTGTACGGGAGTGTTACTGATTGGATTCGCAGGAGAATGTACAGGCTTGCTTGTTGATTTTCTGATCGCTCAATACCTGTGTGGCTGTTACGTTTAGCTGACTTCTTGCAGCTTGTGGGTGTTTGATATGATCATCACCTACTGTCGGCGTATTGACGATTCTTTAGAGTCCTACACAGAGGTTTCTTGGCTCAGGCAAAACGGAGTAGGAGCACATATATGATATGTGCGGGACCGAGAACAATATGTGTATGTGATACCGTATTAGATTCTCGCGATATGAGATATCGGCCGGGTATATGTGATATAGCCGGGTCATCGGATCAAGTGTTGATTCGATGAACTGATACAGATTATATTAGTCGGTTATTTATGAAATAGCCGGATTATCGGATCAAGTGTTGATTCGATAATTTAATGTATAATTATATATTTGATATATTAAATTACATTAACTAATATAAGCTCACTAAAAGATTCTTTTTCTCACTCGGGTAATACATTGATATATATGCGATATATGTTAATTGTATTATTTTATTTTGTTACAATAAATATTATATATGTGATATATAATATTTTAACATGTTATGGTTATAAATGCAACATGTTTTGTAGAGTTTAATTGAGGTTAGGGTTTGGATTAGGGTTAAGTCTTCATGAAGCTTTCAAGAAGCTTCTTGAAGTTTTGACTTTGACTAGGATATTTTGCATAGATATTTCCTTAACCCAACCCAACCCTTTATCCTAGTTAAATCTCTACATGGGTTAAGTCTTCATACTTAACCCATGGTTACAATTTTAACCATGGACAATACTTTTCATTATTCATCACAAAAGAAATAGATCATATTCTTTCTTCTTCTTCTTTCATGGAAAAACGTACTAGCTTTTTCATTAGTGGTGAAAATGAGTGAGTTAAAGAAAACAAATGAGATCTAAAATCCTACTTCATCATCCTAATCTATCCTAGCCATTTAGATTAAGGTGTTCACTTCATATTTTGAGTGAGAGCTTGTGTTAAAGAAACTTCAAGGTAGATCATCTTTGTTATCGAAGATCGGAAGCAAGCTTGCATCTTTCTCTTCGTGGAGCCTCTCTAGCGTCCGGATACTCGATGATCGCAGCGAAGGGATTTCAACACGGAGCTTTAGAAGTGAAGGAACAGACTGCAAAGGTTGTAATCCCAAACACTTAGTGTTAAAGTGTTTAACATGCTTTGTTTCGCCTAATCTCTAGTTTAAAGATCTTTGTTAGGCTTGTTCGGCACGTCTAAATTTTAAATCGGGTATGGTTGATGCCTTATAGACCCTTGTGAGAGTGCCTAGTAACCCTGCAGCCGCCGTGGCGAGCCCCTTCTGTGTGTCTCTATCGAGGGAGGGGGTGTCGGTCATGCCTGGGGACAGGCAAGGTGACCGACATCTCCTCATAGGGGTGGGGGTCACGAGGAGGCTCGAGGTGAGGCGCTTTGGCGGCGGATCTTGGTGTGGAGTCGTGGGGCGCCCAGCAGGCCTCAGAGAGTATCGGCCCGTGAGATCTGTGGCCATGGGACGTAACCTACCGGTGGTCAGCCGTGTCGACGGGGGCAGAGTCTTCTGGAGGCGGAGGAGCGGCGATCTGGGCCCTAGCTCGACCGTTTGGACACGGACGAGCGCCTCCACGATGGACCGTAGTCGATCTATTCAGCCTGTGAGGGTGTTGATGACGGTCGCCGGAGGAGGTTCATCCGCGCCTCCGGTGAGAGGGAGGCGGCAGTTGGTACCTGGATCTTCAGGGTGATCGCACGCCATGTGGATGGAGATCGGAAGGCTAACTTTTGTTTTTGTGGAGTCTCTTTCCCACAGACGGCGCCAACTGATGAAGGTCCTTTTCGTGTCTCCGTCACATGTTGTCTTCCGTCGATCTCCCGGTGGATCTTGGAGGTGATCTCCCGTTGCGTGTGGGTCTCAATGGGTTTTGAGGAGATTGGTGGTTTTGAGGAGTTTGCGCCGAGTATCTGCAAGGATGTCCCGGGGTGGTTTGGTACCAAAGAGGACCCTCCGACGATCAAGTTAGTGCAAGATCCGAGCAGAGTAACGGCTAAGTGGGGTGAAAAAATCTTACTTGAGCCCTCTGTGATGGGGGTTTATATAGTAGCAGCAGCACACAGTAGCAGACGCGAGAATTTCGCCGGCAGTTACGCTCCCGACGTCACGCTCGCGTAATAAGCGGATCGCTCATTAATGGGGATCGTGATGGCGTGGAACGTGGGATGTTGCCGGCGGAGAATCCGCGCATGACGAGATTTGCGGAGCAGCGGTTACGCCTGTGAGTGGTGGAGTTGGTCGGTCGGAGGGACCGAGGAAAATGGACTCGGCGGGGGAGCTCGGGAACGAGCGGAAGGGCCGTGGCATCCCGGTCCTGTGGTAGCTCTGGGCGAGCTGAGAGGCCGAGGAGGCCAATTTGCTGGGGGCCCTGAGGAGAGCCAGCTTGTGCTTGCAGGTCGGGTATAGGGGTGGCCTGGTCGGCCCCTGTGGGCCGTTTCTTCTGAGTTCTGGGACACGTCATTTGCCACATGTCCTGATCTGGGAGATCGCCAATATAGAGCATCATCAAGAAGTAATAAAGATGATGTTTGATGGCGATATGGCGAAGTTCTTTTAGATAGTTTCCATATTTCATCTTAAATACCCCCTTATATCTTAAAAATAAAATTTAATCTTTTATCTATATATCTATATATATATATATATATATATATATATATTAACTACTTCAAAATCATCTCCAGATTTAGTATTTCCATCTTCATCATTAAATCTCTTTGTTGTTCCCAGAATTATTTCCTTATTCCTTTTAGTCATTCCACGTAGAGTTAAATGGGGCCGGGTTCGATCCTATCCCCATGGCTGCAGTTGGGGACCCGCATCCCACCACTCGTGAGAGGAAACTCTCTGATTTCCTCCCGCCATAAAGAAGAAGAAGAAGAAGCTGCTGCTGCTGCTGCGAAATCGCGAGCTGAGGGTGAATCAAGGAGCTATTGGAGAGACAAAGCACCATGGAATCAGCGACTAGAACCCCGAGGCTGGACAATGGATCCTTGCACGACACGAGATTGTTCCTCTTCAACCGATAAAACGGATGCTGCGCTTAAAAATTCCATCCCAACAAAAATCATATAAATATTTCAAAATAATAATTGAAGAAAGAGATGAGATCGAGATTGCACCTTCGAGCATCGAACGTTGGGGCATCGCATAGGAGCAATTTATTTATTTCCACCGTCCTTTTTCTAACCGACTGGGTTTAGCACAGTTGTTACCAATTTTCTTTTCAATTTGAGAGGTCTCCGAGGTTGATTCCAATATATATATATATATGAGTTAAAATTTTGAAACCTTATATAAATGAAAGTTTCCAAATTGGTAGAGTGATTACATTGGTGAATTAGCACACCTTCTTGAATTCGAAAATGACCCGTGAATTGGAGCAACCTCTTTATCACATCGAGATGATTGTTTCAGCGAAGTAAGCGAACCCATCACCATTCTCCACCACATCATTTCACCTCTTTATCACATCGATGATTGTTTCCGCAAAGTTAGCCAACCCATCACGATTCTCCACCACATCAATCTCAAAAATATTATTGTTTATTTTTTCTTTATCATATTAAGAAAAAATATTTTGTAACTATAAGAAATTAATCTTTTTCTGTGGGCACAAACCATTTATATAATTACATGATTTCATTCTATATATATATTTTCCTCAATCATGCAAACATCAAATATCTTCTTCTTTTTCTTATTCCTTTTAAGATATAACTTTCAATCGATTTTCAAGTAATTTAGGCAAGCTTTACAACCCATACTGTCCATATGGAAAATTAGAGATATTAAAGATAATATATATGGATGCACAGTACAAAAAATGAGCCGACCAATAATTCATATATTTTATATAGTCACCGGTTATGCAGTTATCCATCCTTCTTATAATACTCTATGCGGCTTGAGCTAAATGCAAAAATCAGTAAAAGCGGCCTTTAATTGACCTTTTAAACCTTGTTTTACAACACCAAGAAAGCATATATATATATATATATATATATATATATATATATATATATAAAAGTAAAATAATAAATGAGGAAAGAGGCCATAGGAGGGAATTTCCTTCTATGGCGTCGAAAAAGTACGTCCTCCGTCGTATTTTTCGACGATCGGGATCCATCATCTTCATCGTTATCATCTAAGATGTTGGTACGCCAAATTTCATGTGATTCTACAACTTTTTCACCGTTGATTTAGCAATGTAAAAAGTCCTATTAAACCGTTAATTTTGAACCCACTAATTCAACGGTGGAAAAGTTGTAGAATCACATGAAATCTGGTGTACCCAAATCTTAGATGATAACGATGAAGATGGTGCATGTCGATCGTCGGAAAAAACGAGAGACGGTGTATTTTTTCGACGCCATAGAAGTAAATTCCCTCCTATGTCATCTTTTCTCCATTATTCTCGTGTGTGTGAGTGTGTGTGTGTGAGAGGAAGTACTACAGAGACATTAAATTGTAAACAAATTGATTAAGAGGAAGAAACAGTCAAAACATAACATTTTACATTTTACATGCAAGTACTATAGTAACTTAATTCCTTCTTTCACTCTTCCTCACTCCCAAACACCCAAAATCATAAGATTTAGGGCAGTAAAAACTCGAAAACAAGAGAAGGGAGCGGGAAAAAAAGGGAAGAAGAAAACACGAGGAAGGAAAAGAAAATCTTGTCCTAATAAGCGAAAGTACTACTACTATATATTGACGACGCCGGCTCCTTTTCTAATAACTCCAATGTTTGTGCTCCCGTAAACAGGCAACCCACAAGAGAACTCAGCTTCAAACTCGTGATAATTCTTAAGCTCAAAGAGATCAGAGCTGGAATCGCTCTCCTCACCATCATCTGCCTCCTCTTTAAATCCTCCCTTCTCTTCTTTCTTCAAATTGAACCTTTTATCACAAGTAGCTCTCTTGGCGACATCAAGCCAATCATCGTCTCTCTTTTTGGAAGCAAGAGAAGGGGTTGTAAAACCGCTACTAGTGCATGAAGAAGAATAATAGCAAGATTTAGGGTACACATCATTCCTCATGCCGTTCCTCCTCTTCCTTCTCTCAACACTCCCCTCTTGATCACGACCTTTCAATGATTTCGATGGCTTAATCTTCTTTTTGGAAGCTGAGTAGTACTGTTGGAACAAAGAGTTGACATAACTAGCTAGCTTTGCGCCGGGAGAGCTTGGCTGTTGCTTGAGCTTGAACTTCATGATCTTCTCTTTGGTATGGTTATTGATACTCTCATTAACCCTTACATGTGCTTCAATGGGCATGCAGTACTCTAAGCTCTTGGTTTGAAGAGAGCCGATGTCATGATTAACACCGGCTACATCGGAGAAATATTTTGTGGCCTCGAATACGTCAAGCTCGCCCGAACTTTTTCGGCCGTGAGAGTGAGAGAATGAAGACATTGGAGTGGTGATTATACCTTGCATGGGGAGGGAAGTATGTATAGGGTTCCTCTTTCAAAAGATGCTTAATTAGGAAATACTCAATACAAATATTATTTTAAAGAAGGCAATGCTTGTGTAAGGCCTGTTGGTCTCTTGGTCGAGAGAGATCCATTGAAGGCTATTTATGTTGAGGAAAGCAAGGGACAAGGCTTCGCATGTGCTCAATTGTTGCATTATTTCCTTCTTAATTAATTCTTAAAGGGCCCTTTAGCCAATCAGTAGATTTTGGCTTTTGCTTGGTCCCTCATGGTGAAAAATCAAATAAGCAGAACACAATATTTATGGCAAGCAATTTCTTATGTACCATTTTGAAGTATGAAAAGTAGTGATTCCGATAGCTAGGAAAATGACAAATATATGTCCTTTTGCATGTCTTGGGATGAAACGTCATTTGTCAGCCGAGCCACGCTAGATTTTCATCAAATCCTTATCCCAGACTACAGGTACAAAATTTAAACAAGGGAGGGTACGAAATTGAAGGATCCAAAATTTAGAAGGATAATTATTTGTAGAAGCCTGGTTTCAATAAATAATTTGGAAAAAAAAAATTAAAAGATAACATTACAATTTATTAATTATTTCAAATAGATCTTTTTCTTTAACATAAGAAATCAACATAAAACATTTTACCCTATGGAATAGTATTTCTTATTAGAATATAAAATACTAGCTAGCTCTCAACCCACATTATAATTTCGGAGTTTTGGTACCGTAGAAATGACTGGTAGAAACCATTGAATTTGGGAGAGGAAAAATATTATTAACATTTGATCAAAATACGGATATTTCAATCCTAAAATAGATTTGTGTATCATACTTAGGATACTTTTGCAAAAATTCCAGATTTACCCTTATCGATAAATTCACAATAACCGCCAGTTTATTGGAACCATGATTACAAGGTTTACTAAATTGATACATTAAAAACTTAGGAGTTTGTCATGATTATTAAAACTATTAAATTAAACAACACAGTTTTAGATTATTTAGTTTCAAATTCGATGATAATTTATGCACCTCCTTTTAGTTTTGTTAAGGGCAAATCAGAAACTTGGATGCCAATCCCAATTTCTGATTGTAAGAAAAAGATACAGTCTTTCAAGTTAGATAATCTTAATTAGATATTAGAGTTGACTTTTTATTTTTAATTTATAATTAGTTATGTTAATTAGAATATTTGATGGAGGTCCTTTTCGGGTCTCCGTCAGATGTTGTCTTCCGTCGATCTTCCGGTGGATTTTAAAGGTGATCTCCTGTTGCGTGTGGGGCTCAATGGGTTTTGAGGAGATTGGTGATTTGAGAAGTTTAACGCCGAATACCTGCAAAATAGTTCCGGGGTAGTTTGGTACCACCGAGGACCCTCCGACGTTCAAGTTAGCACTAGATCCGAGCAGAGTAACGGCTAAGTGGAATCAAATTGGCTTACTTGCCCCTTCTGTGATGGGTTTTTTTATAGCGGCGATAGCATGCAGCAGTAGGCGCGCAGATCTCGCCGGCAGTTACGTCCCTGACGTCACGCCTGCACAGAGGGCGGATCGCCCATTAATGGGGATCGTGATGGCGTGGAACGTGGGCGTTGTTGGCGGAGAATCTGCGCGTGGTGAGATTCGCGGAGCGGCGGTTACGCCAGTGAGCGGTGGAGTCGGTCGGAGGACCGAGGAAGAGGGCCCCGGCTGGAGAGCTCGGGAACGAGCGAGGGATCCGAGGAGTCTCAGTCTTGCGACAGCTCGGGGCGAGCTGGGAGGTTGAGGAGGTCAATCTTCAGGGGGTTCTGAGATGAGTTGGCCGGTACTTGTAGAACGGGTACAGGGGAGGCCTGGTCGGCCCATGTGGCCTTTTCTTCCGAGTTCTGGGACACGTCATCTGCCACGTGTCGTGATCTTGGAGATCACCAATGTTGAGTATCATCATTAGCCCCCCACTCTTGTCCGGACCAGCTGGCGGGTCGGGTCAGGAGTGGACTGCCGGGCCACCCGAGGCGAGCTCTCTCCTAAGGTTTCGCCGGGACGCGTCCCCGGGCTGTCAGCTGTCCTTTCTGCTAGCGAATCAGGGCGAGATCTTCTGCATTTAAGGAAGGTGCGCCGGTTCGTGCATCTTGCCACTGAAGCGACGGTCCACGTGTCAAGCGATGGTTGGCCGACGCGACGTATGCAGGCCTGCGGCGTCTGATGGGATGCGGCCTAGTGCGGGAACGACACGTGGAGCTATCGGAGCCGTCGGACACGAGGAGGCGTTCTAGCGGGAGACGGCGGGAGCCGTTGGATGTGGACGCTTGCAGCGATAAATAGGGATGGGGCCCGCCCCTGGGCCCTACTCCTCCATATTTCCTGCTTCTAAATCCCGGTTGCTCGGCGCTCGCCTTCTTTCTCTCGCTTTCATTTCCCGAGGATCCCCTTTGTCAAGGTTAGATGTCTTCCTTTGTAGAGTCAGTGGATATCGTAGGAGTAGGTTCTAGGGACCCCTTAGTTGTGTCCGAGTCCTCTTGGGGAGCGGGGGTCGGATCCTCTCCCCGGGATCGTGCGGCAGGGGCAGCTCCCAGGAAGGGGGCGGTAGATGCGGCCCCCGGCATCTCGTGTTGGGTGAGGCATGAGGACGAGCTCGCAAGCGCTTGGGCTCGCTTCCACATCCCCTCGCACTACACGCTCCGATTGGCCAAGGAGGGAGAGAGGGCGGACCAAGTACGGGGTAGGGAGATCGCCCTGTATTTGGAAGCTTTTTGGGGAGGAATGCTCCTGCCCTTCTCTCCTGAGGTCATCGCAGCGCTGAACTTTTTCGGTTTGGCCCCTGGCCAGTTAGTGCCGAACTCGTGGAGGATCCTCCTCGGGTTCCTGATCCGCCTGAAGTTACATGCGGTTCCCTTCAGCCTCTCCCTCCTTGATTCTTTTCTCATCTTCAAAAATCATCCTGGTGGTCGAGCGGGCGACCCGAGGTGGGTCTACCTCTCCTTCAGGAAGCGGCCGGGGGGCGCTGCTGGGACAGGGGTCGTGGCCCTGCCCTCTTCCATTCACGATTGGAAGAAGAAATTTTTTTTCGTTTCCCCTCCCGAGGGCGAGGACTGGCCCGTGCCTATAAAGTGGTCGAGGGAGAAATGCTTGCCGGGGAACCGGTCCGATGACCCCATCGCGGTGAGAGTGGCGTCGTGGGAGCCCATCCCCCGATCCGACGTGCTGCTGTCCGAGAGGGTCTTGAGTTGGGCCGGGCTCAGTCCCGTTGAGTTCGTCGGTAAGTTAGGTTTGCTATTTGTCTTGTGTATTGCTTGTGTTGCTGACTTCTTCGCATTTGTTTTGCGCAGGACCCATGGACTTCGACTCGCTCAAAGCCTCCATGCGCCAGCCGAGGAAGGTTATGAAGGCTGGGGACGCCAGCTCTTCCCGCGCGAAGCCTGCCCCGGCTCCTCCTTTTCCGATGGTTGTGCCCTAAGAGCGTTCTGGGGCGGATCCCGTCCCGGGTCCCAGCAGAGTGTCGGGCCAGAAGCGGGCCCTGGTTCTAGAGGACATGGTCTCTGAGGAGGAGATCGGCTCTCCCTCGGAGCCGCTCAAAAGGAGTTCCCAGAGGTCTTCCTGGGGCTGGTCCTCGCCGATCATGGTGGAGGAAGGGGGCCTCCGGTTCGCCGTGCTATCGGGGCTATCCGTCGCGGATAGCCTTCTGCATGAAATAGAGGTATCGGCCGAGAGTAGAGTCCCCGGGGGGACCTTTAGGGCTCAGCTGGCGTACATCGCCCAGGAGTCCGTGCAGGTAAGTGTTTGATTCTTTGTGAGATTCGGCGCCTCCTTCATCTCTCTGACCTCTTTCCTATATCTCAGGTTCTCCAGCACGTTGCCCTCGCCTTGGGATGCCGAGGTGGTAGCCCCAGAAATGAAGGCTGCGGGCCAGCTCGCCTCGCTGGAAGAGAGCTCCAAGCGGGAGCTGGAGGCAGTGAAGGCGAGGGTTGCCGCCTTGGAAGGCGAGGTGGAGGCCGGGAAACGGGAGGTAGCCCGGTACCGCGAGGCCGCCGTGACTGCCGAGGCCAAGTTTGGGGATGCTCAGGTGCTTGCCGGCAACCTGAAGAAGACGGTGAAGACCCTCCGGAAGGAGCTGGGGGCGGCGGCCGAGGCGGCTAAGTTGGCCGACCTGAAAGCGGCGAAATGGGCCGACCTCTCGGCGGCCAAGGCGGTGGAGGGCTACAAGAAGTCGAAGGACTTCTATGATGACCTGGCCATGGCCATGACCTGCAAATGGCACGAGGCCCTTGACGCCGTTAAGGCCCGGATGCCGGGGTTCGCCGATGAAGACCTCCGGGCTGAATACCCCCTCGCGGAGGTCGATGAGCAGGGGGAAGAGATTCCTGACGAGGAAGCCGCCGAGGACCCTGCACGTCGCGTGGTGGTCGTTGAGGACCCCGAGGTTGCACCTGGCCTTGAGGCCTAAGGCCCCCGTCTTCCACCCTTATTTTTTGTTTTTGGAATTCTTGTAAGCCTCCGGGCATTTTTTAAGGCCGGGCCCCCCAAAAAATACCCTTTGCAAAGCCTTTGTCTTTGGTAGTAATAAAAAATTTTCTTTGGTTTCATCGATTCGCATTTTATCATCTGTTTGTGAAGAATGTTTGTAAAATATCTCTGCTTGCACCGTTGTGTTTCTATGTCAGGTTGGCCATCTGTCTAGCGATCGTCCGTCGAGTTGATTGCGATCACTTACCGAGCGCGCCAAGCGCTGCCGAGGAGGCATCCCCTTAGGCCCCGATGTCGAGGGGGGATCGCTTAGACTTTAGATAGACTTGATGCCCCTTATTGGGATCCTCTGCATGTGAATGGGAAGCTGCTCAGTGGCCCTACGGTGGGCGCCATCTTTTGACTTCTGGCGATGCGAGCAACGGCCACTAGCCGGGGATGGTCGAGCGAGGGTCGGGCTCGACTGCCTTTGCGAGGGCTTTTGGGTTCTTAGCGCTGGAGGGGCTGTGAGAAGCCCACTAAGGATGACTTGGCAGTGAAGCTGCGCGGTCACCTCTTGGCGAGGGCTTTGAACTCTGGCGTCGTAGGTAGGCTACTACCAGCCTGGGATGACCGAGCGGGGCAGCCGCTCAGATGCCTCTCGTGAGGGCTTCGACCCCTGGCGTCATGGGTAGGGAGCTACCGGCCGGAGATGACCGAGCAGGGTAGCTGCTCGGTTGCCTCTTGCGAGGGCTTTGATCCTTAGTGTTGGAGGGGCTGTTAAGAAGCCCACTAAGGATGACCGGGCAGTGAAGATGAGCGGTTGTCTTTTGGCGAGGGCTTTGATCTTTGGCGTCGTGGGTAGGCGCTTACCAGCTTGGGATGATCGAGCGGGGTAGCCGCTCGGGTGCCTCTTGTGAGGGCTACGATCCCCAGCGTCGAGGGTACGGAGCTACCAGCCGGAGATGACCGAGCAGGGTAGCTGCTCGGTTGCCTCTTGCGAGGGCTTTGATCTCTGGTGTCGTGGGTAGGCGCCTACCAGCCTGGGATGATTGAGCGGGGTAGCCGCTCGGGTGCCTCTTGCGAGGGCTTCGATCCCTAGCGTCGAGGGTAGGGAGCTACCAGCCGGAGATGACCGAGCAGGGTAGCTTCTCGGTTGCCTCTTACGAGGGCTTTGATCCTTCATGACGGGGACCGAGCAGGGTTACTGCCCAGTGCCTCTTGGCGAGGACTTTGATCCCTGTCGGTTGTGGTAGGAAGCTACCAGCCGGGGATAGCCGAGCAAGGACTCGACTGCCTCTGGGAGGACTTTGGTCCTCAGCGTGGGAGGGGATGTAAGAAGCCTACTAAGGACCCTTGGTCGGGCAGGGTTACTGCCCGGTGCCTCTTGGCGAGAGCTTTTGTCCTGAAGGATAGCCGAGCGAGGGATCCTCGGGTTCGACTGCCTCTGGGAGGGCTTTCTGATCCCTGGCGTTGCGGTAGGGAAGATACCCGTCAGGGATAGCCGAGCGAGGGATCCTCGGGCTCGACTGTCTCTGGGAGGACTTTCTGATCCCTGGGGTTGCGGTAGGGAAGCTACCCGCCAGGGATAACCGAGCAGGGTAGCCGCTGGGCTGCCTCTTAGTGAGGGCTTAGATCCTTAGCGCTACGAGTAGCCGAGCAGGATAGCCGCTCGGCTAATTCTTCATGAGGTTTTGCCCGACCATCCCGTTGCATGTACGGGGAACAGGAAAGGCCGTGGCGACCGTGCACGCAGCATGCGCATTGAATGCCGGGGGAGGCGAAGCGCTAGGGTCGCGTCGTTTCGATTCCGTCGAAGCGGGCGACTGTTGAGCTCCATCCGGGCTCAGTGGGCTATATAAGACTGAAAGAGCGCTGGTTCTTCTTCCTTCATATACAAATCGTTGAGAATGCAGGACTTCCCCTTCACCATCCCCGACATCATTCACTTCAAAGATGTGTACCTTTACGACCAGAACTGCACCGAGGACATGGTGCAGTTGGTCTATGGGAGCATCGAAGACCACTTCGGCCGGTTGCTCCCCCGGCGCTCCTCCCTGTTGCAGCTACTGATGTACTCCGTATGGAGGGCGTCGTCGGGGCTTTACAACCCCTTGTTCGAACAGCTCTATGACGAGGCCGTGGGTAAGTTGCGGTCTCGAAGGCGCTTCGGCCTGATCTCCGCGAACCGGCTGGCTCGCTCAGAGGCACTCGTCTGTGAGTGCTACGAACTGAGGCTCGGGGTCAACGCGCGCGGTGGGAATTGAGGGCAGAGGCTGGATCTCGCGAGGCCTCGGCTGGCGGAGATCTTCACCGAGTACATGAGCAGTGCTCTCTGCACCCCCTCCCCCCGCTGTTGTAATTTTCTTTTTCCTTTTTGCATGTATGGCTGAGGAGCCCATAATACCTTTTGAATAAACAAGACTTTTTCCTTCTTTTTCGCAATGTTCCATTGATCTTTATTAAATTAACAACAGACCCTAGGAAGAGTTTACATTGCCTTAAAAGCAAAATACACGCTAGTAGATGACCTTATTGGCTCGGCCCGAGCTCCCTGGAGGAGTGTTGGCCTCTGTTCTCGGCACCGGGTATGGGGCTCCCTAGTTCCGTGCAGGTCGTCTGCCGAGACGAGCATGATCTGGCCGATGGTCAGCTTGGCGGGAGGGTGACGCTGCTTCTGCTCACGGTCGGCCTACCGTTTGTCCCTCAAGTAGGCGGCGAGGTGCCCCGATCGGATGAGCTCTTCAATGTAGTCCCGGAGTTGCTTACAATCCTCCGTGGCGTGGCCCAGTGTCCGGTGGAAGGCGCAGTAAGGGCCCCGGGTTCGCTTCGCGGCCTGACGTATGATTGGAGGGAACTTGAAGAACCCCTCGATCTGGGCCTCCTCCTGCAACACTGCGAGGGAGACGTTGAGTGGGGTATACTCCTGGAATTTCGAGTGATAGGGCTGCTGACGCTTCGACCTTTCTTCCCGGGCCCTCTTCTTCTGTTCGGGCCGGTCTGCTCGCGGGAGGTTCGCGTTCACCTCGGACTCCAGTTGAACCTCGCGCTCGGTCCACGCCTTGACTTCGGCCATGGTCTTAGGCTGCGCCAATGCAAAGGAGTGCAACCACTCTTTGTGCCTAAGACCAGATTTGAGTGTCGTGATGACGGTCGCGTCCCGGTGCTCGGGGACCTCGAGGAGCGCATTGTAGAAGCGGGAGATGTAAGCTTTGAACGTCTCTTTGTCCCGCTCTTAATTGTGAAGAGGTGGTCGACCGTATGCCTCTGCCGGCGGTTCCCGACGAAATGACCGAGGAACTGAGTAGCCAGCTTGTCAAAGGTCGAGATTGAACGAGGCTCGAGTCCTCGGAACCAGTCCCGACCAGAGCGGGTGAGGGTGGCTGGGAAGGCCCTGCACTGGGCGGCATCAGAATGGTCCTGGAAGCTCATCCCCGCTGTGAAGACGTCCAGATGGTCTTTCGGGTCGGTTTTGCCGTCGAACAGAGAGACCTTTGGGAGCTTGTTGTGTGAGGAGACGTGGATAGCAAGCAGTTCCTCGGTAAACGGTTTGGTGAGTGAGTCGGCGGCGTACTTAGCCCCGTCGCTTGAGAGGTATCCTTCCCGGCGCATGTTCTCGATCTTCTTCTCGAGGGCGTCGAGACGGCCGTGGTACCCCAAGGATCTGGCTCTTGGTGACCCCTGGATTCTTCTGGGGGAGACATACGTCTGTGCGCGGCCTCGATTCCTCTCGATGAGGTTCCTTAGATCCCCGGACGAGGTGGCCCTCATGCCGTCATGGCGAGCCCCTTCCGTGCGGTCTCGTCGAGGGAGGGGGTGTCGATCATGCCTGTGGACAGGCGAGGTGACTGACATCTCCTCAAGGGGTAAGGATCGCGTGGAGGCTCGAGGCTAGGCGCTCCGGCGGCGGATCTCGGGGTGGAGCCTTGGGGCGCCCAACGGGCCTCAGGGAGTATCACCCCACGGGATCTGTGGCCGGGGGTCGCAGCCTGCCGGTGGTCAGCCGTGTCGACGAAGGCAGAGCCTTCTGGAGGCGGAGGAGCGGCGACCTAGGTCCCAGGTCCAGCCGTTTAGACGCGGACGAGCGCCTCCACGAGGGACTGTAGCCGATCTATTCGGCTGGCGAGGGCGTTGATGATGGTTGCCGGAGGGGGCTCGTCCGAGCCTCCGTTGAGGGGAAAGCGGCGGCTGGTACCTGGATCATCAGGGTGATCGCTTGCCATGTGTATGGAGATCGGAAGGCCAACTTTGTGTTTTGTGGAGTCGTTTCCCACAGACGGCGCCAACTGATGGAGGTCCTTTTCGGGTCTCCGTCAGATGTTGTCTTCCGTCAATCTCCCGGTGGATTTTGAAGGCGATCTCCTGTTGCGTGTGGGTCTCAATGGGTTTTGAGAAGAGTGGTGATTTGAGGAGTTTAACGCCGAATACCTGCAAAAAAGTCTCGGGGTGGTTTGGTACCACCGAGGACCCTCCGACGATCAAGTTAGCACTAGATCCGAGAAGAGTAACGGCTAAGTGGAATCAAATTGGCTTACTTTCCCCCTCTGTGATGGGGTTTTTTATAGCGGCGATAGCATGCAGCAGTAGGCGTGCAGATCTCGCCGGCAGTTACGCCCCTGACGTCACTCCCGCACAGAGGGCGGATCGCCCATTAATGGGGATCGTGATGGTGTGGAACGTGGGCGTTGTTGGCGGAGAATCTGCGTGTGGCAAGATTCGCGGAGCGGCGGTTACGCCAGTGAGCGGTGGAGTCGGTCGGAAGACTGAGGAAGAGGGCCCCGGCTGGAGAGCTCGGGAACGAGCGAGGGATCCGAGGAGTCTCAGTCCTACGACAGCTCGGGGCGAGCTGGGAGGTTGAGGAGGTCAATCTTCAGGGGGTTCAAAGGTGAATCGGCCGGTACTTGTAGAACGGGTACAGGGGAGGCCTGGTCGGCCCCTGTGGCCCTTTCTTCCGAGTTCTGGGACACGTCATCTGCCACGTGTCGTGATCTTGGAGATCACCAATGTTGAGTATCATCAATTTTGAATTGTCGTTTTTCACTTATAAATAACTGTTCACTACTGCAAAAGTGCTTAAAGATAACGGGGATTTCGTCACGGTTCAAACCATTACCATTTTAGCGTAACGGTCGTAGAAGAATTGGTCATGGTTTGAACCGTAACCGATTGCATAATGTGGCGGACTCTATAACCCTGATAAAACCCCAAATTTTCCCTTTTATTTTCCTCGAGCTCCTCAACTCCCTCCAACAAAAAAATTTAGCCACAAATTCTCCCGCCTCCGCTTCCTCTCCGCTCACGCTTGAAGCCCCCCTCTTCCCCATTCCCCGTCGCTCGAAACCCCCTCGTTGTCGTTCCCCACCGCTCGAAGTCCCTCCTCGTTGTTGAACACGCCTTCCCTCTCCTCACCATTCCCAGCCGCTCGAAGCCCTCTCGCGTTGCCGATTGCCTCCCTTCGCATCATCGATCTCCTCCCCTCATATCATCTCTCGTCGCCGATTGCCTTCCCCTCGCGTCGTCGCCTCTTGAGATCAACTCTGCCGCTTGAAACCGCCGCCGTTCTCGCCGCTTCCAGTTGTTCAAAGCCCCCATCGCCACCCCTTCATCTACTCGTGGATTTCAATAAAAGATTAGTGTTCAATTTAAAATTTTGTTTATTTCAATTATTATAAATGTTGTTGATTGTTATTTAATTTGGTTAAAATCTTTGAAATAGGTTGTTAATTTTGGCTTTGTTGTTATTGTTGCTACTGGTGTTGGATAAGGTTAGGGTTAGTTTAGGACGGTTAGGGTTAGGGTTAGGGATAGAGGTAAGGGTTAGGTTTAGGGATAGGGTTAGGGTTGGTTAAGGTTAGGGAAAGAGTTAGGATCAGGGTTTATGGATAGGGTTTGGGTAAGGGTTAGGGTTACACTACTACAAGAGGGGCTGCTTCTACTATTAGGACCGTAGGGGCAATTCACTTCCCCTACGATTCCCACCGTAGGGACTTAAAAACACTCCGTAGGTTTAAAAAGCGTAGAGGAAAATTGCAGCCCCTACGGATGAAAAGTTTGCCCTATGATTATAACAGTGGGGGAAACTGTCCCTACGGTTTCATATGTAGGGACCATTTTTTTTAATTTATGTTAAAAAATAGTAATTTCTTGCCCCTACGGTTGAAACCGTAGGGCCAAATTTAAATTATCTGTAGAGACAGACTTTCATTTTAATAAAAATAATTTTAAAAAAATTGGTAATTTATTCCCCCACGGTTAAAACCCTGGGGGCAGAACTTTGGCCCTACCGATTACACCGTAGGGCTATACTTTCATTTTAATAAAATATATTTTTTAAAAATTATAATTTACGCCTATACGGTTTACACCATAGGGACATGTATCTGGCCCTACGGAATTTACCGTAGGGGCAAAATATCAGTATTTCCTGATATTTTGCCACTACAGTTGCCGCTTCAGGTTAATCCATTGCCCCTATGGTTGCCACCGTAGGGGTATATATTTCCCCTACGTTGGCAACTGTAGGGAAAATTTGCATTTATTTTTTTTATAAAATGATTTTCCCGTTTTTTCTCCGTCCTGTACATAATAATATATATATCACACAGTATATCATATAACCAAATACAGAAATATTTATAAACAACATTACATGCATAATATATAACGAAATAAACAAAAACAATACTAAATCATTCTAATATACAATAACCGATGTCCAAAATATACACTATGTATAAAAAAAAGTACACACATCCTCTAGAAATCCAAAAAATATAAATAAATCTATGCTAGCTCCGTCCAGGTGCTCCACAGTATCTGCAAAATCTGATGCGTCTGCTCTTCGCTGCAGCCATGTGCCGACAAAATGTCGAGTATTGAAGCCGTATGAGTAGGAGTAGGAGTGGCATGCGGAACCGAAGCCGGAAGAGTTGCCTGCGCGAAAGAAGCTGGATGAGTCACCTGTGGAGCCGGAGCTGAAGGAGTGGCCTGCGCAGCCGCAGCCGAAGGAGTGGCCTCTGTAGCCACAACTGAAAGAGTGGCCTGCTGAATCTGTAAAGTTTATAAGTTTGTGTAATAAATGAATAAGGAATGGTGTACTAGATTCAGTTTATATGTCTTATTGTGAAATTCTAAGTCTATAAATTAAAGATATAGATATAATTATTGATCTATAGGATTCGTGTCGGATTTGTATAAATATCGGATTGAAATGATGTGTTATTAATCTATAAGATTCGTGTCGGATTTTTATCAATATCGGATTCTTGCGAATCCACGAATCCTACTCATATCCGTATTTTAATCTATTCTATATAGATTAGAACTATAAAGATATAGATATAAGTATTGATCTATAAGTATAAACGAGTAAGGAGCGGTGTACTAGATTTAGTCTATATGTATAGTTGTGAAATTCTAAGTCTAGAAATCAAGTCTTGCGAATTGAAATGATGGGTAATTGATCTATAGGCTCGTCGCTCAGGTTTGTTTTTGTGCTTCTTGTCGTTGTCGTAATTGTTGTTGTTTTGTTGTTGTTATTGTTGTTGTGCGTCTTTGTGTGTATGTCTTTGTGTGTGTTCAGACCATAATATTGCATTTATCATTCCCCTATTCTTATCCTTTTTATAAATAAACAGGTACTCTTGACGCACTTTTGTTGCATATTACAGGATACAGGTTTCTGGAGCAAATACAGTGAAAAAGACACAAAACAACAGAAAAAGGGACTTTTGACCAACAAGTAGACGGATCCTAGTCAAGCCTAGTCGAAGAACAGTGCAAGGTCCAAAAAGTCAAGTGAACGGTTAAAAGATCGCTACAAGTGTTCACTGAAACATCTGGAGAAGAACCAGAAGCCCAAAAGAGAAAATAAGTGAAGAAACAGAAGCCCAAAGAGCCACTGAACCAAGCCCAAAACGTACAGAGCCCAATTCCCTAGTTTGGCCGCGGATCCGCGGCCAAACCCAGCCTGGAGCCGCGGATCCGCGGCCATACAAGGCCCGTGTCGGTGCATATTTTATAAGTCGGCGCGTCGGTGCAGATGTTAGGATTTTACGTGGGCAAATCTGTAATTTTGCATGTGCGAGAGTCTGTAATCCTAGGTTTCCTATTTTCCTATAAATTGTAATTTTAGATCTGTAAAACCCTAAGCCTCTTTTCAATAAATAAAAGTTCATAATTTCTGGGAATAATTATTCAGATCTGTTCTTTATCGCTTGGAGGGAGCCGTCAAATTAGTAAGTGTTTTTTCTATTCTTTTAATGTTTTATCATCCCCTAATGAGCGAGTAGTCTCCTCGCTTGTTAGGGTTAGCCTTAGGGAAAGGTTTGAGAGATGATATCTCTCACCCCTTTCATGCCATCCACACCTAATAGTTAGCACTCCATGCATGCACGCACAACCGCTCCCTACGGCATCCTACCCCTCGAGGTAACGATGAACCGTAGTGTAAAGGGCCGGTTGCGCGTGTTTTCCATGGGGGTTAGGGTAATTATCAACAAAGGAAGAATGCGAATCTAGAGGAAGAAACATCTTCCCAAAAGATTCGGATCCACTTTATTGATAATTATCGTAACATCTAACAGATCTAAAATATGGCAATGAAAGCGGTGAGGAAAACGTCAATCTCCAAAACTTCCCCGAAGCCTAACCCTAGCAAGAATTTAAATTAAATTAATTAAGTTTACTGATAGATCTAGATTTTCATAAACCAACCAAAACGACAAATAGAATCAACTCGTTAAAACACATAAAAGGAATTTACCCGTCTCTGTGGATCGACCCGCACTCACCGGCTAGCTGCGAAGCGACGCCGTTTCTGATTGCGGTAAACTTATGTTTTTGACGAACAATCAAATGGCGCCGTTGCCGGGGACGGCGTAATATTTCTTTTTTGTGAATTTTCGGGTTGATATAAATTTTAATTTAAATTCTTGCTAGGGTTAGGCTTCGGGGAAGTTTTGGAGATTGACGTTTTCCTCACCGCTTTCATTGCCATATTTTAGATCTGTTAGATGTTACGATAATTATCAATAAAGTGGATCCGAATCTTTTAGGAAGATGTTTCTTCCTCTAGATTCGCATTCTTCCTTTGTTGATAATTACCCTAACCCCCATGGAAAACACGCGCAACCGGCCCTTTACACTATGGTTCATCGTTACCTCGAGGGGTAGGATGCCGTACGGAGCGGTTGTGCGTGCATGCATGGAGTGCTAACTATTAGGTGTGGATGGCATGAAAGGGGTGAGAGATATCATCTCTCAAACCTTTCCCTAAGGCTAACCCTAACAAGCGAGGAGACTACTCGCTCATTAGGGGATGATAAAACATTAAAAGAATAGAAAAAACACTTACTAATTTGACGGCTCCCTCCAAGCGATAAAGAACAGATCTGAATAATTATTCCCAGAAATTCTGAACTTTTATTTATTGAAAAGAGGCATAGGGTTTTACAGATCTAAAATTACAATTTATAGGAAAATAGGTTACCTAGGGTTACAGACTCTCGCACATGTAAAATTACAGATTTGCCCACGTAAAATCCTAACATCTGCACCGACGCGCCGACTTATAAAATATGCACGGACACGGGCCTTGTATGGCCGCGGATCCGCGGCTCCAGGCTGGGTTTGGCCGCGGATCCGCGGCCAAACTAGGGAATTGGGCTCTGTACGTTTTGGGCTTGGTTCAGTGGCTCTTTGGGCTTCTGTTTCTTCACTTATTTTCTCTTTTGGGCTTCTGGTTCTTCTCCAGATGTTTCAGTGAACACTTGTAGCGATCTTTTAACCGTTCACTTGACTTTTTGGACCTTGCACTGTTCTTCGACTAGGCTTGACTAGGATCCGTCTACTTGTTGGTCAAAAGTCCCTTTTTCTGTTGTTTTGTGTCTTTTTCACTGTATTTGCTCCAGAAACCTGTATCCTGTAATATGCAACAAACGTGCGTCAAGAGTACCTGTTTATTTATAAAAAGGATAAGAATAGGGGAATGATAAATGCAATATTATGGTCTGAACAAATACCCCCAAACTTACCTTTTGCTCGTCCTCGAGCAAACTTATTATTTTATTCTCTAAAATCCTAACCGCACTTTCGCAGGGAAACGCGATTGCACTGAGCACGTGCAACAAGCCGTTAAACCTCTAGGTGTCCCTAGTAGGAGGAGTGTTGTCTCCTGAGGGTTTTCAGCGGATTACACCCACAAAATCCTATCAATTCGGCCCATTAACTTTTGTTTTCCAATTAGGTTTTCTAATAAGGAATTCTATTATCTTCTACTTGTAAATTATCCACCCACATTCTTCACACTTCCTCATCATTTAACTTAAGATTATATATGTTATGTAGACCTACTTAGCTTTCGGCATCTCTTACGTCTTCCTTCTAGGGTTTGATCTCTACTTAGGAATTTTCTATCAACTCCATTAAAGATACAAATTTTATCTTTCATTCCTCTCTCTTATCTAAATTCCAATCACATACCCCTACGTGTGTGTATAGATCACCCCTACACTTGGAAATTCAATTCAAGCAATCATGCCCTTGTCCGTTGTCCAAAGTACTAATTAGTTGGTGAATGAAATTTGCTTACACATCCTTCATGCAACCGTTAATACTTCTTGAGGTACCAAACGACCGATTACAAAATGCGTTTGCACTTTAAAGCGTACTTCCTAGTCTTTGCAACACCCAAGGCTTTAGCAGTGACTCCCAAACCAGTTGGTTTAAGGCACTAGGTGATGAAGCACCCTTGCTAAATATTTTTCTATTTTTACAGCCTTAAGTAACCACAAAAACCAGTGTCCATTTTTTTTTTCTTTATTCACTTTTTTTTTCTTTTTATTTTCATTGTACTAAGGACTTTAGACAAGAGCATTTCAAGGTCTCTTCTACTATTCCAAGTTTCAAGGTGCGTGAATGTGCAAATTGTAGGGTATACATTTTCAGAATTTAGACTTAAGGTAGGAACTATTTTTCAAACTTATACTCTAATAAGAACATCAATACTCTTCCCTTGTTTCGACTTAGCCCAAGAAGTGAACCCAAAATTTGCCTATTTCTAAATAAACTACAAGGCATATACTTTCTACCGTTAAACTTTAAGGGATGTTATTTTTAGGGTTTTTAATTCACTAAGTCTAAGATCTAGTTGTTCCTAACCAGTTAACTTATTTGTCAAACTCTAGTCAATTAGCCAAAATTGAATACATTAATTTTTATAATTTTAAATGTATTCAAATTTTTATGGGTTTTCAAATAAGTATGCAAATGCAAAAATATGTACAAATGAATGCGAAGGAAGAAGACGTACCGAGCATACATTTGATTGTTCGTCAAAAACATAAGTTTACCGCAATCAGAAACGGCGTCGCTTCGCAGCTAGCCGGTGAGTGCGGGTCGATCCACAGAGACGGGTAAATTCCTTTTATGTGTTTTAACGAGTTGATTCTATTTGTCGCTAAAGAAAACTTGCAAACTTGCCGCTAAAGAAAACTTGCAAACCCACTTCCACCACTTCTTCTCACTGACGTTATCTTACCCCCACATTCTGTTTTTCTCTTTTTTCTGACTGCACTACCCTTTAGTGTATGTCATTTTGGACTAGGGATACTAACGCCCGTTTAGTCCGTGTTTCGTTGGTACCGACCAACGAACCCTTCGACGAACCCTTCGTCGACATTCCGTCCATTTCCTTACCTCCACCTTCAAATTCTTCTTCGAAGGTATGTCGGGATTCAACCCCAACGATACCTTACCGACGGGAATGATTCCACCTCCGCCAGGTGCAAATAACCCGAATCTACCGCCTGTTGAAGCGCCCGCACGAGTTGCGCTCCAGGATCTCTTCTACCCCGTCCGCACTTCCTTACCTATATGTCTTTCACCCCCACCGGTGAATGGGGATAATTTTGAAATAAAACCACACTTCATCAATATGCTGCCTAAGTTTCATGGTTTGGAATCCGAAGATGCATATATTTTCATTAATAAATTCCAAAACGTTTGCGCCATGATGAAGACAACCCAATTAAGTGATGACGCTATAAGGCTAAGGGTCATTCCTTTTACCTTATGTGACCTAGCAGAGAAATGGCTATACAGCACCGCATCACATTCCATTAGAAATTGGGACGAGTTTGTGAGAGCTTTTCTGAAAAAGTTCTACCCTCATCATAAAACTGCTAGAATCCGAAACGAGATTATACAATTTTCACAGCTTCCATCTGAACCATTTTGGAAGTGCTTCGAGAGATTTAAAGACCTACTTGTTCAATGCCCTCATCATGGGATAGAAAATTGGCAACTTTGCCAAACATTATACGAGGGATTGAACGCAGCAACGAAGCAGTTGCTAGAAACTATATGTCAAGGTCATTTTCTTTCCAAGTCTAGCGACGAAGCGTGGCAGTTTCTTGAGGACCTAAGTGAGCAAACAATTCAGTGGGAGAGTACCAAGACCACATCATCTTCTTCAGTTGGTCAATCTAGGGCAGGCATACATCAAATAGATATGTCGATTGCTATGAAGGCCGAGATGGCCTCACTTATGAAAAAGCTAGAAGCCATTGAGACCAAAATCTCATCGTCTTCTCCTGCCCCTACTCTACCCACATGAACTGTTTGTGCTTGTTTTTCGAACCCGTCGCACCTAACCGAAGAGTGTCCTTATAATGCACCTATTCAAGGACAGGATCAAGTCAATGCTGCATTTCAGCAACGACAAAGAAACGATTCGTACTCTTCAACATACAATCAGGGGTGGAGGAGTCACCCAAATTTCGCTTGGAACCAAAATCAACAAGTCCAAGGAAATAACAATTTTCAAATACCTCCTCCACCACAACAACAAGCACCTTCACAAACTCAAAACCAGCAACCTTTCCAACAACAACCTTATACAAATCAAACGAACAACTTAGTTCAACCAAATGATGATAAGGTTAGCTCGCTCGAGAAGAGTCTAGAAGCATTTCTCAAGCAAACTACATAATCCGCAGCAAGATTTGAAAGTTATGTGCAATCTTTAATGAATAACAATGCCTCACACGATCAAAGTATCAAATCTATTAAGGCACAAATTGCACAATTAACTGCTGCGTTGAGCGAGAGAGAAAAGGGAAAGCTTCCATCTCAACCATTGCCCAATCCCGGTCACGCACAAAACGCATATCACAATCACAATGTAAATGCGGTGACCATGTTGAGATCCGGAAGAGAGTTGCAAAATAATGTGGGAACTAGTGATGACATCCCCGCCGGTGGTTCTTCTTCCCCTTCTTTATTTTCTTCACTTCCTTCTTCACCTTTTTCTTTAGAGCCTATTCTCCACCCTTCACACGGCTCTACTTCTTCTAGCTCTAACGGACCCATTTCTCACAACACGAACACATCTACACCGGGATCCGTTCCTAATCCACAGTCTGCTCCACAAACATTTGACTCAACTAATTTTCAAAATGCACCATTTCCAAACAGGTTGAGTCCTAATAAACCAAATACACAAGTGGAGAAGATTGTGGAGATATTTAAGCAGGTTAGCATAAATATACCTCTCTTGGATGCTATCCAACAAGTCCCTTCATACGCGAAAATCTTAAAGGGATTATGCACTTCAAAGAGAAAAGCATCTCAAGTACCCAAGAAAGTGCTAGTGGCTAGTGCAGTGAGCAATGCTATTAACCACCATCAAACCTTACCCCAAAAACGAAAGGACCCCGGCTGTCCTACGATTTCCATTACAATTGGGGATAAGAAAATTAATCGAGCACTTTTAGATCTTGGGTCTAGTGTTAACCTGATTCTTTACTCCGTGTACGAACAATTAGGGGTTGGAGAGTTGAAACCCACTCGTTGCACTCTCCAAATGGCTGATCGATCAATCACCTATCCAAGGGGTCAACTAGAGGATGCGTTGATCAAAGTCGGGGAATTCATATTCCCCGTTGATTTTATCGTTATGGATACACAACCTGTTGCTAACCCAAGAAACCAAATTCCGGTGATTCTTGGTCGACCATTTTTGGCCACTTCCAATGCCGTGATAAATTGTCGCAATGGCTCCATGACTCTATCCTTCGGAAAGAGGTCTAGTGAGTTCAACATTTATAAGATGGGAAGTCTGCCCTCCATGCCTAAAACTAGTACACAAGAAGTTTGCTCTATTCACGAAATCACGCAGGAGGACTGCGAGCTTGAAAGATTTCTATTTGATGAAAACAGTTTTGACGCCACTAGTGCGTCCCTCCTTGAGCCTACTACCGTTGACACAACCGATGTTGATTATGAATGTTTCACTTTTTTAGATGATGACGACTCACAGCCCGAATATGAGTCGTTTGAATTTTTGGATGAGTCAGTCGAACCATCCGAATCGGTTGTTTGCAGTGATTTCGAACCTGTGTTAGAGTCCTTTGAGTTCGAGGTAGATTCCGCAATGATTCTTTCGCCTCAGAAATTCGAACTCACGCCCTTGCCGTCTCACCTTAGATATGCCTACATAGGTGAGAATGAGACCTTTCCCATTATCGTATCGGACTCTCTAGCCATCGAGCAAGAGAACGCCCTCTTAACGGTCTTACAAGATAGGCGGCAAGTTGTCGGTTCGACTATGGCGGACATCGAGGAGATAAGTTCCCTCATAAGTGAATATCATACACAATTGATGGATGATGCCATGTCAATAGAGGACCCACAGGAATATCTTGGGGGTATTGTGGTGAGTCAACCTCCTCCCTTAGAAGTTGAAATACCCCCATTTCTTTTAATAAGGTACGAGAATGCCAACACTCCACTGATTGCTGATCATTTACATTCTCGTTTCGATGCATCACCATCACCTGTATATTTACCTCCACACCTCCCATACCACTACTTCTATCTTCCCCAATTCTTTGCGGACCACCACAACTTATTTTTCCACCAACCAATATTCTTTACTGATAAATTTTTCAACTGGTTGGTGTTGACTTTTGGCCGATGCAAAGTTTGGCAGTAATGTCTAACATAGTTTAAATGAAGTTTGGGGGAGGGCCTTTTTGTATATATTTTTGTTTTCTTGACAATAAAAAAAACTATAAATAAATAAACAGGGGAGTATCGGTATTTTGACCCTCTTGGTTTATCATGACAGTGAGGACACTGTCATGTTCAAGTTTGGGGGTATGCTCGGTACGTCTTCTTCCTTCGCATTCATTTGTACATATTTTTGCATTTGCATACTTATTTGAAAACCCATAAAAATTTGAATACATTTAAAATTATAAAAATTAATGTATTCAATTTTGGCTAATTGACTAGAGTTTGACAAATAAGTTAACTGGTTAGGAACAACTAGATCTTAGACTTAGTGAATTAAAAACCCTAAAAATAACATCCCTTAAAGTTTAACGGTAGAAAGTATATGCCTTGTAGTTTATTTAGAAATAGGCAAATTTTGGGTTCACTTCTTGGGCTAAGTCGAAACAAGGGAAGAGTATTGATGTTCTTATTAGAGTATAAGTTTGAAAAATAGTTCCTACCTTAAGTCTAAATTCTGAAAATGTATACCCTACAATTTGCACATTCACGCACCTTGAAACTTGGAATAGTAGAAGAGACCTTGAAATGCTCTTGTCTAAAGTCCTTAGTACAATGAAAATAAAAAGAAAAAAAAAGTGAATAAAGAAAAAAAAAATGGACACTGGTTTTTGTGGTTACTTAAGGCTGTAAAAATAGAAAAATATTTAGCAAGGGTGCTTCATCACCTAGTGCCTTAGACCAACTGGTTTGGGAGTCACTGCTAAAGCCTTGGGTGTTGCAAAGACTAGGAAGTACGCTTTAAAGTGCAAACGCATTTTGTAATCGGTCGTTTGGTACCTCAAGAAGTATTAACGGTTGCATGAAGGATGTGTAAGCAAATTTCATTCACCAACTAATTAGTACTTTGGACAACGGACAAGGGCATGATTGCTTGAATTGAATTTCCAAGTGTAGGGGTGATCTATACACACACGTAGGGGTATGTGATTGGAATTTAGATAAGAGAGAGGAATGAAAGATAAAATTTGTATCTTTAATGGAGTTGATAGAAAATCCTAAGTAGAGATCAAACCTTAGAAGGAAGACGTAAGAGATGCCGAAAGCTAAGTAGGTCTACATAACATATATAATCTTAAGTTAAATGATGAGGAAGTGTGAAGAATGTGGGTGGATAATTTACAAGTAGAAGATAATAGAATTCCTTATTAGAAAACCTAATTGGAAAACAAAAGTTAATGGGCCGAATTGATAGGATTTTGTGGGTGTAATCCGCTGAAAATCCTCAGGAGACAACACTCCTCCTACTAGGGACACCTAGAGGTTTAACGGCTTGTTGCACATGCTCAGTGCAATCGCGTTTCCCTGCGAAAGTGCGGTTAGGATTTTAGAGAATAAAATAATAAGTTTGCTCGAGGACGAGCAAAAGGTAAGTTTGGGGGTATTTGTTCAGACCATAATATTGCATTTATCATTCCCCTATTCTTATCCTTTTTATAAATAAACAGGTACTCTTGACGCACGTTTGTTGCATATTACAGGATACAGGTTTCTGGAGCAAATACAGTGAAAAAGACACAAAACAACAGAAAAAGGGACTTTTGACCAACAAGTAGACGGATCCTAGTCAAGCCTAGTCGAAGAACAGTGCAAGGTCCAAAAAGTCAAGTGAACAGTTAAAAGATCGCTACAAGTGTTCACTGAAACATCTAGAGAAGAACCAGAAGCCCAAAAGAGAAAATAAGTGAAGAAACAGAAGCCCAAAGAGCCACTGAACCAAGCCCAAAACGTACAGAGCCCAATTCCCTAGTTTGGCCGCGGATCCGCGGCCAAACCCAGCCTGGAGCCGCGGATCCGCGGCCATACAAGGCCCGTGTCGGTGCATATTTTATAAGTCGGCGCGTCGGTGCAGATGTTAGGATTTTACGTGGGCAAATCTGTAATTTTGCATGTGCGAGAGTCTGTAACCCTAGGTTTCCTATTTTCCTATAAATTATAATTTTAGATCTGTAAAACCCTATGCCTCTTTTCAATAAATAAAAGTTCAGAATTTCTGGGAATAATTATTCAGATCTGTTCTTTATCGCTTGGAGGGAGCCGTCAAATTAGTAAGTGTTTTTTCTATTCTTTTAATGTTTTATCATCCCCTAATGAGCGAGTAGTCTCCTCGCTTGTTAGGGTTAGCCTTAGGGAAAGGTTTGAGAGATGATATCTCTCACCCCTTTCATGCCATCCACACCTAATAGTTAGCACTCCATGCATGCATGCACAACCGCTCCCTACGGCATCCTACCCCTCGAGATAACGATGAACCGTAGTGTAAAGGGCCGGTTGCGCGTGTTTTCCATGGGGGTTAGGGTAATTATCAACAAAGGAAGAATGCGAATCTAGAGGAAGAAACATCTTCCCAAAAGATTCGGATCCACCTTATTGATAATTATCGTAACATCTAACAGATCTAAAATATGGCAATGAAAGCGGTGAGGAAAACGTCAATCTCCAAAACTTCCCCGAAGCCTAACCCTAGCAAGAATTTAAATTAAATTAATTAAGTTTACTGATAGATCTAGATTTTCATAAACCAACCAAAACGACAAATAGAATCAACTCGTTAAAACACATAAAAGGAATTTACCCGTCTCTGTGGATCGACCCGCACTCACCGGCTAGCTGCGAAGCGACGCCGTTTCTGATTGCGGTAAACTTATGTTTTTGACGAACAATCAGTGCGCGCGCTTGCTTGTGTGTGTTTGTGTATGCATGTGTGTCTCTCTGTCTGTGTGTATGTCTGTGTGTGTGTGTTGTGAGTGTGTGCACGTGCTTGTGTGTGTATGTGTGTGTGTGTGTGTCTGTAACATATGTACCATAATTTCCTGAAACGTCTGCTCCAAAGGTATGGAGTTCAGCGCGTTTAACCGGTGCACTAGACGTTGCTCGCGGGGGTTAAGAGTAGTAACCGCCAGAGAGGAGAATAACTTCAGATAAGCCCTGCTGGGACCAAGTCCCCGACCTCTCTCCCAACCACCGTGGTGCGCTTCATGTACGACGTCTAGGAAAAGGATTAACATAGCTAGATCGGTCTCCGTGGTGAAATCAATTCCCGATGACTCCTCATGCTGCACAACCCGCTCTTACACCATGTAAAGCATTAAAACGTTAGTAAACCATTTAAATTTAAACTATTCGGAACAAAATTTCATTCGAATTAGAAGAAATTTTAACACTTACGCAGTACTCCTGGTAGCAGTGTCGGGATATCGAAGCTCTCCCATGGCTGGATCTGTCGATATGGCGTGGACGGACAGGTAATCCATCAACACGCTCGGTGTACCACCCTATGCCACGGTCCGAGCTCTCTACAATTCACTAAAAAATTACATATATAACATAATTTTTCACATTGCATTATATGAAAATAGATTTATTGTAATTTACCGCTGCCTCCATGGCACGAGTGATGTTCCTTGAGCCACCCGTATAGGTAGGTTGACCCCTTTTCGCCGAATATTTTGAGCGGCCTATTTCTGCACAACACAATCAGATTTAGTTTTCTAATTAAGTAACAAAAAATAAATTATATGCAAAATACTGAATTACATTTAAATTACAAACCTGCTTGTGCTCAGACACAAACAATTGGCACAAGAGAGACCATGTATCTTCATCAACCTTGCTAAAGGCCGGAGACTGTAGGAGAGCCACTCTATCCTCCTCGGGGGTCGCCCGCCACAGCTCGTAGAAATCATTCTTCAGCTTATTCCTATGATATCAGACCTCTACCTGCATGTTGTTCACAAGGCCCCAGTAAAGAGCATGAAGAACGAGTGCTCGATCAGGGTGATCAGGAATGGGTGCGAGCTGAAAGTTGTAATCCGACTGCAAATACAAGAAATCAATGTCTTTAAATTATAAGTGTCAAATGATAGTATATTTATTTGAACAATCAAATTAAAATATATAATAATATCTAAGCCTACTCCCAGAACAGGGCAAGGGAGCGGGTGTGCTGCTCGCCCCAGTCAACGTGCGGAGGATACTTCTTTTGGATGCAGCTCTCATCCCCCATATATCGGCCGAACCTCTAGACATTGTCACTAGTGTAGCGATGATCAGAGGTAAGGAAGAGAAGGAATGGTCCCGGGCCCCTAACTATATCGGGTTTAAACCTGTAGGACTGATTGGGCCCTCGAGTCCCCCTCTCAGGCCGTGGCTACCGTGAATTTTAAAAATATATAGATATAGAAGCAATATCAAGACAAAACAATATCTAGAATGCAAGAATTAATGAAAAGTGAAATGCAATATATACCTGCGGCGACATCACCACGAGCCTGAGCCTTGGCAGCAGCACGAGCTAGTCGATAGTTCCTCCGGTGAGGAACAACCAATGACTCGGATGTGGATGCATCCCCTCCAACTAGATAATAAATAATGACGATATAAGTAACTTTTGAATAAAATAATACATAATCAATTTGACATATTAAAATAATACTAACCTGCCGATTGCGCGGAGGGTACGGGTCATGCGGGAGCGTCCTGTGCCCCGGATGTGGAGGCACTGCCTATAAATAAAGAGTAAAAAATGACTATATAAGTAACTTAAAAATGAATATTCTTGTATTTCTATGATATAACATTCAAAATGAATTAATATGAGTGCAATATACATGTAGTGTGACAAAGTCCACAAGGAATGACTCTTCTGGGGAGGGTACAGACGGTGTAACTACATTCACATGTCCGGGGAGATCTCGATGGGGTATAGAGGGGGTGCAATGGCACCCCTCTGTTGTAGGGTTTGCTGCTTATGCAAATCCCTGGGCAACAGAATCCCTCGGCCGGTGCCCCTGCCTTTGCCGATGCCCCTGCCAGTGCCTCTGGTGCTCCTCGCTGCTCCTGATGTCGCCATCGCCCTTAGATAGAAGTAGAATCATTATAAATGCATGCAATACAAGTACATATCGTAGAAAATGTGAAGTCATAATATAACATTAATGATAACCTTTTTCGTTTCGTAGACGCATTATACACATTAGGAATATCTACTTGGATCTCATTATCAATATCATTCCTAATCTACGTAACTTCATGCTCAGCCGAAGACAACCCGTTTACGAAGACAGACGGTCGGAGCACTTTAAGGCTTCTCACTTCTTCTTCCTCTTTGCTGTCGTCTATACGATTCTCGAATTCTGGGACATCATAAATATTCCTTGGTTTCCATCGGCATACGACACTCCATCCCGGATGCTTCAAGCACTCTGAGTAGTATACTTGAAATGCTTGTTGCAGAAAAATAAATGGATCGTCCTAACAGGAAAATCGATGTATGTTTACACTAGTTAGTCCATATTCATCATTCCAAATCCTGAGATTGTCTCTCTACTTATTTGTATCGGTTCGTGTATCGTACCAAATACACTGAAATATATAAAACGGTTCTGATCGTCCAGGATATTGGATACCAAGTATGCAATCTAAGTACCCATAATAAATCACACTATTCTATCCTACAGTCGCAATCCCACTATTCTGGGTGGTTCGAGATTTTTCTATGTTCTTAACTTTAAATTTATAACCAAGGACACCGAATCCTTTATAGTGTGTAACCTCTATGCTAGGAAACTGAGCTAGACATCTTGAATCTCTCTTTAGTGATGCAAACATGTTTGGTTCTTGTAACCATGTACGGACAATAGGGATGGAGGCCCAAAAAGCTCTTGATGACCATCAAAGTGAGCACCATCAAACCGTAGTGATGGTCTAGTGGCAGGAAACGCCGATGACCGCAATAACAAACCTTATTTGAAAAATTCAATCATCTCGATGTTGTATCTTGGTGGCAGTAAAGGTATGCTTTGTAACCATGTATGGACCAACTTGATAGCATTCTATATGCAAGAAAGTCATTAATTATCCACATTAAATCCGCACACATCATGAAGGTCGTATATGTGTTTGCATCGTAAGTCTCCACACCATCACTAAATAAGGATTTTAACTCATCGATCAGAGGGCGGAGGTAGACATCGATATTGTTTCCTGGTGATTTCGGTCTGTCAATAAGAAGATGCATCATAAAGTTGGACTGATCCATAGTCAACCACAGCGACAGATTATAAACCATCATTATAACGAGCCATGTGCTGTGACCTCCACCCATATAGTTGAATGGGTAAAAGCCATCATTAGCCAGTTCGAGCCTGGCATTTCGAGGATCACTACTGACTGTTGGGTGCCTGATATCAAAATCCTTCCATGCCGGCAAAACTCTTGGATGACCCATTCTTCCATCTTCGCTTGGAGCAGCATGGTGATGCCAAATCATTGCCTCCGTTGTCTTCTTGCACCCGAATAATCTCTGCAGTCTCTGTGTTATTGGAAAATATCGTGCTACCTTGACAGGTAAATCTGGCTTCTTATCAGATACTTCCGGCTTATACCCGACCTCTCCGCTGTTGGGACACTCTTTCAAATCTGAATTCTCTTTCCGGGTAGCACGCAATCTCTGGGACATGCATGAATCTTCTCACAGTTCAAACCCAAATCGGGCATCATCTTCTGGGCTTTGTACCATCTTTCGGGAACGTTATTTTCTGGGGGTATAGAATCTTTCAGGAACTTTAGAAGTATTATGAATGACTTGTCGCTCCATCTATTTAGGCATTTAATCTGGAAAAGATGGAGAGACCAAGATAGTGTGGAATACTTTGTATTATCATAAATTGGTCTTCTCGCATCATTCATGAACTTCTCATACTTATCTGCACGCTGTCCTTGACCGGAAGGAATGTCTTCTTTGGTAGGATAACTATTACTGAGAGCAACCTCTACCATATCCTCTATTTCCTCTCCTGTAAAGAAGTTATCTTCTTCTTTTCTTCTTCCGCCGCATTACTGTCTTCTTCCGCCGCATTACCGTCTTCTTTTTCTCCTTCTCCGTGAAATAGCCAAGTTGTATAAAGTCTGGTAAAACCATGCTTAACGATGTGAAGCTCTACGATTTCTACCTTCTTCAAGAATTTATTCCCACACTTGTCGCGCGGAAAAAGGATCTTCCCTAACACGAACTTATTAAATTCGTGTGCAAATTCAATGCAATCAGCAACTCCTGTGACAAACTTAGGTTGCATGCGTTGTTACCAATCCATGTACATACAGTTCTTATTTCTGATGTACTCATTAGCCATGTTATATTGTATAACAGATAAAATGTAAGTTTCACAAATGGAAAAAAGTAGTGAATTATGGAATCGGTACTTGAATCGGAGATTGTAGGGCTAGAGAGGCTGAGGTATGAAGCGAAAGGGAAAGAGAATTTGGTTTTTGATGATGACTATATCGAGAAACTAAAGAACGAGATGGTTATTGACAAAGAAGAAAATGAGAAGGGCAAGTTTGTCGTTGAAAAATGGATTCTTCTTCTAAGATAGATGATATATTATCTAAGTTTCGATTTATGATTTTGCTTAGTTGTAGGGTTGTTAGTGTGTATGTGCTTTGTGTATGTTTATTTCAATTTATGATTTCGGCTGTCGAGGGTAAGGCTTCTATCCCATTAAGAATGTATAAAGCATACACCCATTCACTTGTGTTTTCATCCGTTTCGAGAAAATTTCGGCAGCACCTCCCCGCTGTTCTTCGAGTACACTGTAATAGAAGTAATAGAAAAGACGACCATTTCAATACTGTCAAACAACATTGAAACAAACATCTAATCTATTGTTGTATTGAGAACCAGTGGAAAGGTACCGACTAAATATTTCGAAACGAATGAAAAACATAAGTGAATGTAGGTATTTACTTTATACTTTCCTAACTTTTCGACACTGGACAAATCTATCAGCTATCATACGATTGAATTTTCTCATCACATAGACTATGCAATGGTTGTTAGAACTGAACGATATCATCTAATGGTTAACAACCTTCGTGTAGTTTTATATCATGACGAACATCGAACGTATGTTAACCGATAGACGGGGACTAAGTCGCGCTTTGATTTTCATATATGATTATCGATGAGAATATGCAAGTTCTATATTATCATTGAGTATCATACATACACTTTGTGTAAGATTTAACTTGAATTGGTTTTACGTTTATTTTCAATTACAAGGGTTCAAAGTTTTTAGTTTAGGGTAAAGTTTTTTAAACTTAAGGGTTTTCTTAATCAAATTTAAGATTTTTGGATTTATTAGGGTTAGGATGGGATTTGACAAGAGCTCAATATAAAGAAGAATGATGATGAATTAAGTTTTGGCCTTATTTGTATGCGTGTGTGTATGTTTCTGTGTGTGTACACACGCATACATACATACGTGCATACACATACACACACATACACACATAATTCGCTAAAGTGCCCTTAACTATTATTGGTTTGCTAAATTACACTAAAATACCTTTACCCTAACCCTAACCCTAACCCCAACACTAACCCTAATCATTAACTCTAACCCTGACACTTATTCCTAATCTAACCCTAACACTAACCCTAATCATTAACCCTAATCCTAACCATAGCCACAACCTTAAACCTAACCCTAACCTTAACCATTAACCCTAACCCTAATTAACCCTGACCCAACCCTAATTAACCCCCTAACCTATAACCCTAACCCTAATCAAAACCCTAACCCTAATTAACCCTTAACTTAGCCCTAACCCTCAACAAAATTATAATTTTTTTAATAATTATTAGAAATAAACAACAACAATAACACCACCAAAAAATTATTAAAATCTAACAATTAAATCCCTAAAATTGAAGAAATTAACAAATAATTTTTGGGAAAATTCAAATTCAAATTGAGGAAAATAACCTGGAAATCAAAGGAGTAGGGAGGTTGCTGCGACGAGGAGGAGGGTGGCTGCTGCAGCGACGACGAAGATGAAGAGGGTGGCTGCTGCGACGACAACGACGAGGCCGTGAAGGAGGATCGAAAATGAGGAGGCTGTGAAGGAGAAGGCGAAGAGTTCAAGGAAGGAAGAGGCCAGGAGGTCGAGGATCGACGGCGATCGTTGAAGAAGGAGGAGGCGAAGGGGATCGATCAAGAAAGAAGGAAGCGCGCGCGGGGAGGGGGAAAATTTTTTAGAGGGGAAAATTTTGAAGGGCGTCGATACATTATCTTTTCACTTTTTATCTTTTTTAATACTCATTTATTGCCCCTACGGTGCCACCGCAGGGGCTGGTCTTCTGGCACCGTAGGGGCAATAACATATTGTAAATTTTAATTATTTTTAATTTATAATTGTCCCTACGGAGTACACAATAGGGCCAATGTATGCCCCAACATATATAACCATAGGGGCAAACAAATATTGCCCCTACGAATTTTCTTATCCGTATGGGAAACCTTTCTTTTTTACTAGTGTTAGAGATATGTAGTTTAGTGAAATTCAACAATAATTAAAGGCACTTTAGCGACAAAGCTACAAAAGTTAAGGGTATTTTAGTGAAAAAAATAAAATTGAGTAAGGGTTTTTTTAACTTAAGAATTTAATCATAGTTTAGTGAAAAAAACAATAGTTAAGGTTATTTTAGTGAAATTTATGGTAATTTAGTTAATTTAAGATGATGGGTTGTTTATTTAAATTTGTTAAGACAGTTTAGTGAAAAAACAACATTAGCTAAGGGTAATTTAGTGAATTTTTTAAGGTGTTTTATAGTAATTTAGTAAATGTGTGTGTATGCTTATGTGTATGTGTATGTGTATGTGTATGTGTGTACATAAACACACACAAACAATTGCGCGCGCATACGCAAACACATGTACACACACAAGGCCGAACCATAATTCATCATCTTTCTCCTCTACATAGAACTATTGTCAAATCCCACCCTAACCCCAAACCTAAATCCAAAATATTAAACTCGATTAAGAAAATCCTTGACTTTAAAAAACTGTACCCTAAACCAAAAACTTCGAAAACTTGAAATTGAAACGTAAACGTAAAACTAATTCAAACTAAATCTTAAACTAAGTGTATGATACTCGATGATAATATGCAATTTTCATATTCTCATCGATAATCATATATGAAAATGAAAACGCGACTTAATTCCCGTCTATCGGTTAACATACATTTGATATTCGTCGTGATATAAAACTACATGAAGGTTGTTAAATATCGGACGGTAACGTTTAGCTCTAACAACCTTCGTGTAGTCTATGTGACGAGAATATTCAATCGTATAATAACTGATGATTTGTCCTGTGTGGATAAGTTCAAAATGTATAAAGCAAACACCTGTATTCACTTGTTTATTTTATTTGTTTCGAGATATTTCGTCGGTGCCTTTCCGCTGGTTCTCTATGTACAACGATAGATTAGATGTTCATTTCAATATTGTTTGACAGCATTGAAATGATCATCTTTTCTATTACAGTATACTCGGAGAACAACGGGGAGGTGCTGCCGAAATTTTCTCAAAACGAATGAAATCACAAGTGAATGGTCGTATGCTTTATATATTCTTAATGGGATAGGTGCCTTACCCCCGACATCCTCTACCCTTGACATCCAATATAGAACATTTAATATCATCATCATCTTTCTTTGAAGAAGAATCCAACTCCCTAGCTATGAGCATTTGCTCTCGGTCCTTGATAATCTTTATAGCTGAATCGTTAATTGAAACTTAAGTTAACCAAGTTGTCAATTAAACTTAGCACTAACGCTTCTTAGTATCCCGTCTATCGCGTCTCTGTCAAGAAATCTTAATCAGATGTATCTTGACAATAGAAACCTTGCTTCGTCCAGACTGTTTCAATATGGCATTCCCGTACCTCCGCGACAAGAGTTGGATGTACATCGATGCTCTCTCGAGAGTCAATGTTTTTTCGTTGACAGTGTTAGCTTTTTTCACCCATTTTTCCTACACACGTCTTGGGTTACTGTCACGACCCAAAATAGCACGTGACTGGCACTTGAATCATATGAAGTCTATAGGACCACATCTAATTCAAGTAAGCTAAAAGCCCAGAAATCTAAAACCATTTTTAATAATAAATAAAGGAAAACTTGTTTAAAAGAAAGTGGTTTTAATAGCATAAGCTGAATTATGCGTTTTTAAAACATCAAATTTTTCTGAAATTTCGGCAGAGTTTCCTTTGTAAATACTGGCCCCGAACGGGGTACAACATGAATAATATGAATAAAAGCATCCCCAAGCGGGAGCTAGCTCTTCGTCAATTGACGGTCATAACCACGCAAGCAATATAATAAACAACGCAAAGGGAGAGGATCAAAACTCAAAAAGGAAACTCAAAACAACAAGAAAACCATAATAATACAAGCGCGACTCTACGGTCGAAATAATATACAATTGGTCTTCTAAGTCAACAAATAATACAAGTCTGGTTGATAGAATTACTAGATACAACTGAAATATAATAAAAGGTACAATGGTGGTCACAATGCGAGTGAACCCATCTACCATAGCATTCACCCGGAAAAGGGCAGTGTGCCAGAAAGCCACAATGAAACCTGTACGGCAAAACCTGCAAGAACTGTGGCACAACGGGGTGAGTTGGCAACTCGTGAGTAGAAAATATCACAGGGCAGAAATCGTATGTATGACTCAATCCTAGGTTAATATGATCAGTAATATATATCCTCAATATGATATAGTCTGAAGCATGATAAGGTGGCAAGGGTAAACATCTATACATAAGTGTAATACCAAGTGCTCGTGTCAGTGCCTCAGGTAGCAACATATTATATATATGGGGTATCATCAATGAAATCAGTGTCAACTATATCCTCAAGTCTATAAGTATGTGGATGTCATCCAACCATGTAATCAATGCCTGTATGCATGTGGATCTCGTCCACGGGTCAACCAATGACACAACAACATCACGCACACAAATATCATAAAAGCATATGCATGAAAGTATGAGGATATAAATCAACGTGTGTCCCTCGCGACATGTTCATTCAGATTTTTGCATTTTTATACTGACCAATTTTTATCACATTGCTTATCGGTAGGTACTCTTGAGCCGTGTTTGCTAGTCAATTGCAGGATACAGGTTCTCATCTCTAAACAGTGAAATTCATGGAAAAGCACGACAAAATCCGGATTACTGCCAACCACAGATAAAACACGGGTCTCCGCTCTCTATCCGTATGTTGCCGCACACCAGTTTAAAGGAAAAAATGGCAAATCAATGTCATTTTCATGCACAAAGCTCAATGGCAACACAAGATCCAACATATCTATGTGGAGCTCAAGAAAAATCATGACAAAAGATCCACATTACATCACCTTTTGTTCTGCTGAAATTCTGGAAATATTGTGAAGAGATTCTGAGAAACAACATATACCACACTGAAGAGTACTAAAAAGAAGGGAAAACCACCAAATTTCATGGCCTAACTCCACTAAAGGGCCGCGGTTCCGCGGCATAAGCATGCTTAGGCCGCGGAACCGCAGCCGTACGGGCTCCTCAGTGGATGAGGTTTCAGGGGTATTTTGGACATTCTATATGGAGGCAGTTTATTGCCCTAGGTTTCCATTTCCCTGCCTATAAATAGTCCAGAACTTGCCAAAGCCAATGGTGCTTATTCTTGTATTTAGATTTTAGAATATATGTTGTTGTTCTTCTTCCTCTTCTCATCTCTTCTCCATTAAAATCTTGTAGTGAGCTTTTGTGAGTGAAGTGATGAATAAAGAGTTCTTTTTATTACCATGCTTGTCTTGTTATGATTGTTAATTATAATTGCTTGTATTTTTCATTTGCTAATCTATTTGTTGTTATTTATGTTTGTTTCTTTCTTGTTCTCTTTTTCTTTATCCTTAAACAACAATGATACTTAAGCTTGATCCTTGCCAAAGTGAGGTCTCAATTAGCTAGTTGTAATCTCCTAACCTCCTTCTTTCTACCTTCTTCCTTTTGTTGTATTTTCTTTTTCTTATAATGGGTGAGTAGTTTTCATACTTGTTAGGGTAGGATAAGGAAAGTTTGAGAGAAGGAAATCTCTCTCACTCTTTCCTTGCCCAACATCTTAATTCGGACTCCCGTTAATTGAACCACAATCCACTCCCTACGGCACCCTATCCTACATGATAGCGGTGATTACTTAGTGAGACCGGTTGTGGTTGAATTAACCGGAGGTTAAGGCTAAGAGCCAAGAACGGACGGACAAGCACCAAAAGGAAGAACTTAAGCGTTGGAAAGCCTAACTTATACTCGCAAGTTCCTTCCTAGTCATGCTAATCCTCGTTGTTGCCGATTACCGTAACACCGATATTAAGAGCGGCAACGAAAGAAGTGAGCGACTCCTAACACAAACTAACCTAATCCTAACCCTAACAAGCTCCCTTTATAAATCATTTTAGCACATAGTTAATCTCAAAACAAAACCTGGACATTTGGACTTAACTCGTTAAAGCACATAGAAAGAGATTCCCATCTCCCTGCGGATGACGTGTACTTAACCGGCTAGCTACAAACGAAACCGTCTTTATTGCGGTAATTAACTAAGCACGCAAAAACTCTACCAATCAAATGGCGCCGTTGCCGGGGAGACGGTAGTTTATTTCTTTGTGTAATTTCGAATTAATTTGTGAATATAAATATAACCGAAAAAAATATACATTGTAAAAAACCATTTTGTTATTTTTGATTAGTTTTTGTGCAAGTGTGCAGGATAAAAAGACGGTCGAGTTCAGTGCCAAAGACGTGGGAAGTTAGACCCATATCTTGCGGCTACACCGCGGGTGATCAAGACGGAAAAAACGGTCTACAAAAAAAATTCTGGAGCAGACCCAGTGAGAAAATCAAGATTTAGGAGCTCCAAACAGGAAGAGGACACCCAACAGAGCACAAACCAAAAAATTGAAGGCCCAAGCCCACTCTTTGGCCGCGGAACCGCGGCCGTTTGGTGCCCTCATCAACTTAAATTCCCTGTAAGTCTTCCTCTCCTCTCCCCCACTCCTCTGAACTCCACTAAACTGTGTTTTCTGCAGCATTCTTTGCGCAAATTCTCTTCCCCCTTCCAATAAATTGTTCTTGCGCAGGATTCTTTGCGCCGCGCTAAAAAATAAAAATTGATTGCAGTTGATTGTTACTGCTTTGCATTTATTAATACGGACTTTAAGGGGCTTGAAACCAATCCAGATTGGGTGGGGATTTCATCACCCTTCCCAGGACCCCAGAAATCACAAAAAGCATATGCATTGACCATTGTTTAATTAAAAAAAATACTAGACTCAGCCCTAAGGACTTCGCGCTCAATAGGACAGAGGACTAGTTACATGCATCGACCGTTTATCCTATCCTGACTTTGCGGTGTCTAGGCAAGTGTGTCCAAGGAAAGTGGTTACTTAATTAGGACCACTACTTACGTAGTGGGGAGCCTCCCACTTACCTGACACTTACCTGGCCGCAATTGGCGGAGAAGAGGCGGTTTGAGGTCCTATTTCTAGCCCTTTGGAACAGTTAGGAGCTGTCTAGCTGACCTAGGTGACCCTAGATCTAGGTGTGATTGTGCATATCTTGTTTGTGATTGCTTGAAGCCGTAAGTCCGTACATATTTCTTTAAAGCTCTTTGTAAAAAAAAAAACCAAAAACTTTTATAAAAACTTGCCCTTTGTCGCCAGAATCCATTTTTTTCACCCACCTCCTATCGTATTTCTCCATTGACGTTCTCTTACCCTCACCATCTCCGCTTTGACTGCACTAAACTCATTTAATGTATGTCTGCTAGGACTCGGGACACTAGCGCCCGCCTAGTCCGCGTTACGTTAGTCGCTACCGACTACGCGATCGACTCAGACGTCGAAACTCCTTCCACGCCTCTTTCACCCTTACCTTTGCCGGCCAACTCCGACGTTGACCGGAATTCCGTTCATACATCATCACCTTCACCATCACCAACCTCTTCCTCTGCGATGTCAGGATTTAATTCGAACATCTTTTTGACTCCCCCGGGATTGATTCCACCTCCTATGGATGTGAATAACCCACCACCACCACCTGTTGTAGCGCCGCAGCGAATCGCGCTCCAGGATCGTTTCTATCCCACCCGTTCTGCACTTCCCACCTGTCTTTCCCTTCCACCGGCCAATGGGGATAATTTTGAAATTAAGCCCCACTTCATTAACATGCTTCAAAAATTTCATGGGCTTGAATCTGAAGATGCCTATATCTTCATCAACAAGTTCCAAAATGTTTGTGCCATGATGAAAACCACCCAGCTGTCGGACGATGCTATACGGCTACGGGTCATTCCGTTCACTTTGTGTGATCTTGCTGAAAAATGGCTGTATAGCACCGCTTCCCACTCCATAACCAGTTGGGACGAGTTTGTGAAAGCGTTTCTCAAGAAATTCTATCCGAATCATAAAACCGCAAGGATCCGTAATGAAATCAACCAATTCTCTCAGCTTCCTACTGAACCCTTTTGGAAGTGCTTTGACCGGTATAAAGACCTTCTTGTTCAGTGCCCTCACCATGGTATCGAGAAATGGCAACTTTGCCAAACCTTATACGAGGGCCTGAACCCAGCAACCAAGCAGTTGTTGGAAACCATTTGTCAGGGCCACTTCCTATCGAAATCTGACGAGGAAGCGTGGCAATTCTTCGACGACCTTGCGGAAAAAACGCTTCAATGGGAGAGCACCATACCAATTTCTTCTTCTTCTTCCTCCACTTCTACTGGTCAGTCTAGGGTAGGCATTCACCAACTTGATGTCTCTATTGCGATGAAAGCTGAAATGGCTGCAATAACAAGAAAACTTGAAGCGATAGAGAGCAAATTTTCATCTCCTGCTCCTGCCCCTGTTCTTCCCCTTCGTACCATTTGTGCTTGTTGTTCCGATCCTTCTCACTTAACCGAAGAGTGTCCTTATAATCCACCATCTCAAGGACAGGATCAGGTTAATGCTGCATTTCAGCAAAGACCAAGAAATGATCCATACTCTTCCACCTACAATCCCGGTTGGAGGAACCACCCCAATTTCGCCTGGAATCAGAATCAACATCAATTCCAAGGCAACAATTTCCAGAGGCCCCCTCCTCCGCAACAACAAGCGCAACAACAAACTCAACATCAGTTTCAGCAGCCCTTCCAAACCCAACCTTTTCAAAATCAGACGAACAACTTTGCACCCAACAATTCTTTTCCCCAAAACAATTTTGTTCCGTCAAACAACGATAAAGTTTCCTCGTTAGAACGAATTCTGGAGGCGTTCGTTAAACAATCGACACAATTCACCGCCAACATCCAGTCATCTATTCAGTCTTTGGTGCAACACACTGCTGCACACGGGCAAAGCATCAAGACCATCGAAGCCCAGATTGCATAGCTGAATGCGGCGTTAAGCGAGCGAGAAAAGGGGAAGCTTCTATCTCAACCACTCCCAAATCCCGGTCACCCACATAATGTACATGTTGCTCTTGAACAACAGAACCATAATGTGAGTGCCGTGACTACATTGAGATCGGGAAGAATGCTGCACAACAACATCAGCACAACAATTGAGGATAATGACACCCCAGCCGCTTCTTCTTCTTCTTCTTCTCCTTCCTCATCTTCTGAGCCTATTCTTCATTCTTCAAAAGGCTCTTCTTCCTCTTCTTCTGCTCTGAACGGACCCACTTCTCACTCCACGAAA